>OZ038482.1:37214576-37232912 GCA_964036315.1 Acanthosepion esculentum | reverse complement strand
TTTATTTTTTTATTTAAGCTTTATTACTATTATAAAAAAGAAAAAGAAAACCTTTTTTGACCTGCATCTGTTTCATAATCACATTCTGGGTCAAGACCAAGGGCAAGCGAAAGATGTGACTTTGTTTTTTCCACTTTTTCTCATACTAAAAAAAAAAAGTTTAGTAAGAAACAAAAATGAAAATTTCCACACACACGCACATGTGTGTATGTGTGTATTTTAGCCACAAATTCTCTTTTAGGCATGTCTAATTGAATAAATTACAAATATAGTCTGCTTATTTTTAGTACAATCAGTTCATATTCACGGATATTTTCCGTGTATTAGAGTCAAACAATACAGGAAATGCACTTTATCAGTGAAAATCATTATTTTTCAAGTACTTTCCATCCTTCTGAGATCATCATCAGAGGTGCAACTGGTAAGGCAAAAGCTATGTGTAGCTGTCCATAACTGATTTTTTTTTATTTTTGTCTTTCAATGAAACGCCTGACAGTTATGCTTTAGAGTCCATTAGAACGTGAAAAATTTATCCATTATAAATATTTTTTATGTTAAATTTTCATGCTCATGAGCGCATTAAACCGTGAAAACTGTTCTTTTCATTGGCAAGTTAGAAAATTATTATATTATCCGTAGCTGACTCTATTCAGTGTCGGCTTCAAATTTTAATGCATATTGCTTCGAGGATCTGTAGTTTAAATTTATTTTCTTAGGGTACGATAGTTGTTATCAATCAGTATTTTTTTTCTAATGAATGCTAATGTATAACTGTCAGCCGTCGCAATTAAACGCAAAAAGAAAAAAAATCAGTAATGGACAGCTACATATTTCTTGCATCATTCGACTGTAAAACACGGAAAATATCAGTGAATATGAAAGGATTATACTAAAAAGAAGCAAACAGAGTATTTGTTATATATAGCCAGCCATTCTGCTTAAGTTCATTCAATCATCCTTTATTAAATAATATAGATATTTATGTCTATTTATTTTAATAATAATCCTTTCTAGTTCTCTAATTATCTTTTGATAACTTGAATTTACCTACATATATACACTTAAAATTACGGTTAAATCAAGCAAGAGCCAACCTTTTGTAGTGCAGGCTTAGTGGAAGTGTGAAAATCTTTCTATATTATAATACAAAGAAAATAAATTTGAATAGGCAATTTATTCAAATGAGGAAAATATTCAATCCCTTCTGCTCTAAACATTACCAAATTTAACTCATATCCTGTTGTTCAAAGTGTACGACTTTTTTTCTGATGCAAAATGGTCTTTAGTCTCATTTGTGAAAATTACGAACGTGAAAAGTCTACTTTTCCTTTAAGTTAGCCAGCCTCTTTATATTCTTAATATGAACTGCATAATTTTTAAAACAAATTTTAAAACTATTCATCGTGCTGTAATTGACTCGTACAGAATTTTCAGTTTTTCGAAATACAAAGAACACCATCGCTTAAGGTGTATCAAATTCTGATACGTTCGACTCGGCGAAACGAATCATTTGTTATAATATTTTCAAGCTTTGGACCAAATGAATATTTTTAGATTAAAGGAACGACTGGCAAGTGTAAAACAACGATATGGTATATCATTCAATGTAATTTCATTTTCTTACGGCATATCAGATATGAAAAAAATGTTAATTTTTCATCATCCAGCGTTGATTTCTATAAGGTTAAATGATATAACATATCAGTGTAGTACCCTCAATTGTCTTGAATAAGTCTGTGCTTACCTTTCACACACACACACACACACACACACACACACACACACACACACACATATGTATATATATATAAGCACGTGCGTTTTTTTTTTTTTTTTGTAGTTTCATTTCGAAGAAAAAAATCGATTTGAATCGTCGCGTATTTTTAGGATTTTTACTTGGTGCACCAGTAAGATTATATATATATATATATATATATCTCCAAGATTTTCCCCATGACCTTTAAATTTCTCAGTGCAATAATCAGTATTCATTATATACATTTCCGTAATTGTAATTGCTTATAGAAAAAAAATTCGGAAATTGGAGAATTGTTTATGTCAGTGCTTGATCTCCATATATAACTCATTTAATATCGTAATTGCCATTCTGCTCCATTGATATGACCGTTAGAATCTCGAATTTAATAACTTAGTTCATTGACATTTGTTTATAAACTGAAAATAATCTGTATGTTTTGATTAGATGAAATGATTACTATGATACGCGGAGGAACGAACAGGCAGTTATATTTAATATATTAAATTTACAAAAAATTTTTTTTTAGATTTTTCTTCTGAAATTCTAACATGACCAACTTTAATATATATATATATATATATATAACGCCTGTATGCATTTTTGTAGAACATATAAAAATATAAATGTACGTAAGTAGTCACATCCCAACTGCTTATATTTCAGTTGATACTTATTCCAATTTTAAGGTTTTTTTTTGTAAATTCAAGATCTATCGTAATTTGGTTTATCCCCACAATCTCCTAATTCTTATGGACACATTTTACTATGAACTTCGGCTTTATGCACGTAAATCCTCATTTAACGCTTTTGAAATCTAAAATCGTCTTGTATTTCAATGGATTGCATTTATCTCGAATTAAATACTTGTCCAGGTCTATTACATTCATAAAAATATCGGAGTTCGTTACTTTCTTCAAACAGAATAAATACTCTAAATTTAAAAGCAATGTGACGTTTATCGATTCTGAAAATAAAATCGGCTGTTTGAATTCGAAATCCTGTCTAGTCGCCTCTCATTGGCACTTTAATAATATAAAATAATTTTATTTCCTCTTAGCAGCCATACGATAAATAACATCATATATTGAGTTATCTCGGCTTAGCTCATAAGAAAGCCACTCAGATATAATATATGTATTATTTTTCAGAGCTGCGTGCTACTACTAGATTAAATTTACATAAACATTATAATTTCATTATAATTACTAATAGATTTCCTTCCACTAGAGTCAATCCTTTTCCGATATTCCCAAATCGGGCGTAAGATCGAACACGAAGCAACCGTCGACGTTTTATTTTTGTGTCTTCAACAACATGCACTGAATGTTTTAAGATTCATTGCGTGATTTAAGTCTGTCCTAAATAGCAATTACTTTTCTTCGGCATTCTAAAAGCGAATAAAGATATATTAAGTTGAATAAAAAAAGAAAGAATTCATATTTATTGTCTCTGACTGGTTCCGCTTAATTTAGTTTCAATTTGTTTATCCGATCATATTACTTTTTCATTGCATTCACATTCAAGATGATCTTGTCTTGATAGTAATTAATGTACATTGTGAAGTTATATCGTAAAAACGAGTAAAAAAAAAGGCTTAAGAAATATATTCGTAATTGTACACATTGACCAGTTTAAACAAATTAGGAGATGCAGGATGTACAAGAATAAAAAAGATGTGAGTTGATTCATTTGAATATTCTTTTCAGAAATATACTAATACGCTTGTGTCATTTAGAACAAATGACGGAAAGCGAGATGTAAGGAATAAAGATCAATTGTTGGAAGACCGAAGGGATGGTTGTTAGCAAATGGAAGAGCGTGACGTCCAAAATCTAACAAGTACAAAAATTGAAATGTCTTAAATATTTTTAGAGGCACAATGGAATATATATGGTAGCTCAGATTGGGGAGCCGATTTCGAATTCTAGTCGGACCCATTACATTCGCGTATATGCTAATAGTATGATGACTCCTGTTTTCCCCACCTTAGGGTAAATAGCAGGACGCACTGTGATCTATAGCCTTGGGTGGCACACAGTCTAGCAAAAGATAACTTTGAAATCAAACCAACATAGAGATGGTTGGGATCCGTCAATCCATCTTGAAACACCTCCGGTGGCGGCAGTATATGCGTTGCCCCTAATGGGTTACGATATTCGTGATCGTGATCTTGAAGTATTTTATCAGTTGGCTAATATATCGACATCAAAATCCGTGGAATTATTGTGATAGCAAAATTCGTCTTTCAAAAGCTGAGCAATATACTAAAAAGCAGGAAAATTCCGTTTGAAGCAAATGGAAAATTACTGAAGACTTTTAATTTCAGTCGTCCAAGATGGCAGTGAATTCTGGAACATCTACTCACAAATAGAGATACTTGAAGCAAGAGAAGCGTGTTCTGCAAAATAAGCTGCGCATACCAATGACGAAGAGTGAGAGAAAATTTAAACAAATGTCATTTAACCCGATAAAGACAGTTAGAAATTCTAGGGCACGTAATGACAAAAGTGGGCTGTAAATTTTTATACAGTACCTATTAAATGCAAGAGGAACAGAGGACAACTGTTCCTAACCTACCTAACGAAATAGTGTAAATGTATATTATTTAAGAGTTATAAAAATGATAGGGAGTTGTGAGAAGCAATGATCAACAAAATGGACAAGGTACGCAGAAAAAATATACCCAGACTTTGTTAAGAAGAGATAGGAATATCCGGCTGTCTTTTACCAACTTCAGAGAACGCACTAGAACAACCTATTCCTACAAACCAACCGTGATATAGAATCTGACGGCATATTTCTTACTGCTTTCTGGTTTTTCCTTATGTTTCGTCCTCTCCTCTCTTTCTCTATCACCCCATCTCCCCCACGGACTGCATACATTCTAAAATAGCATTATCCAGATACGGACAAGATAATCGAATCTGAGTTGCAATGAAGAGAGCATAATCCAATTTGTAGAACCAAAAATGGTCTTCTCGAGAAGGTGCTGATTTTCAATGAAATCGAAACCTTCTGAAAAGAGTTAAGAACACTGGATTTGGCAGGATGGATTTAATTTTTTTTTCTCTTCTCATACACGTTTCAAAGGTATTAGATGCATTATTCTTGTTAGTACTGTGCGTATTAGTAGTAGAATTGGTCGATGGCGTAGTTGCAGAAGATCTAATTCGAGACGATCTAGTATAGAATTAACCTGCTCCAAATGGCGCATGTGAACAACTATTTTATTATTGGCTTCATTCTTATTTCCGTTTTACTACACCTTTTCCATTTATTGGTTCATTCAAGGTTTTTTTCTAGGCATTCTTTTTGATTTTTCGGTCTCATTCTGCTCATTTCACGCTTTTCTTTCCTTCCTCTTAATCAGTTACTTTCTCCTTTTTATAAATTTCATATTTTTCAAATTTATTCCTCCCTATTTTTATCTCTGTATATTTTTCTATTGCATTTAATCGTTTTTTTTGTTTTTTTTTACATGTTTTATATCTTATGGAGTTTAATGCGACTATTATTCTAGGCTTTGAACGTTTTCTAATTACTATTTCAATATTTCGTTTTTTCATATGTCACGAATTTTATTCTTCTGAAACTTATTTTCTAAAATTATTCTCATCGCGGCTACATATTTTTTTAAAAATTGATATTCATCACAGCCGCCATTTACTTTTCTTGTTGTACATTTACATGACACACGTCTCTGCACCTTCGTAATTCGACTTCGTGTGAGACCGTAATTTTCTCATCTCTCAAATTTCTTTCTTTCACACATTGCTTAAGCAGAATTGATTATTTATCTTAAAAGGCGTCATTATGCCTTTAACAAATCTATACATATTTTACTTATCTATACGTATTGATTTATATATATCTTGTCATTTGTTTTTACTTACTTTTTGGGGTAGTTGGTAATTTATTGTAACTTTTTAGATAATTCAGCACGTAACTTTATTTAGCTTTTGTTGTTCTCTCGCTGTGGACATTGTGTCCTTTGCCGTTAAAAATAAGCTGATCAGATAAAAGCCGACACAAAAGCATATATTTTGTTCCTTTCGAATACTGCTTTTCTAACTGTCATATAACCTGTCTATTTTCACTAGAACAAACGATATTGCAGCGTTCATGATGAATAATTAAAAAGCCTGATACATATAGAATCCTATAAATTAGCTCTTTTTCTTTTTTTTTCTATTCCGTATTCACAATTTTTGCTTAACATTTCGTTCAGATTTTATCGATTTTGATTTCTCCAGCAATAACAAGGACTGACATAAACCTATCCAACCTGATAAATAAAAGAAAATGTAACACTCGATTATTATTGTAAGATTTGAAAGTTCTAATGATGATCCTTCAAAAATACTTGAAAATAAACTTTCCGGTTGCATGAAATGTTCTTGAAGTTATCCTTACTGTCAAAAACTCTGACGAATTTCTTTAAGCTTTCATTGAGAAAAATTGGAATATATTCATTCATTTTTATTATAATTAGTTTCTGATTTGAATAGAGTTTGGACATCCTTACTCCGACAAATAACAGTACTGTCCCCAAGATCTGCAATTTTTAAAAATAAACACTGAATACTTGAAACATGACCATTTCAAAACCAGTTTCACTTATCATGTTTCCTCATCCCATAATGTATTCTCTTCCATTCATACAACATCTTGCATTATTATATTGTCGAAGCTACTCATTTGAGTCTTTCGAGCTTTGTATTGGGCTAACTGCAGTAAGAAAAATAAGTTATAAAATGACTCTAAAATCGTTGAAATGAATAGCTGATGTGCATTAGCTGTAGAAAAATCGAATGTGTTCCAAAGTTTAGTTGATTCAATGGAAGTATTAGGTCATTAGTATTTGTTAAAAGTCTGGGAAGAAAAAAATAGTCCGAAACAATTGGTTCATTTGTTTTCTTTCTTGATGCCCATATCAGTACGTGTCGACAGACATGAGGGAAAGAGAATACATCGGTGAATTTTGTTTATTTTAATTTTATGAAAACTGCAAGCACTTTGTCTCCAAATAAGCGAGATTTTACGTGATTCTCCGACATTGACGTCATAAGCACTTTCAAGGGATCATGATTTTCTAGATTTTTTTTGCCGCTTAGCTGAAAACAAATGGAGTTTCTTCCTGTTTATGTTTTTGTTGATATTGCCAGTTCGTATGTTTTTGTTTTCAATGTTATTTTTGTTTTAATGGCGAAGTCCCAAGAGTGACTTTAATCATAGACTCCTGGTGTGTTTTGACTTAAAATATCCACGAGCTTTTTACCCCATCTGACGTTAATCACGACTATCCATCCTGTTTGGCCTTGGGGGATATGATTCCAAAGTTACTGAGAAAATCAAATAAAATTTCTAGTTGTAAATTTCGAAATAATTTTTGTTCTTATATTTACTCCGATTAGAATTGTAGGGTAAAGTCTCTTGCATGTAACACTTCGCTGACATTGTTTATTTTCCGAGTTTCTGATGTAAGAAAGAGAACCTCTTATTTATCTTTGTATTTTGAGTTTTGTTTTTACTCTCCTGCATTATTATTGGTATTGTGAATTTCAGCGATGTTAGTGAAATCTTTCCTTAGATCCGATGCAGAAAGTGTTTCGTAAACAGTCAGTTTTTATAAAGTTTTGTTTCAAAATACATTATATTCCTAGAGTTATATATATTGTAAATTTGTCATATGAATTTGATTTACTATTGTCTATTGATAATATAATTTTACAGATATTTAACAGTTATTTGCAAACTTTGATTGTTTCCAACCGAGATAAGTTTATTTTCTTTTTTCTTTGAATTTCTGGAAGAAACAGTTATCATTATTTATAAGAGAGCCCGTTGCGGCCATTTTGATGATCTGGAAAACGCACATAAAATTTCGAACTTATACTTTTACTTGATCTACAGTGGTAGATTCTTATTGATACTGGCACTCGGGTGCTTATGTCGACTATTATATTTTTATCGTAATTTATTTTTCATTGTTGCTCAAAGTCCCTCATTCTGCAAGTACACAGTAAATATAAATGAATCATATTAATAAGTTATCGAAATCACAGCTGCATCCAACACTGAACATATTTCAATTGTACAATATTCAGCTTTTCGTATGAAATACGCATAGGGGAATATTTGAAATATCGGCAGAATTGATCACCTGGAGTTTTCAAATAATTGTTAATATTTAAAATTATGAAATGATTATAAGATATAGATTTTAAATGGTTATAAATAATAAAGATGTAAGAAATCATCTGTAAATAGTAAATTCCGTCCACAGTGTTTCCACGCCACTTTTAGAATATTTTTTAAATACTGAGAGAAACAGGAAAATAATTGCATCATGCTTGCGAGAGAACGAAGAACAAACATATTTATATGCCGTTCTGAGCCACTGCCATCTAAATTGGAAAGAAAAACTTCACTAATCCTACACGGAAAATATTAATGTAGCTTCAGATAATATTTACCAACCTGAATGATGTTATGAATTGTAAATGTTAACCAATGAGTTTTTGCGTGTTTTAAAGTATGCTTTTCATAATTGACCGAATATTAATAGTCGACTTATCCCATTTTTCTCATCTCAGTCAGTTATGTGCCATGTATCATGTAAATAGATGAATGACGAGGCAGATTTTTCCCCGCAGTAGGTTGCCATTTATTTCTCGGTAGACCAGTTGCCATCCAAGTCTATGGAACTCCGTCGGTCCTGCTATTTTCCCATAGCTTGGGGAGAGGTTTCATACATTCCCAACGGTATTAGCACGTGTGAATGTAATGGATTCGACTGAATTTCAAACTCGGCTCTCCGATTCCTCAATCCGAGCCGTTATCAATTTCTTAATCGTGCGTCTTCTGATCTAATGAAGTTAAAATAATGTGTTTGAAGAATTGCGTGAGAAAATATAAATAATTGGAAAGAAAATACGCGAAGCAAATTAGTTGCTACAAGATTGCACACCATATGAGATTGTCATGAGCTTTTGTATTTTTAAAGTTGTTCTCTCTCCCGTCCGCTGTTCTCTCTCCCGTCCGCTGTTCTCTCTCCCGTCCGCTGTTCTCTCTCCCGTCCGCTGTTCTCTCTCCCGTCCGCTGTTCTCTCTCCCGTCCGCTGTTCTCTCTCCCGTCCGCTGTTCTCTCTCCCGTCCGCTGTTCTCTCTCCCGTCCGCTGTTCTCTCTCCCGTCCGCTGTTCTCTCTCCCGTCCGCTGTTCTCTCTCCCGTCCGCTGTTCTCTCTCCCGTCCGCTGTTCTCTCTCCCGTCCGCTGTTCTCTCTCCCGTCCGCTGTTCTCTCTCCCGTCCGCTGTTCTCTCTCCCGTCCGCTGTTCTCTCTCCCGTCCGCTGTTCTCTCTCCCGTCCGCTGTTCTCTCTCCCGTCCGCTGTTCTCTCTCCCGTCCGCTGTTCTCTCTCCCGTCCGCTGTTCTCTCTCCCGTCCGCTGTTCTCTCTCCCGTCCGCTGTTCTCTCTCCCGTCCGCTGTTCTCTCTCCCGTCCGCTGTTCTCTCTCCCGTCCGCTGTTCTCTCTCCCGTCCGCTGTTCTCTCTCCCGTCCGCTGTTCTCTCTCCCGTCCGCTGTTCTCTCTCCCGTCCGCTGTTCTCTCTCCCGTCCGCTGTTCTCTCTCCCGTCCGCTGTTCTCTCTCCCGTCCGCTGTTCTCTCTCCCGTCCGCTGTTCTCTCTCCCGTCCGCTGTTCTCTCTCCCTCTGTACACTCATCTCTCTCTCTCCGTCTCTCTCTCTCTGTACACTCATCTCTCTCTCTCCGTCTCTCTCTCTCTGTACACTCATCTCTCTCTCTCCGTCTCTCTCTCTCTGTACACTCATCTCTCTCTCTCCGTCTCTCTCTCTCTGTACACTCATCTCTCTCTCTCCGTCTCTCTCTCTCTGTACACTCATCTCTCTCTCTCCGTCTCTCTCTCTCTGTACACTCATCTCTCTCTCTCCGTCTCTCTCTCTCTGTACACTCATCTCTCTCTCTCCGTCTCTCTCTCTCTCTGTACACTCATCTCTCTCTCTCTCCGTCTCTCTCTCTCTCTGTACACTCATCTCTCTCTCTCTCCGTCTCTCTCTCTCTCTCTGTACACTCATCTCTCTCTCTCTCCGTCTCTCTCTCTCTCTCTGTACACTCATCTCTCTCTCTCTCCGTCTCTCTCTCTCTCTCTGTACACTCATCTCTCTCTCTCTCCGTCTCTCTCTCTCTCTCTGTACACTCATCTCTCTCTCTCTCCGTCTCTCTCTCTCTCTCTCTGTACACTCATCTCTCTCTCTCTCCGTCTCTCTCTCTCTCTCTCTGTACACTCATCTCTCTCTCTCTCCGTCTCTCTCTCTCTCTCTCTGTACACTCATCTCTCTCTCTCTCCGTCTCTCTCTCTCTCTCTGTACACTCATCTCTCTCTCTCTCCGTCTCTCTCTCTCTCTCTCTGTACACTCATCTCTCTCTCTCTCCGTCTCTCTCTCTCTCTCTCTGTACACTCATCTCTCTCTCTCTCCGTCTCTCTCTCTCTCTCTGTACACTCATCTCTCTCTCTCTCCGTCTCTCTCTCTCTCTGTACACTCATCTCTCTCTCTCTCCGTCTCTCTCTCTCTCTCTGTACACTCATCTCTCTCTCTCTCCGTCTCTCTCTCTCTCTCTGTACACTCATCTCTCTCTCTCTGTACACTCATCCCTCTCTCTCTGTACACTCATCCCTCTCTCTCTGTACACTCATCCCTCTCTCTCTGTACACTCATCCCTCTCTCTCTGTACACTCATCCCTCTCTCTCTGTACACTCATCCCTCTCTCTCTGTACACTCATCCCTCTCTCTCTGTACACTCCTCTCTCTCTCTCCGTCTCTTTCTCTCTGTACACTCCTCTCTCTCTCTCTCTCTCCGTCTCTTTCTCTCTGTACACTCCTCTCTCTCTCTCTCTCTCCGTCTCTTTCTCTCTGTACACTCCTCTCTCTCTCTCTCTCCGTCTCTTTCTCTCTCTGTACACTCCTCTCTCTCTCTCTCTCCGTCTCTTTCTCTCTCTGTACACTCCTCTCTCTCTCCGTCTCTTTCTCTCTCTGTACACTCCTCTCTCTCTCTCTCTCCGTCTCTTTCTCTCTCTGTACACTCCTCTCTCTCTCTCTCTCTCCGTCTCTTTCTCTCTCTGTACACTCCTCTCTCTCTCTCTCTCTCTCTCCGTCTCTTTCTCTCTGTACACTCCTCTCTCTCTCTCTCTCTCCGTTTCTTTCTCTCTGTACACTACTTTCTCCTATCTCTTCTCACATATATATTATACATAATCTTTTTTTTCTCTGATTCATGGGTAAGAACTAAGAAAAAAATTCATGCTTGAATCTTGGAGATTTTTTTCCCCTCAAAGTTTAGAGGCTGGAGTTGATGGCGCTTAAGTCTGCGTGAACTGTGCCGCTTATTTCTCTGTTGTTTCTGATCTGCTTACAGTGTAAATAAAAATTCAGAAATCAATGGAAATTTAATACCTCATGTCCTAAAGAAAGAATTATTTGGCCAGGGAAGTTACTTGGACGTTTTCCAGTGAAAATTCAATTCAAGGCAAACCATATCGATAGGTAAGGTGAATGATTTTGATTAAAACACGGTTTTTACAAACTTTAGTTTGATGCTATAAGTTAAATATTAAAACATTTTATATCAGGATTAGATTGGTTTCCTCATTCCATTAATCTTCCTATTGTGGAACTAGATTTCTTTGTGCATTGATTCTTTGAAATCGAAAAGATCAAGTGAGTTGATAGAGTATCTCCAGATTTACATTTAACAAGAGTTTTTGTTTCCTCTACAAATGACCCTGGCACAGAATTAGTTACATAAGACCGACTTCATACGCATATTTGATGTTATGCGATTAACAAATAATACAGTTAAATTCCATACAAAAATGTAAATAATAAATTGCCTTCAGCTCATAACTTCCAGCAACAATGTAAATTGTGTTTAGTCCTTATGTGAATATTCACATATTTTTCAATATTTTTTCTCACTTATTTTTTCATTCTTTGGTTTATATTGTTTTTTGTTTTCATTCATTTGCTCAGACATTGAGTTTTCATCCATTTGCTCAGACATTGAGTTTTCATCCATTTGCTCAGACATTGAGTTTTCATCCATTTGCTCAGACATTGAGTTTTCATCCATTTGCTCAGACATTGAGTTTTCATCCATTTGCTCAGACATTGAGTTTTCATCCATTTGCTCAGACATTGAGTTTTCATCCATTTGCTCAGACATTGAGTTTTCATCCATTTGCTCAGACATTGAGTTTTCATCCATTTGCTCAGACATTGAGTTTTCATCCATTTGCTCAGACATTGAGTTTTCATCCATTTGCTCAGACATTGAGTTTTCATCCATTTGCTCAGACATTGAGTTTTCATTCATTTGCTCAGACATTGAGTTATATTTTGATTACTCTCATAATTACTAAATCTCTTTAAATATATATATATATATATATATATGATGTGTGTGTTTATTCCTAAAATGCTACTTATCACTTTGAAACCGAAACATAGTTCTTTCTAGATATACTAATGTGGGCGTTAAACGGAAAATGATGATATGCAATACATTCTCTCTCTCTCTCTATATATATATATAATATATATATAATATATATATATATATATGAGAGAGAGATATTTGAATGCAGATGGTACAAAATTTGCCATTTTCCTGTATTTTTACTTGCGTGTTCAGCTGAAGTCTTGCTTGATGTTCATAATTTCTGATGTTTAACTGATTGCTAAATTAGCAACTTTAACCTAAAAATATACTTTGTTTTTTCCCAAATTAATTTCCCTTGAAGATCTACAATATAACGAAATATCACTCTAAACTGTTTACATGAAAATCATTTTAGAGTTTATTTACGATTACACACATCAAACTTTGCGCATATATCGAAAAGAGCTAACCATGCATTTCTCTAGTGTGCGTAAAACCAACTCTTTCCATTAGACATCGTTTATACGATAATAGATTTATATTTGATAGTACATGCACAAAGTAGGAAACGTACTAAAAACACTTCCGAGAAAACTTAACAAAATCAGTTTATTTTATTTATTTTACCACCGGGGGATTTTTGACAATGAGTAAAACATTGATAATATAATCAGAAATGTTTGAAATAGTGATCAAAATCCTTAAGAATAATGCCTAAAGAAACCGCGTTCCAACACTAGGCAATGGAATACAATGTATTTATCGTGTTTCCGACTGCTAAAATGTTAAGTTCAAATCATAAGAATGAATATGCATGCGTTTATATATATATATATATATATATATATATATATATATATATATATATATCCCTACCGTTGACGGTGGGTTAAAACTATTTGGTTTTGCTAGGTACATGTTTTTGCAAAATGTTTCCACTCTTTGGAATATTGCCAAATCAACATTTCTATCATTGCTTTATAACCAAGAAAAGTAAGACGATCGAAAAGAAGTAATTATGATGAGTCAATGAAACGGAATTAATATTTTGCTGGTCGGAACACAGAAATGGCACGAAATAGAACCCGAAATTTGATACACTCAAAATGAAATTGGATCCGTTGCACTGATCTCGAAAATCACTTCCGAATATTTCTTTCCCTGAGTCGAATTCTATGACAAAATAAAAGTGCTGTTTCTTTATAAGTGTATATTTATAAATTATATATTTCTCATTATACCCATCAAGTAACACCATATAATATTGCCTAGCCCACACACGCTCACACATTATATATGGTGGTAGAGGGGCTTCCGCTGTTCAGTTGTTGAGAGCGATTTGTAAAATCCTGTTAGCCTTGCTCTTCGTTTTCGACCTTGCTACCAAGAGTGGAGCTGTATGCAACCAACCAAAAACCCTAACTATTGAACAAGCAGATGAAGAAGTCTACGCAAGACGGCCATGCTACAGAAATCGCCACTCGAAATTATAACGGCATTCCCTTGCAGTTTCATAATTGGATTCTGCATATATCACACTTCATAGGTGTTTCAGAGGCCGATCTTGAAGTCAAGTAGTAGATAACTTCCTGGAAATTTGAGGTCCACCTTGAACAAATTCACGCTATCGGCACATTCTTCTACTCTGATTTCCTTTCACTTCAAACCAACTCTTGCAATCAAAACACCGACAGGGAATGTGCAGCGGTAGCAGGTTATGGTAAAAGTGGAAACTCTTAGCCTTGAACGTACACGTTAGTGGCAAATTTAGTTAGAACTTCCAAATGTTGGTTACGACAAACGCACACTCGTATTTGGTATAATGTAATTTAAGTATTTTCTATACGTAATGCTCATGATATTGCCGTAACGCCGGTATAGTTAGTATGAAGACTGATCCCAATTCGACTGAAATGAGTCATGACACGAGGTCGGGATTATTGTGGGGGAACCCGAGCGTTTCCATCTGGGCCACTGGTAAATATTTTACCCAGGCCCCACAAAAGCAGGATCGGGTACATTACTTGTTTTTTTTTTTGTTTTTTTTTCCAGCAGAGTTTATATCAGAAGACATAGGCCTTGTCACCCACTGGCCGAATAGAGGGGTCGCAAATTGTTTGAATCAAATACGACAGGTAATTGCCGGTCTCCCAACAGCGAACTAGATGTTACAATGATCAAGTGTTATGTGTGGAGCCCAAACGTTAGCACCCGGGCCACTGGTCAAAATTTACCCACCACACGCCTTAAATGTTTCGGGTATATTACTTGTCCGTTTTCGTCAGCCGAGGCTCTATCTGAAGAGAGGAATCACGACTGTCTTGTCTTACCGATGGCCTAGGACTGCATCGAATTTAACTGGTATTTACCAAACCTCACCACTAGTCCTGTTTTTACGTGGAGCAATTCCGAGCCCGTAAATTCAGCTTTGTCTACCCCCTTATATTATCGTTTGGGTTTCTCTCTGCACGAATGCAGAGAGTTCGAAATGTCTGTCAGCGAACTGTCTGACTGTGGTTTGACCTCTCTCGACATTATACCATTTAACACTTTATAGCATTGGACGAGTTCATAGTCATCGTGGGTGTACTCTTTACTTCACAAGATTAGTTATTATCGGCATCATTAAAAAAGAGATCGACAAAGAAGAAATTAATTTATTGTGCAAAAGATAAAGCGGGCGACGATATATATTTTTAAAGCGAAGTTAACTTTTTCAAGTTTCCATACAAAACGCAACTTACATATTCCAGTAAAATGTAAGGAAAAAAACAACCGTTATATAACATGGCAAACCCGAACCCCGAAGGGGATAAAATATGATATGCTGCTTCAAATTTCTCCTATGAGAAAAAAGGGTTATGTGATTTGAGTTTTAGCAAAAAGGGATATTTGAAGACAAATATAATATTTTGTCATTGTCCCATGTACGCATGTCTCCAACTCGAAACTCTGACACGTTTACCATTTTGTTCAAGTAGGCTTTTAATTTGATATATCATCCTCATGATCCATTGAGAGATTTGACCAAATGCTATGATAGCAAGCTCCTTTCACTTTCCGGTATAGTCTATAGAATTCATGTTTTACCAGAACACAACAAATATGGTAGTTCATTTCAAAGCACAGATTAAATGAAGCAAACTGTTCATTCTCCCTCAAAACGAGGTGTATAATATATCAAGTCATCCCATGAGTTCTGTCCGAATTTTGGATAAAGAAAGCAAGTGACCAAATGTTACATTTAATTACAGATTCAATCAACAACGTATTCTCCTTGATTATCTATGACTCCCTTCCATCTATTAACAAGCTTACTAATTCCATTACTGTAAAATTCTTTTGGTTTTGATTCGAAGAACTCACAAATGTCAGTTTTACCGTCTTCCTGTGTTACAAAAACTGTTTCTTCCAAATGATTCTGTAAGCTGCGAAACAAATGGTAGTCTGTAGGAGCAAGCTTGGGAGAATAAGGTAGATGAGGAATTTTCTCCCAACCAAATTCTTCGATCTTTTGTGACGTGATTCTTGTTGTGTGTGGTCGCGCATTGTCCTGATGAAACATCACCCGTGTTCGATTCACTAGAGCAGGTTTTTTTTTCGTCAAATCTTGGTTCAAACGCTCTAATTGATTACAGTATATTTGAGCATTAATTGTTGCATTAGGTGGTAAGAATTCAAAGTGGATTATTCCTTGGCAATCCCACCAGATTGAACCTTTTGCCCATGAAGTTCCCTTCTTGGCTGTGGCTGGGATCCTTCACCTTTACCAAGCCACTGTCTACGACGCTTAGCATTTCGATAAAAGATCCGTTTTTCGTCGCCAGTCAAAAGTCTATCCAAAAAAGGTGAAACAAGTTGGCGAGAATGGAGAGCAGAGCAGATGGCAACTTCTTCAGACAATTCATGAGGCACCGATTTTCTAAGTTTAGGAACATTTCCAACTTGTTGAAGATGACGACGAACAGTTGTATGGTTTGAACTGAGAACCACTGCCAAATCCTCAACTGATAAAGCAGCATTTTCGTCAAGGGCTGCTTCTAGAAGCTTTTCATCAAACTCAACTGGACGTCCGCCTCAATCTTCATCTTCAAAGGTGAAATCTCCACTTTCATTCTTTTATTCACACATTCCTCTCCATAAACTGAGTTAATGTTTCTAGACGCTTCGGCTGCTGAGTTTCCTTTCCTGCACTCATAAAGCTTTATGTGCCTCAAATGATTCTTGGGTACTTCCATGTTAGCAGGGTTTTAAACAAAATTTAATTTTATTGTTCTCTGAAATAAAATCTGATCAATTTAAATGCATCTAAACATAAAATAATGTTCAGTTCCATTAGACATTATGAAATACTCTTTAAATATGGTTCATTTTAACAAAAAGTTCCAACAGAACTTATGGGATGACCTAATAGATACACCTATTCCTTATTAAAAAAAAATGTAGGCAGTTTGAGCATTTTTTAATATTGAAGCCCGATGAGTTAGGTTTTTTTCTTTTTTTTTTTATTCAGATATGTGAGTGGTTCCATTTTTTTTCATATACTAGATTTCAAGCAATAAATGCGTCGAGAGGAACTCAATGTTGAAGCTTATGCAATGAGTGAGGTGTGTGATACGAATAAAACAAGAGGTAGTGGAAAGTGAAAATTATAAAATTAATGTAGATTGACATGAAAACATTAAGATAACACTGTTGAAAGAAGCAATAGTGGCAAACAATTTCACAGTATATCAGTTCTTGTGGGAAAAGTTGTCTGGGGGGAAAGCTTCTTTTTACAATGATTTGCAACCTGTAAAGGACTCAAGAGTCACTCGAGGTACAGTGTTATATAGGAAGAGGCACTTTATAAGGATATGAGGGGAAAATAAATGTTAACTGTATGCTTGTAGATGTCAGGTAGCATAACCTTTGGAGCCAGTTCCTCAAAGAACCTTTTCATGAGAAGAAGCGTGTCGAGTGAGAATTACATATCATTAGTGGAATTTCTTCTGCAATATGCCTAGCCTTATCCGAGAAGCTTAGAACTTGTCGAACTAAGGAATATGGTTCATCTGAAAAAAATTTTCGATGGAAAGAGGAGCACGAGTCTTGCGACTATTCGTCTTTGAGAAAATGGTTCTAAGTGGGAAATAATCCGTTACCACCAAGAATGCACATACGCTTTTGGACACTACTGTGACGGGAAACTGAACAATGCATAGTCGTTCCGTATGCCTTTGGCACAAGGGACAAATAAGTGTTTAGACTAGATGAAATATTTACTGCTAGAAACTGTCTTACTCTGTGGACTCTCGTTAGCTGTTATAATTTACCTGCAAGTTAATTCTATTTTGAATACCTATTTTTAAGTCCAGTCCAGTGGAACACAAAATTCCGTCACATGTGATAGCGTAAACACTGTCCCGGACACAACTGATATTAATATATCTATTATAAAAATTAATTTGAGCTCACTTTTATTACTCGTATTCAAAAGGAATATTTCATATTATAACTGACACAAAATTTGTGTACTGATTTTAATTTGAATTCTTGTTACCTCAGACATTATAAATGTCTTTGAAATGTAAAAGCCGTAGGGGACCTTTACATGTTACTATTGAATGACGCCTCCATTTGATTTAAGTATTACTGGAGCCAGGTTTCCGTCAAGCATCGGACAAGACCGGAAATCAGAAGACTGAGAATAGAAAGGCATTTCTTTGCTTGACAAATCGGGTCGAGGCATTTTGGTTAGCAACGATATTCTTACAAGTGCTGGCTGTCCGTGTGTAAAATGACATGCTGTCATTGAATAGCTGTGCGTATAATTAATCTTGTAAAATTCGCCATGGACATATTTCATCATAATATCTGAAATGTATGTACTAAAATGTAGCAGAAATGACAATTACAAAGTTATTTCATATAATGGACTTAAAGTATATCGCCACACAAATCATTAGATGAGTGTGACTATAAGTATTTAGATACGAGAGGGTAATACAAATTTTTCGGACCACCAAAGAAAGCTTTTAAAAAACGTTTTAGTAATAGGTAAAATTATTTTGGAAAAATGGAGGAATCTATACACGTGTGTGTGTGTGTGTTTGTGCGCGCATCACAATCTCTGTCTCATATAT
>OZ038482.1:37197076-37209576 GCA_964036315.1 Acanthosepion esculentum | reverse complement strand
TATATATATATATATATGGAATTAGATGAAGATAAAATTTCTGATTGTGTAGAAATACAGAAAAAAAACTTTTTTGCACATCTACTTAAAATTCGTGTTAAATATATTCCCAGCTTCTTGGACGATTTCAGTCTCTCATTTACAATTCATTTGTCTGACCGGAAATGATAAAAATAATCGTAAAAAATCAACATAGACCCTCCTGTATAAGAGAATTGCTTTAGGGGCTAATAAAATATCTAAAAATGGTGAAATGTGATGTCTATCGTTTTGAACGAATGAATATCAAAGGAAAATATATTTTTTGAATGTGTAGTTTAACAGCAAGGATATTCAACGAAAACTTTGCGGATATATCTCTTTTCATATCTGGTCGTAAATTGTACCTAATTATATAAAATCAGTAATAAACATATGATTTTGCGTCTACACATAGCACTACGATTTTTATTTCTCATTATACGTGTATGTATGATAGTTAAAATGTATATTAGATATATTTGTCAAATAGTGGATATTATACTTCGAATGAAATGATCAAAGTGCTATATTCGGCTTGGGAGAATCTCTCATCTTGCACGATCAGTTTTACTCAGTGGTCGTGCAAAATGATTCTCACAAGATTCCGCCCCCCTCAGAAAATGGTGGAAAACACAATACTAAAAGAAAACTGAATCGCCTCATTTCTGTATCTCATCCCCTCATCCGAACTACTAATCGTTGGTACGTACATAGCAATCTTCGAAAAATTTGTTAAACAAAATGAAGAGCCAGATCAATTTGATGTGTGCGTAAAGTTTAGATCTCTTCATCATCGTATTTGACACATAAGCCTGTTACCAGTTCTGATCTGCCATTACGTCATTCTCACTGCCATGGCGCCGCATCCACGAGTCTTTCCGATAAATATTTTCGTGTCAAATGTTCTGAGCCTTCCTCGTTGATATCGCAACGACATAAATTTAAGCGTACTTCTAGATTGGCCAATACGTCTCATAATTTTACTGTTGAAAAATAGATGTAACTGTAAATTCTATCTTAATGGACTATCTCGCATTTCTCGTCTGTGGGATTCTCTTCCGGTCTCTCGCTTTCTTGTCAAGTACGATCTTCCAAAATATAAAAGCAATATCAATTACGTTCTTTTTTTCTGTATCCTGTTTTTTTCTTCTTGTACTTTCTCATCACTAACATTGTTTCCTTCTCTTTAGTACTCGATAACTCTTTGCATCTTAGTGGCTTTATTGCCTGGCTTAGGATGAAATGATTGTTATTTCACAAAGACAAGAGGAAAGGTTTGGGTGATATTACATATGTGTCTTGAAACAGGACGAGGAGTCATGCGGCTTGCGCTTACAAATCGTTAAGAATCGGTACGTACCTATCAGTATTTAAAGGGATTATTCATGCACCATGCCCCATCGACACATCGTGCTGTCATTTAAGTACCATTGACGTCGGTTTAATTTTGAAATTTCTTTCACATAAGCATTTAATCCAGCTGTATGGAGAAATGCTTGTTCACAATTCCGAAGAACATTTAGACAGCATGTTTGTATTGATCAGACCAGATACTTTTCAGGCCTCAAAGCTAAATTTTATACATTTTTTTCTTATTGGCTTCGGTTTATTTTTATTTTAGTTTTTACTATAACATTCGCTTTTGTTTTCCTTAGATTTCCAATGATAATTGACAATTGATTGATATAATAAACATTAGGTTTGTAGGTCACACTGGTGATTCGACGATATAATATCCAGTAGTAATAATAATAATATCCGCATTGATTGAATTATTAATTTTATTAGTCATAACATAATTTGTTTCGATATTTGTTTTCCTTGTTGATTGAAAAGTACATTAATTTCACAAAAAAAAACATTTTAAAAAATGGAGAAATAAACGTTTTTTCTTGTACACACCTGTCGATTATTGGCTATATTTTGCGACGCCAATTTGATACTTGAAGGACGTCTGGATTATTAGTCAGGGTATATGAAAATAAAAATATTTTAATCACATATTTATGGATAACATTGTTTTACTTTCCCTTTCCCCGCATGTGTATTAAATATGCAGGATTTTCATTTGTGAACTTTATCTACAATTAACGCAAAGATATTTCGATAAAGAATTATTATAGATACATTCTGCGACAAACCTTCCTCTGACATAATGGTAAGACATTAGTGACAATGGCGTTTTCATCTAGCTGATGTCTTACCATTATGTGGGAACTGCTTCTGTCGCACCCTATATAATAGCTAACTTTTCTATTCTTTTTCTAGGTTACATACGTTGCAAACAGAGCTGTACATTTAAATTTCTTCAGCACAAACAGTCGAATTTGGTGTATACTGACACAATGTCAATGGGAATTTGTTTCTCAGCGAGATCGGTCAAAATCTGCTTCCATGTGTAGTTGATCAAAAGAAATGATCAAAACCTCGTTTAGGTTGGTATCCATTCGTGATAGAACATTTCAATTTAGACTGCTGTCACAGATTTCAGGATGACACCCGTAAAATTGACACACTCCCCTCAAATTGTATGTGTACGTATGTCTGTGTGATCGGATATTTATGCATTTCCACAGTTTTCATCCGATTTCGATGATTTTTTTCTTTGATAGATAATTCTTCAGTGTTGGTTTTGTGTCCAAATTGTTGACAAGGCTCTCCACTACGTCCTGTCCATTATAACTCTCAGCAACATTTCTTTACTTACTATTTATTACTCTCATGAACTTTAATACAAATATTTTAAATTATTAAAATATTATTTTCACCACCCCCATTCATATTGTCCCCCGCGCCATATCTGGATGTGCATCAGTTGCAACCGAATGTTGTTACTGATATTGATTTTTCGGGTGAGTTGAATTTAAAATTGAACTGCTCGAACTGAACGGAAAACATTTTCAGTAAGGAAAGTCCCGGTCATATATATATATATATATATATATATATATATATATATATATATATATATATATGTGTGTGTGTGTGTATAACTGCTAGTAAAACGTTTCTGCGAGCTATAATGGACAGGAAGTAGTGGAGAGCCACTGTCCCTAACAATCTAGACTCAAAACCAGCACTGAAGGGTTATTTATTAAAGAAAAAAAATCAGCGAAATCGGCTGAACACTGTGGAAATGCATAAACAATATCACACACACACATTTTGAGAAATATATAATCACAGCAAAAACCAAACTTACCTCAACATGAGTATAATCTATTTCAAGATGGTCTGAAGTGGGGATTTGAATTTATTTTGCAGCTTGAAATAGATTATACTTATGTTGAGATAATTTTGCTTTTTGCTATATATATATATATATATATATATATAATATGTGTGTATGTGTTCTGTAATAATAAATACATCGAGCTTTCTGTGGATCAGTTTTAATTTTTTTATTATTAGGATCCACCTGGATTATAGATCAACGGATTTATTGCTTGTACTTATCTATATATATATATATATATATATATATATATATATATATATATAATGTGTGTGCGCTATATTTATTGTATAAAGTATTAAATAACAGAGCGTATGTAAATATTAAAATGAACATTTGAAGTCAACACACAGGCGACAGGCTGTTTCATGCTAGACGCAATATTTTTAGAAATGTGATTGTGTTTTTTACTGCATGTTAACATTCAAAAGTAAGAGTTACTTTTTCAAAACTATCAAAATGGTTAGATTATCCGTCTAAATACAAGTTTTCGCTTTGTATTTTTGGGAACCGCTGTGTCGTTTGACATTCATCAAAATTTTCTATTGAGGAAGTTGTCTTTCCGAAAAAACAGTCTTTTCAAGTCCAGTAAAATTTCTCCTTCTTTCCAATATTTGTGGTTGTTTCCTCCGTAATCTTTTTTCTTTCTTTAACATTTTCTGTTTTGTCAACATCGGCATTGTATCCTTAATTCCCTTCTACTTCTATATGCTACATTGGTTTACTCTTTTTGATGACTGGTTCAACTTTATTCCAAATCATCATCAGATTTCGGTCTCGTACATTTTGTCTTCTATTAAAACATTATTTGAACATTTACATTTTTGTATTACCTTGATGTTGGCATCTCTAATTTGTAATTTACATGTTACGCTGTTCGTTTGGCAGACAAATTAAAACACCCTATGGAATGTTATGTTTGATAATACTCTTTTAAAAGTGGAAGATATATTAATGCTTAGTAATTAAATATACAAGAAAAATCATGAATCTTGAATGTTTCCGAGTAATTAATGTTGTTTTCATCATATCAGTTTATTCTTGACATAATTAACCAGTAAAATATTTTCTTTCATGTTCATAAGTTGTGTTAAAAGTAAACGCGTGTTATATTAAAAGTAATCACTAATACATTATAAGTACAGGATATCTTAGTACGTTGAGGGCAATTACATGAATTTAATCGGGCTAACTGGCCACATTACGGTGAAACACCTATGCATTTTACAATGGTGAAGACAATCCTATTGTGTAAATTATTGAATCTTCTAAAGTCCCTTACAACGCCACATTCTTGTCAAGAGCAGAGCGCCTTAAGACCTGAAAAATTAATTCAGGCGGCATGTTACCTCGTATCTCACTATACAGAGACCATCACAGTTGCCTGAACTTTTGCGCATGAGAGTTGTATATACTTTAGTGTATTTGCATTACAATATGTCATTCCTTGGGTTTTATCTTTTGGTCCTAAACACAGTATTTCTCATCAGTGTAAAACCAAATCCTTGCGGGAACTTGATGTTTCACCTTACTCAATCAGATCGTTTAGCCGATCAAAAAGTTATCTTTTTTCAATTTTTTCATTAATCACATGAATTGACCTCTCCTCATCACGTAAGACTTGTATCAAAGGTCCTCTTGCACATTCCATTCAAAGGAGTACCTTTAAATACTGAACTCATTATCAATGGCGTCAAGTTATTTTCTGATAATCTTATCGATATGTTCATGAACTATTCGTACGGATTTCGATGTTCTGCCTGTATTACAGCCCTTACCCAGCGTTTAGCATTTGGTTACTATTATAGAATTCATGTCAATAGCTTCCTTCTCTTTTCGAATTTTAACAACAAACGACCGTGTAACGTTCCGGTAGCGAGCTATATTTTTAATATCCTTTTAAAGCAATAATAATAACGTGCCTTTTCCTTCACTGAGTTAGTTTCGTGTTTGCAAACTTGTATCTGAAAGGATAGAATAATCAGAATAAGTTAGAACAAAAGGTTGGAGAAATAAATAATATTGTCCTCAAAGAAGTGTTCTTTTCTTGTTCATAACCCTGTAGATTTTGTATTGAGTATAGAGTCGATATCACCTAAGCAAGATATTGTTGATTAAGTACTGAAATAGATTTATGGTAAGCAGTAAGTCGCCCCACGCCATATCGTATTAGAATGTATCATTGTCCTTCCAGATTGATTTCCAACAAAGCCAAGATAACCTAGTATGAAAAAGAAAAGTGTACAGCGTTTTATTTGAAATGTTATATTCTGAAAGATTACTTTGCTCTTTGACGCTAAAAGCTAGACAACCTTTATGTTGTTTATTTATTGTTTGCTGTGACAGGACAGCCGAAAAAATGAACTATTCCCGTTCTGTCACCATTAAGCGCAACTGTATAAAGAGGAAGTTTATGAAGTAAGCTAGCTTGCATAAATACTCTGAAATAGATTTTTAGGTCGTGGGAAAAAAACTATGCATCATGTCATAATATCACTTGTTGCTCAACGTGCAGGATCAACAAAACTGAGGCAGTAGGAATGTGTACTTATTCGAGAGAATTCACACAAAGTTCTAGACACAAAACCCAAAATAGAAACATACAACCTTCCCCGCGCTTCTTTTACAGGTAAGCAGGTAAAGTCATTCACGAATGCTTACAAAATACTTCTATAAATTGATATACGCACACTGGCAAAGACATGCCGCATATTGTAACCATGTGACAGTTGTAAGCGCCACAAAAGTAAAAAAGTATTGCCTCGGGGGACGACGGAAAGCAGCTGTGCTGTCTGGAATTGGGTGAGGTCATATTTTTTTTTTTCTTTTTAACCACTGATGTTGTCGAACGTTCTTGCCAGCGAAGATGCAACATGCGAATGATAGACAAAAATGAACTGTGGGATGAAAATATAAGAATATATATTTAAAAAAATGTATACACTTCTTCGATTACAATTAGTTGCTGGACCAGATGTGCGCCAACTTTTCAAGGAATAGTACTAATATCCATCCTCTCTCTCTCTCACACACACACACACACACACACACACACACACACAAGTTCCAATAATTTGGACCGATTTTCAAAGTGACACAAGTTTAGGCGTCTAATGATTCAGGCTTTTGTAAGCCATTACTATATTATTCTTGTTCTTCCTTTGTGCTATGCCAATTTTCTCATTTTCAAATATCTTTCTTTTCGTATTATGTTATTACGTTACCTTTCATATTTGGCGGACATTTGGGCGATATAATTTTTCACACATAACAGCCATGACTTAAATAATATAATCCAATAGAGAAATAAATAATTTTTCACGAATAACACCGATTTATTTATTGCTGACTTTGAACCGTCTTAATGAAACAAACTTTCCTGTGTCTGTCTCTCTCTCTCTCTCTCTCTCTATATATATATATATATATATATATATATATATATATATATATATATATATAATATGAGAGAGAGATAATCAAATAAAATCAGCAGTTAAATACCTTTGTCGATAATTTTAAAGTGATTTGACAAGTTAGAATTTGTCACATTAAAACTTGTAGCAATTTGCTCATGGCATCGGTCAGCCCCGGGATATTTGGTAATACGTAATTCTAATGTTGAATAAAATGTAATGTCACCTTATTTTGTAGAATGAAATTTATAATGCTAAACCTAACACAGGGTGCTGCAGAAATAACTTCTACATATACCGAATAAGACATTAGATCCTTGAGCATACCATTGCCAGTGAAGTGTTAAAATTATGTGGAAGGTTTTACTGATGCATCCGTATTTATCAAAGTAAATTCTCATTATATTACAGTTTTGATTGACTTTTGCAGGCGTTTCTTGCCAGACTAACTTCATGAAAATACTCAATTTTATATTTGGCTTGAATATTAAGACTTCATAAATGTACAGTTAGACATATCTCTTTAGATTTACATTTGCTTTAATACATGTGAAATTATTTTTTCATCCACAATTAACTCTTTGTGCAATTGTTTGTCACTACGGTGAGTGTTGTCTCCAAATATTATTTTCTAAATCTCCAAACTATAGAAGAATATAAACATATTAATTACAGATCCAAGGTTATATTTTCTTTCGTATAGTTGTGTAAGGAATATCACCGCAACACGTCCTTGGATACGACGTT
Source organism: Acanthosepion esculentum (assembly GCA_964036315.1). Lineage (NCBI taxonomy): Eukaryota > Metazoa > Mollusca > Cephalopoda > Sepiida > Sepiidae > Acanthosepion > Acanthosepion esculentum. The sequence goes on along the minus strand of OZ038482.1, from coordinate 37,202,157 downwards.
GGATCACAGCAGTCAAATAGATTTCTAAAACATTTTCTCATTTCTGTGGCGTTACAGAAGACTTACATATATCAAAGACAATCGTATCATTTTAACAAAGATGTAATATCCCCAAATATTGCGTTGAAAATATTTTTTGGAAAATGTTTGATTAGAATATTGGGGAAAAGTTTATATTATTTACAGAATAGTATATTCTGTAATAACATCAAAGACTGCCAAGTTTTTCCCTGAAATTGAACGTAGGATGTAAGTTGAAATGAAAATGACGGTTTTTGTATACACAACGAGTCGTTATATTTTTAATTCACTGACTCTGTTACTTATTTTATATTTGAGAGGAAACTGGATAATCACTTGCCAGGACCGAATCGTAAATGACTAAATATTATCTTTTAAAAATATCAAGTGTGCAAGGACACATATGAATGGCATCGTTTATACCAGTTTCTCTGTTAAAGCGATCATCAAATTCACTGTCTGAAGGCTTTGATAAGAAACCTGATAGTCAAAATGCATTGATATCCGTATCCAAAACTCGAGATTCCTGATATCGAGCATATTTATTGTAATTTTTAAATATAAATATTCAATAATGATTGATTTTGGAATAATTGAGTTCCCGTTTGCTATTTTCTAAAAACCACTACTATCAATGATGATGATAATAATAATTGGACCTATTATAGTAACAGCGATTTTAAAAGAACCACTCCATTTGATTTTGGCATCGGAAACGATTATAAGAAGTTCTGTTACTTTTTTGACTGTTTCTGTGAGAATATGCCATTAATGGCTTCCTGGAGAGTTTTCTTACATTCCGAAGTATACGCTTCCCCCAAATTAACTATGTAGAAAGAAAAAAATATACGAATATGGTTTAGAGTTTTCTATTCAGAATCTTTCACTGTTTCGTTTGAATATTTATTAGACCACAATTGACCGCTTTATGCAGATTAGTATTTCTCCAAGGAAACTGATACGTTTTCCCAGGCTGTTGCAAAGCAACTGTTGTGCATACTTCTGTGGAACACAAGAAATACAAGGACTTTCAATATTTGAGAATTGGTTTCATATTTTTTGTCTATTTTCTTTCTTTCATTTATTCGTTTTCTGCCTTCTTTGAAGGCTTTGCTTTGTACTTTATTCTCCTTTTATATTTCTTTTATTTACATTTTTTTCTTATCTTTGCCATTTCCCCACGTATTTGATTTTCAAATTCTTCTGTTTTTATTTTTAAGTTTTTATTTCCTTATTCATCACTTTCGCATTGAAATGGACAACTTAATTTTTTTCTTGGAATGGCAGGCTTATGAATATGTACGATTCAATGCAAAGGAATATTTTGAATTAAAAATGAACCTCTTTATATAGAAACTCTAAGGCGTATATGAACGTGCGCACAGTTTAGTCTCGCATTGTATTTGATGTTATCCAAACGTAAGTTTATTTCAACATATGATATTCATGCAAAACCTCTCGTCACCGTTGATCATGGTTAAATATTCTTTTTACAGGAGATTTTACCATTGCATCTAAGAAGCAGTATACACTGTCAACATATATTTAAATGCCTCAATATGCCATCGAATATGGTAATTTAAAAATATAGAGAGCTACCTCGTTTTTATTGTTTACTAATATAATTTCTAATGCATTACTGAAATATTGTCTTTTTTTTTCTCTTTTCAGGTAAGTTCCTCATGTTAGCGTATACAATACTTAAAATATCAAGAACATAAGGTAAGAAATGGCCTTTATTTCTGAGCTAAATCTTCTAATGTATTGTGTATTTGTGTCGATATAGATCAATTTACATTATAGACTCGTACCTCACTTGACAAATGACTTGTTCAAAAAACCTTGAATTTATGACCAGCTATAACGTGTCATAACATTAAAAATAAATAAATATTGTACGCTGTACGAAAACTTACATCGTGGGAATATATATATATATATATATATATATATATATATATATATATTAAATAACTAAATATAAAGTGAAAAATACACGATGAATTTACAGTACGCAAACTTAAATAATAATCTTTATATAAAGCCGGGTTTCGGATTTGTTTATTGTTTTTACTGTTCGGGATATAACTCTAAAAATTTAGGGATATATTACAAACGTTATGGATAATGGAACAGTAATATTAAGCTGAATGATAAAAATTAAACTTTTAGTATCCTTCTCTGGGACATGCTGGCAAGTTTAACCATCTTTCAGTTGCGTCTCTGTCTTCGAAGACAGAGACGCCGCTGGGGAAAATGCTGAGCGTTGTCCGTTTCCAGGTAAGAGCTCCCTGCGTTTGTATCCCCTCGTTGCACGAGAGAGAGAGGGAATCAGTAGTGATACCGCTGCCAACGCAACCAACCTTTGCGGGGGCTGGGTAAACTTTAGACCGGGTGTACATGCTCTGGTGCCCAACATGAAACCCGTTCTTATGTCATACCCCGTCTCTGTGTAGAGACGGGGTAAATAACTTTCGAGTGTAGCTGTCATGAAATGCCGGTCAGATACAACTTCTAACCTTCCATAAATTCGTTGGAAAAGAGCCAGATCGTTAAGGGAGGAGTGATTTATATTCCAATATTTGCTTTCAAATAAATTTACGAGAATACCTTTGACACAAATTATTTTCAGTGTACAGAATCTAACTCCAAAGAATCTAGAAGACACCAAGTAAGTAGGCTTCTTTCAACTTTGTTAAAACCGAATAGCGAACTAATGCCAAACTTTTTTTTTCAGTTCAGCCAAAACATGTTAAGGAAGTAAGAACCATTAACATTGTAATGACTAATAAGAACACGACACTTAATATCTCAACCAGAAAGTTATCATTTATTTCCGGATGATATCAATTAATCTCGGGCTAAATTTTTTGTTACATTGGCGGATTTATGCAAAGATGTATTTTTCATATGAGGATGTGTAAGAAAATCTGTCGGTGAGCGTAATTATCCGGTTGACCAATGTTTACATGAATCACAGCTAAGTCGACCACATTTTTACTTCTTGTAGGGAGAATCTTAGTTTTAACTGGGTATCTGCTGCTGGCTATCTTCTGATAAACCTGTCTTCTCTGATGTTCCTGTGTGACACTGAGTGCAAAATCAGTTTCAGGGATTGAAGTATGATAGAATCATTCCATTTAACTATTCTTAGAATAATCGAGTCCTATTTACATTAATTTCAATTCAGAACAGCTGGTGTTTCCTAAAGAGAAACATTCTACAGATATAAATATGCGTACACATTTCACTTCTGTCCATAACCGTATCAGGTTTGTGTAATTGTAGATTTACTTGAATTTATACTCTCTCTCTCTCTCTCTCTCTCACACACACACACACACACACACACACACACACACACACACACACACACACACACACACATATATATATAATGATTGAAGTCAATTCTCAGGGGCAAAACTCTGTTTCCTGCTAGGCTCAGTCATACTTGCCTCATGATTGAATCTATCTGTCGCCTCTGAATGTTAATTTCAATGTTCACTTTTATATTTACATACACTCTATCTTTGATATTGAGCACTTTATCCCATAAATATAGCTCACCTTTGAACTATATTTCTTCACACACACACACACATACACATATATATATATATATATATATATATGGAATAAAGTTAGTGAGAACAGGGACTTCAGAAGTGCATGGAAATCGATCCAGTGAAAATAATTTGACTAACGTGATGTTGATTTATTTTCTTTGTTACTGAACATCAACAGCCAGAGACATGTCTAATAAAAAGTTTTTAATGTATGTTTGTCATTCACCTTCAGACATACACCGTTGGTCATTCGCCTCCAGACAGACACCGTTTGCACTAGCCGTTTTGGGAAATCTATATCGATTTATAAACCACGACGTTCAAAGGCACCCAAACCATGCAAAAGGCCCCTTCTCTTAGTCTGTTTCATGAGCCTTATGCACGGTTTCAACCGACTGACCGAAATGTGGCAAACCACATTAACTGAAACATTTTTGTCAAGAATAATCCAATTATTGGTCAAAGAAGATGAAACAAAACGAACTGCGTTGTCAGTTGAAATGTGCGTTTGCTGATGTGTTTAGCGGACTCATCGTTGAATTGTAATGTGATTTGACACATTTCAATAGTTTATTATATTTCTCCTCTGTCGGTGGCCCATTTTTTATGCTATATAGGCGCTTCCCCTCTCTCTCTCTCTCTCTCTCTCTCTCTCTCTCTCTCTATATATATATATATATATATATATATATATATATATATATAATGTGTGTGTGTCCTGAAATACGATGTCCTACAACTAAGTTTTATTTCATCTTTCTTTCTACCAGAATCCAAATACTTATTAACTGTAAGCAAGTCTAACTCTCACTTAGAAATATCATGATGAAAAACACAACTCCAGTCAACCAGAACAGGAAAAGCATTATATCTATTACAAATAAATTAAAACGGCTAGCCTAATCGAAAATAACACACCAGACAGATAAAAACTACAACGAACTCATATTATTTACGTGTCCAGATGCCCCTTAAGGTACTGTGTCCCTGATCAAAACACTCATAAATAATAATATTGGTGACATTACTACATGCCTATCTAGACGACACTCTTTACACCATCTCGACCATAGCTCAATTAGGACACGTTTAATCACACAGGAATACCTAACAAACTCCATTACAAATGCACTAGTAGAAAATACAAGTATAATGGCCTAATCCACATGTAAAATATTATTAAAAATAAAAGCCAACGCTCAATGAAATAGGAACACGACCAAAATGTACTAATCATGTTTGAGAAATAAAACATTCCTATAACTTCAAACACCTACATAAAACAAACACACACATTTCGTTAGAAAAAGAAGTTTCGTCCTTTATAATGGCTAAAAGAATAACCGAACGCGCTCGGATATGCAGAACGTTTGGACAGTTTTGTTTTTTTGTGTTCAGAAAAGTATACACTTGTACGAACAAAAGAAAACTTAAATAAAATGCTCAATCGCAATAGCTTTTCAGTAATCTTTAATGAAACGTGTATAAAAG
>OZ038482.1:37159576-37194576 GCA_964036315.1 Acanthosepion esculentum | reverse complement strand
CGAAAGATGCTCTCTAAATTGTCTGGAATTCAGAGGTGTCCAATGTTGTTCTTGTAGATGCAAATCTTTTACTGTTTCTTTCACGTTTTTATTTCTTTTAATGACGAATTCAAATAACCTTTGTTCATATGTAGTAGATTAAACATATTCGAAACGCATAGATAACATGATGCTAATAAAGAAATTTTATGAAGAGATATTATTCGTACGTAAACCACAGATAAATAGATGGATTAACGAGAACAATAAATTTGAGCTTTACACAAATATCTAAATCATTGCATATAACGAAAGACCTGCACATAGGCGATTTAATTAACACAAAAATCTCTGGTACAAGTATACATCAAATGAATTGTAATCAGTGAAAACAAAGTATTAATAAACATAGAATGGTCATTAAAAAATAGAAAAAAGTGTGCTGAATTGCCATGTAATATAAATCCTCTTAGATAGCATTGAATGAAAAAGATGAATAGGAGAGACAATAGACATGTATCACTAAAGAAGGATGCCGTATATCCCATGTACATAAGATGTGAGCAACGTTTTTTTATGTAAAATGATTACATAAGTAGACATTTCGTGTGTATAGGTTCTGCAATCTTGGATGGGAGAATTTCAAACTTATTAGCATATTCAAGAGAGAAACAGCAATTAAAGTACATAATGAGATCGTATAACTAAATAGCGTTACAGTGAGTTAGAATGTTATTGAATAATCTGCTAAGAAGTAGCATTGAGAGTACAGCATTGAGCCATGTTGTGACACGTTGTAAATACGGCACATGAAAGAAAACGGAAGAGGATAACGGAAATAAATGAAAAACAAAGCCCTCATATAAAAATGAAACAGAATTGCAGAAGCGCATATAATATATATTTTTCAAACATGGAAGATTCTCGCATGCGGGCTCAATTATTGTTATTATTTTAAGACGGCAATAATAATCATTAATAATTATCGATTCATGTTTTTTTCGAATTAAAGGGAGGTTTATACTTGACCCAAATTGTCATGTAAAGCAAGAAGAATGGAAAGGATAACACTTTGAGGTAAAAATGTATTTCACTGAAGGGTTATTCGCAGTTGAGCATAAAAGGCGTGCTCAAAACGGAAATGAAAAATGTAGGAAATGATTTGAAAATCCATCCTTGTATTAGATCATTTTTCTCTACTTTTTGGAGCTACAGTAAATTCGACTTGTATGAGAATACAGTATCGTCTGCTTCCAGAATATTTTACCTTGTTTGAATGGATGTGAGAGGAAAAGATCTCGATAAAAAATTCTTTAAACATCGCTGAAAGCTTTTCTGAATCGGAGGTGAACAATAATGATTGCTTCAAGCCAGAATGGTCGCTTTGAGTTGGCGTAATCTTGACAATGCCTCGGATATTTTGTCACTATTTCATTATTTAAATGAAATAATTCAGGTTTCTTATGCAGATTAATTTTTGCGGGGATGGTGAGGTTCAAGAAGACAATTGAATCTTTTAACACAAAGATACAGTTCTAATACTGAGAAATTGTGAAGAAATCATTGAAATAAGTTACTTTCTTTTCAAAGAAACTTGTATCATGTTGAAAATGATAGGATAATACAAAGATACTGACATATATTTGACATGGATCATAATTATTTTCATGTAATATAGCCTCTCAAGGACGTAGCCGATCATGGCTGAACACAACTTCCTCTTCTTTGGGGCCCTTTATAAAGTATTGTCTTTGTTATTGCTCTTAAACCCTATTCCCTCATCTATTTATTTAACCCCACTATGTATGCCATGTGTTGTTTCCATCTGTCTCTGAAAATTTCCTGGGTAAGACGATACACTACATCACACAGCAAGTTAGCTGATCAGGATGTTTTGAGGAGTGTGCAGGCAGCTTTTAATTGCTGGTGTTCCCATGTCCACCCTGACCCGTGGTGGTAGCACCTGTTAGGGTCCCAGCTATGGGTAAATAGTTAACCCGCTAACTGAGGTAAAAACATTATGAAAGGGTAAAAATAGGTTTTACTACCAGAAATACTTTGTAAAAAAATATTACCAGCTATAAATTTTTGAAGAAAAAAACATTACCACCAAGAAAATTTTAAGAAAAAAAATATTAACGGCAATAAATTTTTGAAGAAAAAACATATTTCCAGCAATGCATCTTTGAAAAAAAATATATTGCTAGCAATACGTTTTTGAAAAAAAAAAATTTGCTAGCAATACGTTTTTGAAAAAAAAAACTTATTACCAGTGATATTTTTTGAAGGAAAAAATATTACCAGAAATATATTTTTAACAAAACAAAATATTACCAGGATTAAAAATTTTGTCAGCATTTAATAACCCATTGAGATTGATATGATACAAAAGTAAATAAACAAATATATTTCCTTATGTCCTCTATAAATGTCAACAGTCTCTTTGTAAGTTTCATTTTTATTTCAAACATCTCTAAAACTTCGTTGCTGCTCACATTATCTGCTATAATATTCTTTTTGTCTCGCACTGTAATACAGGCCATATATCAAGTGTTTAGCAATCATTTCCTTGATTGTAGCGAAGATGTTCTAATTCTTAATACTCTATTAGCTTTTGGAATGCATTTCTGGTTCTTCTAATGGACCTTCGGATTCCAGTGTCTCATTCTCCATCCTCTAGTAAAACAGTTCCTAGCTATTTAAATTTTTGTACTCGTTTTGTTTTGGCATCTCCGATTTGCGATTTGCTACTTGGGCTCATCCAAATCCTAACGGCCATACAATCTAGCTTCTTACGTTAATGTTTAATCGTTTCCTCAAATTCTTGTAGTTTTTATTTCCATGTTTGCTATCAAGACTGTGCCATCAACTTATGTTATGCTGGTAAGATTGAGGCCGCCAGTAATGAATCCTGGTAGGACTTCTAGATCTCTGAATCACATCGCGGTTTAGGTGGAGCAAGTCCGATTATAAGACATATCCTTGTCTCACAACTATTTTTCTATTTATGTATATATATATATTATGTTTTTTTCATCGGCATGCAGGCGGTTTTCTGACAATATAGTTTATTGGTTATTCTAATATCTTTGCCATATATGTCAAGGTTTCTAAGCAGTTCCAAGAGATCTTTGTGGCGCATTTATCGAACGCATTTGTGTAATTTATAAAACACAGGTACATGTCTGTCAGCATTGGCATTGCTCTTTCTTGTAACATTATGAGCACAAATAAAGCATTCCTTGTGTCAGTGTCTTTGTCGAACCAGTACTGTTTCTTTCCTGTTTGCGGCCTGATGCTGCTACGCAGATATTCGGTTAAGTTTTGTTATATGGCTCATTAGACTGATTGTCCGATGGAGTATATATTCGTTTCCCCTGGTTTCTTAGCAGTGCTATGAAAACAGATAACATTTACATTTATTTCTTCTGGTATAGCACCACTGTAAAAGATTTAATTTCTTATTAATTTAATCTTTTCTGTGCTGAAAACATCTAAGGATGCCAGCCTCTGTATAATAGTTCAGTCTCGCCTTACCGATTTTGATCAGACACCAAGGTATGAAAAATGTAGGTGACTTTTATCTGAGCATGCGAACTGAACGCTACACTTTTTGAAGTCACTAAATATGTCACACATTTGAACACTTCGAAGAAGAAACGGAAACCTATGTTTATATATTATCATTAATATCATTTTTTGAGTAACATATATAATGTAATTACTTTTAAAGTATTAATCCCTATACTATATGTTTGTGGAAAGAGGTCATCTAAAGCCTGTAATATGTACACATGCGCACTTTTCTTCAAGCAATTGAGCTTCTGTCTAGCTAATCATCACGCGATATAAAATTGCATACAAAGCTCAAATATTTCAATCAATTTTTCTTAACAAAGAATAATATATTTTATATTCAACAACTAGTTAATAACAGACAAAACAATGGATATAATTCTGTTAGGCGCTGAATAATTTATTTCAAGGCAAAACTGGGTCGTCTTCGCAGATTTGGTATTTTGTATGAGCTGAGAGCAACAATGTCTTGCTTTTTACTGGAAACAATGCATAATAAATTATGTTGTGCATGGGTCAAATCATGTTTTGCCCTTGAGAACTTGGTTTATCCAACACTGTGACGGTGTTCCCCGTATCTGTTAAATGTGTCGTGGAAATAAGTAATTTTTTATTATCTTACTACGCATATAACGCGTATGGAGATGCATCTATAAAGAATAACATATATAATGAAAACTGAACCTGGCTTATCAAAATGGCGGAAGTAATTATCTTATCACATTACATATGCAGTTTTATTCTGAGAAAGAAATCGTATATAAATCCAACTCTGAATAGATAAAATGCCTGCATTCACCGCTACAGAACTAGACTAGCGTGCTAAAAAACCTTTTTGATTGCATCCCAGGTGGAAGATAGAGAAGCTAACTATATAATGAGGAAACACTCTCTGAACGTTATCGGTTGGTATGTTTGCGACTGGAACTGAGCTAATAATTCATTCAAGCATCCTACTTATACACATAATATTCCGGATAGGTATGAAGAAAATTCAAGAAATGCCTACGCGTTATAAGTCCCTAATCTCATAGAAAATATGAATATCAAGAATATAACATTGAGAATGAATGTTATAAATTTTCTCCAATCAGATATCACTACAATTTTCCATATAAACGAATATCTAGTATTTTATATATATAACCTCACATCCGCAAATTTAGGAAGGGTGACTTGCTGTTTTTCTCAGTAGCGAATTCTTCCTTTTTCGTAATTTACATTATGTACATGATATATTACGCCTTTGTCCTTCTCTTTTTAATTGTTGGCTTACATGAAGGCAAATAATTTTTACAGTATAAAATACATACATACATACATATACATACATACATATATATATATATATATATATATATATATATATATATATAATCATACACACTGACATGCAAATATATACTTCTGAAAACAAATGTTCAGGGTTGAATTAGACCAAGAAACAGTAGTATTAAAAAGTGGTCAATACAGGGACAAAGAAAAAAAAAGTAACACTCAGAACTTTTGAATTTAAGAAATGTAGGAGATCAGCCGATCACTAACCATGGTTTGAAACTTTCAGTACCTTCAAAGGATAAGAGCCACAGACACTACACACACACACACACACACACACACAAAGACTGCTAGCGTAAAAGTTATGTCCAAATCTATCTAGGTCAAGTGTATATTTATGCGTTACCAACGCCACTGTAGTATTTCGGCCAAACTAAACTAGTCCAGGTACTGCAAGAGAAAAGCTCACTCGAGACGTTACCATTTAAAGTATTTGTAAAAAAAGAAAAAAGAATACTCAGAGAGACAACCTTACAGCGATGGGCTGACGCGTAGCCACCAAATCAGGATATGGCAGCAATATTCTAAGCAAGGGTAAATGGTAGACATATACATATGCAAGATAGATTCAGGAGAGAAGAACATGTGTGTATATGAATATATACAATCATGTGTGTATAGTCCCCATCCACACACATATATATAAACACACACACACACACACACACATATATATATATATATATATATATATATATATATATATATATATACTTGTGTGTGTTGGGAATAAATCTCCTTTTCCTATTCATGCATCAAAATGACATTTCATTTTCTCTCCTTCATTTCGTAGTTATTATCATTCATCGATATCAACGAATACTGTACCTCCCTGTCGGCTTCAATTGACTTTTTGGTTATAGACCTGCGCAGGCAGTGAGCAGGGGATTAGGCAAAAGCAGTCATATTCCTTCATTATTTATTCATGCATTTATTTATCCTTTGCCAAATTTTCCAAAGAGAAAAAAATGAATTAAAAGAAAATCAAAAAATAGTATAAAGCCGATTCGAGTAAAGTAATATGAAGCCGAAAATTGCCCTGAGGCATTCATATCGTATTCATAGAACATTAAGTCCACCCAAGGTAATATCTGCTCAATTCTTTTATCGATTTTAGAAAAATACTTTTGCAGGTTGACCGTTTATTTGCTTTTCCTTATAACTGACTAACCTTCGAAGAGTCTTTCATTTTCTTCGCATTATTTGTATATATTTGTGTTAAATGTATATTTAACCTGCTACTCACGGATGTAAACTACAATCTGAATTCGTGTAATGTGTATTCCTGGTTGGTGGATGAACCATTAGATTTCCTTTTCGTTCTGTTGCAGATTTGCAATGGTTGTGCGTATAACTAAGAGGAAACTACAATACTTTCCCGTTGACTCTTTTTTGAAAGCTCCCCCTTTACATTAGCAATGTAATTACTTGTGATGGATTACCCGCCAATGACAGCAGTGAATGTAATATATTTTGAAAAGTTTTTACCAATTATGAAGATCAACAGCGACAAGTAATCACTCAATAATTTTTATTAACAGAAGATATATGAAAAACGTGCAGAATGCATCACAATGGCAAACAACAGACTGTGATAAATAAAAAAAAAGTTAAAGGAATGTCATATTTTTATTGTTATTTTTTCAAAATGATAAAATAAGGTTATTTGCCAAGTTTGGTACCTCGAATTTCATTGGCGAACATGTAAGATATTATTTGCTTCAGTCAGTATTATGTTTATAAAATGATTAGTTTTTATGAATTTAATATATGTAGGAATTTAAAAATTTGTTCTGCATTTTTAAATACGAAATAAATTCATCCTTTCACTGTATATAATATTAACAAAAGTATCTTTTTTTTTTCAAATAATACTATTTATGAAAACAAAATACAGAAACAAAGTAATTAATGAAACCTTGGCTTGCGAAGATGTTTAGGACAAAGTATACATTCAAATGCTACATAAGCACCCCCCCCCATATATATATATATATATATATAAAGATATTTTTGAACGTACAAAATTTTATCACAGCAATAAACGTATGAAGCTGTAAATTACTAGACATATGAAAAACGGGCGAAGCAACCGGTTTCGCTCCCGCTCATCAGGCTTACAACGGGAGATTTAATATAAATTAAAAACACAGAAAATGTACAATCAAAGACAATGTGGAGTAGGAGGGAAAAAATGAGCAAAAGGAGCTAGAGGCAAATGACAGCGAGCCCCAACAAACACTCACGTTGTTTACACAAGGAAGGCTTGCGGGACCCGATGTAAATTGCCTCCAGCACCTTAAGGTGAAATAACGAGTGTGACCAGGACAACACGGTGAACCGGTCAACACTAAAATTAGCTGCATACGATCTGCTCTTTAATAAGTGCTCACATATGGCGGACCGGTAGGTGTTTGGGACGAGTCCATTCAACGGCAAAGTGTGGTTCCTGATTTTGGTAGGAACGTGCTGTTTAATTCTCATGTCCAATATATATATATATATATATATATTTGGTTGGTTTGATGTGAGTTTGTGACCCTGGGTTTCACGCTTTTGCGATCGTCAGACAAACTGATTAATTATTTAAAATTTGGGGTTCATGTAGATGGCGTGTATTGGCGTTATTCTGTAAGTGGGGGATCGTTGTCGTTATGTCATTCATGCTAATGCAAATATAGATGCATGTCCGTACACCCGTTGAGGTACGCAGGCACACATACACATTCGCTCGCCCGCCTGCTCTCATACAAACATAAACATATGTGGACAGTATGGGACTTAACATATGTATGTATATGTGTACTGTTTTCTATATACATGTGTGTGTGTGTGTATATTTCACGATTGTGGAAATGATTCAGCCCCACTGAATCTAAGGAAATGCTCTTATCTGCAAGTTCTTACTGAATTTACCATAAATAGTTGATCACCTCGAAAGCGTCTTTGTAGAAACAATTTTCGCAAGCTTTATATTGCATCAGTCCTGCATCATAAACATGTCCGCTATGTATGTAAATTTAAGTGGTGAGAAATAATTTTATTTTGATCTGTTAATGTTAATTACTAGAAGAAATGGCACATCAACGATCTTCTTGATAATGAACCTCGCCAATCTGTGACGGAAATCAAGAGCCCATTTTAACTGGATCGATATTTAGTTTTTTGAGTTAAGATTCTCGATGAGAGAAAAATCCTCTCGAGTCAGACTAGAAATTTTTGCTATGAAGGCTCGTTAATGGAATATCAGGAAGTGAAGGGGGGGAAAGGCAAGTGGAAGGACAGAAGAGAGGTACAGATCAACTTGGCAATGTATTTGCGAATCGTGTAGACAGCATAAATTGCTGGGGATGATTTAATATTAGGTTGAAAGATAGGAGGTAATAAAATTGAAGTGTCGTCAGCGAAAAGGATACTTCTGAAAAGCATTCAAACAACGAAATTGGAAGCAGCTCTAAAGAAATTGAATCGGATAAAATGAAATAAGTTCGACCACAGAGGAAATACCATTAAAGGATCATTCCCATATTCACATATATTTATTTGCACATATAGGTGAACGTGCAATATAAGTTACGTATTCATATCCGTTGCCACTCTATTGGTTAGCTGGCTGTGTCATATTCCTATCTTTCTCTGTAATCAAATATTTCAATTCTATCACACATGAGAAATTATTATAGGCATTAATATTATATTTTTGTGGTGTTCAAGGTAGTCTCTTTGGCTCCAAAGATTATGATGTCATTTCGGTAGGCTGAAGATTTTTTGCGATGCCCGTTAGAGAAAATCTAGAATTGCACTTTAAAAAGGCTCAGAGAATGTCTCTGATAGGAAAAAAATCTACTAGAATATTTGTGAGAACGTTTAGAAAATATATCATTTTTATTTGTTTCCAAATAAGATTAAACGATATATGTTTGGGAAAGATAATGGCAAATCTTCCAGAAGCTACTTCACATTTTCTCAAATCATTTTTTTCTTTCCATACTCCAAGGCAAAAAAACAAAAAAACAATTTGTTATGCTATTTACTGCATAGATGGAGAGATGCACTCGTTAGATTAAATTGTATTTTGAACTCGTTTCGACGATACTAGTTAGTGAATTGTTAATAGTGCACACGCATCATTTTAAAACATATATTTCGTGTATTACTTACATTAATTGGACTGTGATCCCGATTCTTCGTGTGACTGAAATTTTGATTCGAACCCCTTATTTCGTCCACCGGATTAGATTGTTCTAGTTCCACGTACCAAGCCTCATCCGGATGTCTCAGTTTTCGGTTCGAAATTAAATCACCTGAAGAAGTCCTGATTGTACAACGGCCGAAACCTAGTAAATATGGCAATTAAAATGAGGATAACAGTCCGAGTATCGTAAATAATACAAGTAATCATAATACCTAATGTCAGAGACATAGACAGATATTATATATTCCGTCTTTCTTTTGTTTCTTCTCACTCTTTCTTCCTTAATCGCTCATTGTTGTAATGGAATGTCCCACACTTAATAGCGACTACGTGGACTGAGTATATCAGTAGCTATATAAAGTGAGCACAGAATATATATGGGGGGCTTGCTTCGGAAATGATCAGCCTGCCACCCGATTTCCTGTCTTTCAGGAGTGTCTTCTCTTTTACAATAAACCTCTCTTCTTTCATGTACGCGCGTGTTGCTGTACCTTCACTCGAGTACCAGGTTTGTCTGTTTGTAACCAATTTAAGGACACAACATTCATCTCCGCCCCGAACATCTTTCTTTATTACTGAGTAAAATGTTCTATTGTAAATGTTTGTAAACCATATTTTCTTGTTACCTCTCATGTATATACTTTGGCTTCTCTACTCTGTACGTTGTCACTCAGTAAATAACTCTTTCTCTTTCATTTCATTTACATTTACATTTCTTTCTATATTTCCGTTTTCTTCGTTCCACAGATACTTCTTTTTTCATGATGACAGGATTGAATTTCTCTTTTATTTCATCATTTCAATCCTTACATTTATATTTCCATTGTTATTTTAATATTTTTTTTCTCATTTGTTTCATACTTACTTTCTCGCTTACTTACCTGCACACTGTTTTTATTTCATGTCGTAAGAACGTTTTTCTTCTTTTCCCAGTGAATATTAATCCCCTGCTTTTATGCATTGTTTACTGTTCATTGTCACATTCAACCATATTTTAAAGCTGTATTCCTTTTAATGTACTTCCCTTTCATCACTCACGACATACGTCTCTATAAACACCGTATCTTCTTACGTTTAATCTGCTTTAAAATTAAAATCAGCTTTTCATTCAATTATTTCCAAATATATCAACGTTAGGCAGCTTTACATGTTCATTCTCACATATCACAGATTTTATTCTGGTATTACTCTTTTAACAACAAACAAATGCCTCTTCGGCTCGCGTGTTCGTTATTTCTTTCTTTTTCGTACATCCTAAGACGGCAATGCGTGCATACCACTGTTACCATTTTAAATTAGGATAAAATCGACATCTCCTCCTTGGTTTCTAACACACCGAATTTTACGTTATATCATGTATATTTAATACACCATATATATGTATATATATATATATATATATATATAAAAACTTGAACATAACCTCTGAACATGCATATTCTCAATTCCGTCATCTGAACGATCATTATATAAAGGAGTTGTTCGTCACTGGTTAAACAATGTCTCCGTCTTAACTCATTCAGGATTATTTCCACTTTCGTGTTATTTGGTATTTAGCGTCGTTGATTTTCAACGTTTAAACCTTATTCAAAATCAGAATTAATTTTCAAAGTATATATTTTCTAAGTGACATGGAAGCTTCGCGAAAAACTATGACTTATATGCTTTTTTCCCATAATTGTCAGATATCAGCCTTAATGACTTCTTTGGAATATTCATGGAAGTCTTTTCTCGGCTACTTAATCAGAATTTGTGTCGGTGAAATTTGTAAGTAATCGGGAACTCCAACTGATTTCAACATCAGGTTATCGTTTTCGTTGGTTCTCGCATATTTTACCGTACAAATATAGAACAAACAATGGAACATTCCGTTTCGACGGTAGGGACAATAAGAAGACACTGCACAAACGCCGTTTCAGTAACAGGAGAAAAAGAAGCAAAACAAAGATGACTCATCTGTTTAAATTATTCTTCAGGGAAATAGAAAAAAAATGTATTTTAAATAGTTTTATTTGTACCTACTTATTTTAAATAGTAAAATGCTTGCATATGCAAGATTTTATTGTAATATTTGTTAAATATTCACGGGTATTTCTGTTATTCTCTATACACTTTCCAAAAGCGAATGCTAATTATGCGTCGTATATACCCATATTTACTATTGTGACTTGTCTGTAGGTAAATGTTTTTTATGCTTATTCTACAGTTCTATATCTCCTAGCTGGAAACCTTTATTTTGTAATGGCATTTCCCGAGTTGTTTTATCTTCGTTACTAAATTTCTTCTCTCTTTGTTTCTGTAGAATATGCTAATGCGTTTCTTTCTTTTACTCCATATTTCGTTTCTCATTTGATTTCAAATTCTTTCATTTCACTCAGTCCCTTCTTGTTTTCTTTGATCTACGTAACAATTTCCTGCCAACAATCGCACAGAATGCTCGAATACATCCCTAGCCTTCTTATGCTATTACATAATTGTTTAGTCTTATTTCGTTTCTTAGCTTCTTGTTTTGTCTTGCGTTCTTATTAAAAGGGGAAAAAAAGAGAAAACTGCAAATTTGTACTAAGAATTACTGTATTGCTACACATCGCAAGTTTCAACTTATTTTTCTTCTGCATCCCGACTCTTGGCAAAATTCCTCACAGTCTCAGAGACAGCAACTGCTTGTAATAGTCTCAAAAAGAGCCGTCTAATAGCGGTATTATTAGTAACACGCGCGGCTGGGGAATGGAGAAGAGGAATACTTCAAGTAGAAAAGTACAGAGAAGAAAAAAGGATCAACTATTAGACGGGGATATAGGGAAGGGAGATAAATGATAGATGGGCATTGAGATCGAATATCACAAAATGTGGATAGTTCTTTAAAAAAAAAACGTAAGTTCTCGTAAGAAAATAAATCCTACCTATTGAGAAAAAAAATGCAAAATAAAGTGCTGCGTAAGATTATACCATAAAGAAGAAAAGTGGAAACTTATGAATATGTTCCAAGGTCAGTTTAGTCAAACTCAAAGCCAAAAATATGAAACCTTCAGAATGGACCAAAAACATTAAATTTGTGTTATGACAAGTAATGTTAGTTTTCTGTCAATTAATCTATACTAAACCTGTGCCATTTCATCTGTAATTCTCTGTTGTACTGTCTGTTTTGACTAAAGATCAACCCATATTTCAATTATAACTCGTATTTACGAAACAAATTAATGGAAAAACTTTCGATTTCGTTTATTCTCTCCAGGATGTACCTGATTTCTCCTGCCATGTTATTACTATACAAGCGTTAGATCACACCACAAATATCACAATGATGCCATATATTGGCTGGAGCGAGTGAATCCGAAATTGAGAGAATTCTAAATCGCTTACATGTCGTTAATTTGATAATTTATATTTCCCCTCTAAAATCACTTTCCTACACATAAAAACTTACTAACCTCAAACTAAGATATCACTGTATCTATAGTCGGTGAAACTTTTATTGCAATTTTACAATTGTCAATCTAATTGTTGTATACCTTATGTCAAGTTTTAATAAAATGTTCACATCTCACGTATTTGTTTTCCATTGCGTATTTTTGACAGTTTCAATACAACATATTTATGAGACATCCTTGAGGTGATTGCATGTAAAATTGAGAAAAGCTATACCCGATCGTTTTGGGAAAATTCCCTCATTTAATATTAATGAAGTTTTCGCCTGCCGATGGCAAGTGTGTCTTAAAATATTTTAAACTATTCCAGCTTCAAACTTGAGAAATTAAACAGCGTCAATTCCAATTTCAAAACAAATTCTGCAGTATCCTCTTTCAGTATAGCAATCACCTGCAATTACATTCTCCTTCATTTCGTCAAAGGTTTGAAAACGCGTCTTCACTGCGATTTCAATGTTGGAAGAAGCCAGAATATATTGATTGAAACACGTGGACTATTATGGTGTTCACAGAAAATGGTAACGCAGAATCTAACCGAAAAGATTACAAAAATCATTGTTGCTCTTCACAAAGTAATTGCACAAAATATTGGATTAATAATGTCTGAGGGCTCCGCTATTCACTACCCCACCGACTTCCTGCATATATATATATATATATATATATATATATATATATATATATATATATATATATATATATATGTGGGTGTGATAGAAAATATACAGATGAATACTCTCAAACACGTAACTTTACACTGTGAATTGTATTTCTTTTACACTTTACAATGCATATACATATATTGGCAAATTATCATCCGATCTTGTAAGTATTTTTAAAATAACTATGGTAACAAGGGGTGCAGAGAGTAACGCCAAGTGCATACTCATGACACACAAGAATATTTTCAAGGTGAAAATGCTTTCTATTTATCCGTCATTATCGATCTGCTTTCTTGATAGAATTTATGGGAAATAAATTGTCCATTTAAGCTCTTAGGTCAACACATTAGTAAAACAGTGACGAGGATTCTCGGAGTTTATATTGCCAAATATTTTGGCACAATTCATATTAAGTGCGATTGTATATTTTCATTGTAAGGCTTAAGGTATAGAAACTTCCCAAATATGCGTGTATATACTTAACTCGTAAAAATAATATTTGTCAGTAAATTTAATATTATTTCACATTACGTAGAAACTAATCTATTGAAGTTGAAGTGTTTTCTGGGATTACCACTATATATTATATTTATGCAATATAGAGTTCTGTTTGCAATAGTTATACTAGTGATAGTATTGTATGTTATATTTACTTTATTTTAATAATTATATGTCTTGTGCTATTGTAATAATTATATACAATAATTATTCAATCTAATTTTATAATATTCAACTCGATTGTTTTCAAATATGCACTGCATTATAGTTATTGATGTAATGATATATTAAATAATTTTCCACATTTCTAAAGCATACTTCATGGAATAATTTTGATAAGATAGTATGTGAATGAAGTTAAATAGTTATCGAGCCAGTAACTAAAATCTCACGGAATCCAAGTTCCATTCACACAAAAGTATTTCCTTAAATTGTCTTTAAGATCTATTATTTTCATAATTTGTAGCATTCGAGTAAAGACTGTGTTGATATTGCCAGGTGAATTATTTTAGCTATTTTTAAAATCGAGCACATTTGAACCATTATTCTGACAGAAATTATTTGATTTGCTGTTAAATTTGATAAGAGAGCTAGCGAAAATAACGTATATACCGCCTGAGGATTGAAAATGAAAAAAAAAATGCCTAAACTGACACTTGGAAAATAGTATGCTCTTTAGTAATGTTAGAAATACACGTTGGGACTGGATTAAAAAAATCACCGGAAAACATATGCGCATATATTTACGTACAGAAATAAGTTGTATATAATACTCGAAGCAGAACTTCCAAAGCATCATGTTCCTTTCAGGAATCTCAGGCAGCTGCTTTCCCGTCTATCAATCTTATTTGACACGTCGTTTCTTTGGCAATATATATCGTTTCCTTTATGCGTGTCATCATGTACAAACAGTTTGCCAGATGTTAAACTCAGGAAGCACATGAAAAAGAATTGAAATTTCATTACCCATCATCAGGATCATGTCGTGTCCGTCAAGAAATAAAGACTTATTTGTTCTCTCACAGTGTCTTGTAAATAACAAGTAAGAAAAAATAATTATAGTGTTCAAAATAATTATAATAAAATATTTATAACAATTAGAATGATCATTGATTGATTATTTCTAAACCAATGAGAATCGATCCTACTTTTCGCCTCGGAACACATAAACACTTGATAACTAACTATCGGAGAATCCGTCAACACTTGCTTCAACGAAAATTTCGGTTCCTTTTTGTTTTCAGGCTTTAATCGTAACATTTATCTCTAAGCAGTCAACAATAATTCGATGTAAGAAATCCGAATGCTTCTAGTATTTTCCAACTAAAATATCTGGACACTCATTACACACATCTATAAAAGAAAAGAAAATATACGAGAAATATTGTATACAATTATTTATTATGTGATCAGTCTGTTGCATACCGATCCATATTTGATACCAAATATCAGTTTTACTACGTCTTAATGTCTCTTTTCTATAACAAAGGACAACCGCATAATAAATAATAATCGTTTTGTTTTACCCATTTTCCTATTTCTTATTTTTACTATTATTTGGTGTGTGTGTGTAATATATATATATATATATATATATATAAGAGTGTTTATAATTATTCAATCGGCCTTGTAACTCACCTACACTGGCATTAATCTCTGGTAGCTTTCAGATTTTATATCTACGTCGTATTTGTAATAGAATCCTCAAAGATTTTGCGTTGGAACATAAACGATCAGAATCGTGGCTTTTAAATGAGTCTTTGTTGTCTTCTTCCACTAAAAAAGATATGCATCTTTCTCATCCATGCGACATAGAGGTTTTTGAATTTTTACAACTTGCTCGATAATTGTTGCATCGCCACCACAAGATGATCAACTTTCAGATCTAAATTGTTTTCCACTTAAAAGGCTACATTTAATATAAATATCATGACATTAAATACAGAAGGAATCAACTATAATTTTAAAGGGTCACCGATATTGGCTTATACTCTTCTCCTGTTACCAAGGAATACAAATGAAATTGGAAATTTAATCGCGCGTCAACAATTCAGTTTGTATATATGCTATAATTGAATGACATTTAAATATATCCCTACAGAATTTAAAGGGTGCGTTCACATATATAATTTCCAAATTTCACTGAAATCTTATAATTACCTAATTTTCTTTTTAGTTTATAGTTAATAAAACTGTCTTTTGTGATATTCGGTAATTTATCAAATTTTAATTTTTGTGAAAATGATTAATTCAATAAATTAAAATTCGGTCTCCTTCAATTCGTTATTAGTTCTCCAATACTGGAAATACGATAGCTTTTATGAGAGTTTATATAAACAATATTAGCCATTTACCTTAGAGCGTAACTGAATAACTTGCCAAAGTTAATTCCTACATTCAAACATTTTAAATCAGATTTAAGCAATTACTAATGTCTGGATCCATTGTTTGGCCTCTCCTTGAAAACACTTCCTTTACAAATTAGCGAATTATTTTTCATCATTATATAGATTTTATGAGTTTATGAGATTTTAAACGAATAATTACTTGATATTCTCGCCTTAAGAACTGGATATATTCTCACCGATATACTTTTAATGTTATATCTATGGAAGCAAGTTTAGGTAATTTAGTAATACTTTTGCTATATTCAGCAATAGATACATGCAACTGAATGTTTTTGTATGACAACATGGAATGGAATGCAATCGTTTTGTATTCACTCTAACTTGTAGATTCGGTACAAAGAAACAAAAACAATCCTATTTGTAAGTCGAGATACTTACTTCCGGTATGTCTCTTTTATTCTTAATGAACAAAGATTAACTCTCTTCGTTTTCTTCTGTTCAAAATGTTGCCAAAAGGAAAGGAAAATAATTAACTGAAGAGAGTAAATACAATCATAATTATTCTTAGTACTAATACGATACGAAATTTAAATATTCTTTTGTTATTCTAAAGTTAAGCTTTGTGCAATGCCTTAATAGACATATCAGATGAATCACAGAGGTTATAAAAGTAGGCGAAATCTTATCTACTTCTCTCTTCCTGTTTACTCCCCTTTCTAACTGTGCGCCATCAAATTTTTACACCGAAGCAAAAAGGGCTCACAAACAACAGTCCACGGGTAAGTCACATTTAATTATATTTATTAAAATGTTTCGTTATGCTTTCAGTTAATTTATAGGAAATTTTATCTTAATTTTTCCTTCTGTTAAATAAATATTATCTTGCATTGCAAATCGATCGGTCGCTTACTTTATGCATATACACCAAACTGAACGTTAGATGACAAAGGACATTTCCTCCCAAACTTGCCACGTTTCACTAAGCACAATCTCATCACAAAAAAATAAATAAATAAATGACCACAAAAAAATCCATTGGTTGACCTTGATACCAAACGAGAACCGTCTCCGATCGTAGCAAAGTTATTTAACCGCTTCTTGAAGGAGAAATCATTCCCAAGCGTGTAGAAGGTGGCAAGCGAACGCTCAGTCATCAAGAACGCAGGAAACCGATCCCGCCTCCCAGTATAGATTGTTTATTGTCCTCCCTATCTTCAGTCAGCTCTTGCTGGCCTTAATATAGGTCTTCAAACATTTTGAGAGGAAAAACCTCCTGTGCGACGAGCAATGTGATTCGAGCCACTTTTGAAGTCATAGCTACTATTACACACGTAATTAAGCCCTTTACGACACACGCACTGCAAGGTCCATGGCATTAAATTCATCGAAGGATTCGATAATGTGTGACAGAATAAGTTCGCTGCATAACTTTTATGGAGCCGAATACATCTCCTGTGACTCTAGTAACTCGTCAATGCCTGTAAAGTGTTCCATGCTATGAGGTCCATATAGTAGTCAGTGTTCATACTAACTATACAGGCGGTACAGCAATAGTCTAAGCATTACGTATAGAGAATACAGTAGCGAATTACGATATACCAAGGAAGAGTGTGCGTTTTAACAATAACCTTCAATATGGAGTTATAATAATTGCCGACGAGGATAATTTAACACAAGCGCGGGATAAAATCGCAACATTATTACTGATTTTATAATAGTTGGCGATGGGGATCTCTAAATGAAGCGTAACATTATAACTGGAGTTATAATAGGTGACGACGAGGAACTCAAGCGCGGTATAACAAGCACCATATTATAACTGGTGGGCGACCAGATCTTCGAAAATCATACGTGCGCAACAGTTAGACTTTTTGGAGCTGACTATCATACAAGCAACATAGACGTTGACGTCGAATTATTCGGAGCATTACTATGGATTGTTGTCATAACACAACGTTGTTATAAGAGTTACAAGGGATACGAAAAATATAATTTACCACCATTGTGTTTCAGAAACTCATTAGAAGTAAACAAATACAAACTTTACATGTTGCTTCGAGAACACATACGAAATATATTTGTTGCTCCAGATGAAAACATAGATATTAAGCAAGTTTTTTTTTGTTTTGTTTTTAAATTGTCTTGTGTGCAGAAAAAAATATTCTTGCGAATATGGTGTAAATTTTGACTTAAAATGTTGAAATTAACCACAAAAGGAAGAATAGTCAATTGATGGAACTAAAAAAAAAAAAAAAAAAAAAAAAACTGCAACAGGATTTGTTGAATGTAGTTCGCAAAAAGGACAATTCTTCACTGTCGCTTACAGCAGACTAGTTGCAAAACACCGTATCAGAAGTCGTATACAATGATGACAGGCTAACATTTGCTGAGGGCTTTCTCAGTCATGAAGAAATATTGAGCCAGGAATGCAGTGGCTGGGGAGAAAATAAAACAGGTATTTGACAAATAGCTCCAACAGATTACGAAAAGTACTGCAATTATATTTTATCGAGAAAACCATGTGAAATATGTTTGAAGATAATACACATTCTGACGATATTTTTTAATGAAAGTGCTATCTGTTCCATGATCGTTGTTGTGCAATTTACCCAAACAGGATGACGATTTATTCGTGAATGTTGGTATCGTCAAAAGAGCATGCGATCAATTTGATTTAAAGAAATGACTCCAGATATGTTCAAGGGATACATTTTCATGCAATGCCTTACAGCGAAAAAATATATTGAAGTACGAATAAATCTGAAAACTGGATATCGTATTTTTTTTTCATTCCAACCACCTGAAGAAGGCCGGAGCGTACAACGGCCGAAACGTTGTTATAAACATGGCGACAAAGATGAGGAAAATAGTCCGAATAATGTAAATAACCGCTTTAAATATGTGTAATCATTTTTCAGTGAGAATGACAGTGTAGTAAAGAATATTTCATTCTATTCATGTAACTCTAAAAGGATGATTGGAGTAAATTTGTCTTTTATTTTATTACTGAGTAACATTTTTATAAGAAGCTTAACCAGAAATAAAAGACAAAATCCGAAAAAAAAATTAATGATTTCTCCCCAACCATGGGGATAGTCACAAGGCGCAAGGTTTGACTGAGAGCGAAAAAACTGAGAAAAATTTTGAAAGTGGGGGCAAATTTAAATATAAGGACGTAAGGAGACAAAAGATGAATGACGTTGCAATTAATTTTTTGAAGATGCTAGGTGACAAGAAAGCAAGAAGCTGAAAGAGTTTCACACACAGCAAGAAAACGTTAGCGTAAAAAGCTACGCTTGCACTTAGCAAATGCGACATCAACATTTTAAGAACCTGTTTCCAGTGTTGCGCTTAAATTCGTGATGTCGATGTATCAATGAGAAAATCTCATAACAACTTCAAGGAAATTATTAACAAAAGACACAGTGTAGATAACTTACAGCGGTGGTAAAATTGATTGCAGTGCTGACGAATTTGCAGAATTTTAGGATTCTGTAAAGAAAGTCAAGATACAGTTCAGAAGGACCAGTTATGTTATATGTATTTACCTTACTTAAAATACATTAAGATGATGCGCTAGAAAGAAACCAAATAATGCTATTGGAAATTTCCTAATTTTATTTCCGAAATTGGTTTCATTTTTTTCTCTTTGAGTTGCATATTCATTCTAGTTGTTTCTGCTGTAGAAAGAATTCAAATGATGCGGTTTGATATTTGGTACAGATCTTTATTTTTATTTATGTACAACTAGTCCATGAAGTTTAAATATGTATGATCCAGGTTAAGACCTCAATTCTTACTTTGATCTAAGTCTCCTTTATACATAAATCTGTGATTATTCTTCTATACAACTGACAAGTTATATATTTTTGAACGATTTTGGCGTTATGGCTGACATCCATATAGAGACTTCATACTGGAGAGGCTACTTAGGTGGGGGACCCGAGTTTTTATATTAACGTTTTCATTTTACATCTGATTGGGGTGTCAGAGAATATATCTCTAGCGCAGCCTATTATATCTTAAGTTTCCTTATTTTCTCTAAAAAAAAAAAAGACTGATTATCGAATATGCAGAGTTATTTAAATATTTCCTGATTTCCCATCCTTAATATTTACGATGGCATCTTTCCCCTTTTATTCCATCCTTTCACTTATTAGATTGCTTATTCCGTTTTCCACTTTTTTGTTCTACAGTGTGTTCTGTACGTGTTAAATTCTTTTGAGAAGTTCATATATGCTAATGTCACACTTTACATTCTGAATGTAAGTCTTGGCATAGTTTTAGTTCATATTTTCATTAAAATATTCCCCGTTGCTCATATTTCTAGTTTACAGGCTTCTCAGCATGATCATCACAAAGAAATCACATGATTGAAAAAGAAACGATAGTGGTGAAGCCTTATTAAATCTGAAGAAAATGTATGTTACACTAGATTCCTGTGTATGACGAGCAGTCATACCCCCCAGAATTGCATTAACTCTCTAATTCCTATTTAGTTGCAATGATCAAAGACTGTGCTCTAAAGAAATAAAAGAAACATTTTTATAATATCACATGAAATGAAGGGATGTGAAAAAAGACTGGGCTGAAGATTTAATTAATTCTAAAGAGTATCATGTTGCTGCCGTTGAGTTGATTAGACTCGATGCATTCAGGATAGAGAAGAAAAAGAGATTTGAAAGAATGCGACAGTTGACAGTTTTTTTTTTATTTTGAGCGTGACTATTGGAGAACCTGGTGACATTTTCTCATTTTGTTTTTTAAAAAAATGTTTGATTCAGATTCAAACTTAAATTTAATTCTTTTTTGGTTTTATTGAAT
This sequence comes from Acanthosepion esculentum, assembly GCA_964036315.1. Lineage (NCBI taxonomy): Eukaryota > Metazoa > Mollusca > Cephalopoda > Sepiida > Sepiidae > Acanthosepion > Acanthosepion esculentum. The sequence continues at coordinate 37,173,728 of OZ038482.1, read as the reverse complement.
GAAAAATGTCCAGACATTAATTAAGATGAAAGAATCGTGATAACATTTGAATCATGAATCACGTGAAATGTCCTTCATAACTGATCACACACACACACACACACACACACACACACACACACACATATATATATATATATATATATATATATATATATATATATATATATATATATATATATATATATATTATGTGTGTGTGTGTAGAATGACTTGACAGATTAAAATGTTATTGAAGACTTGATTAGTACCGAAGAAATCATCTTAATGCTAAAATGGCAAATCTCGAAGTAGTCTTTCGTCTAACACTTCTTCAGAGATCAATCGTTGACGAATATATATTAGTAATCATAACTAGAAGAACAAAATGAATATGGTGGAGTATTAGATTAGGAAAAGATAACAAGCTTACGAATAAATGCCGTCTTCTAATAAATTTAGAGAATACTTTCATATAAATGACATTGATTACGAATCTGAAAAAGCCCGGGAATTATATATATATATATATATATATATATACACTCATACACAGTGAGGCGAAACAAGTATTTGGACAGTAAAAAATGGATTTAGAATCATATATTGAAAGAAAAGCATTGTCTAAACCTCACAATATATTCGTAAAACAATTATAAATGCAAATAAACAGCAAAACGAATTTATTTGACACGTATATATATTTTATATACAAATTATTAAAACAAGTAGTGAAAAAAGTATTGTGAGCTTTAGACAATGCTTTTCTTTCAATATATGATTCTAAATCCATTTTTTTACTGTCCAAATACTTGTTTCACCTCACTGTTTATTTTGTAGTGTGTTTAAAGAATGCTGATAATTAATACCAGAAATGTAATTGTGTAAAGTTATGCTTAGCTTTTACTAACATATTTTTCATATGAACATCTGCATTTCATGTTTGTCAGTACATGACATTCTCGAAAGATACCATAACTTGCCTTCAAGTAAAATATGAATATTGGATATGCGCGATATGTTCTTGGTAAGGCGATTTACTCTATAACACGTTCGTTTGCATCCAAAGTACATTTATGAACTATATGGCTTGAATTATTTTTTACATTGTCATTTGTGAATGGGGTTGTGATAAATTATATATGTATCATCTCGGGTGCGTGTGTATGTGACGTATGGTAATGCTGAAGGGGATGTTTTTTTAGCAAACTGCGTACGCAAAATTATATGTGTTATATATATATATATATTCGTAAATTATATCATAAACATATTATAAAGTCACTATAAAAGTAGCCATTTTGTTTCAACAGTTCTGGTGTTTTATCAACATTTAACACCATCACTTGATAAGACACCAGATTTATTGAAACATAATGGCTATTTTTGCAGTGATTTTGCAACTTATTTATCTCTTAATTTATAATTAAATTATATTAGCTTCACTCTCTATTGAGAACTCTTTTAAGAATTGTTTTTTTTTTTTGTTATTGGAATTTATCCCATATACAGCAATCTTATACTTGGGTATGTATGTGTGTGTACTGACAGAAGAACATTTGAGAAAATGTCAGTGTACTTAAGTGCTCGAATTTTATAATATTATTGTTCAGAGATAATGTCCAGAAATGAAAATCGACAGCATTTTGAACGATCGGATATGTTTTAAATTAAGAATCTGAATGAAAGTAACGACAGCGATTTCTTTAAAAACAAAAAAACAAAACAATATCTCTGCAAACAAGCACAAATTTATTCATATCTGAATATGTTTTAGTCGATTGGAAGGTAGCAATATGTTGTTTTTTTTTCTTTTTCATATAGGAAATATGCGACGTTAAATCTGCGTGTATTTAGTGATATTTTTTGTCTGTTAACATGTTAAAAAGTAAATTTCCCGTTGACAGCAATTGCTTTTGTTTTTTTCCTTTTAGAAATAGAGATGTAACATAATGCTTACTTGTACGAAAACATCAGATAAAAACAAAAGAAAATAAGTGATTTAACTGCTATTTGCTGCAAAATAAATTTATAAAGTATAATGCTATCTATTTCGCATTACGTTGCATAAATGATTCGACATAGATGCCTACTTGCCGTCAATCTCCCCATCAATGGGTTTGCTTCGAGAACGCATCCGTAACTGGATGTAAATATAGAATTGATACTTGCCTGAGAATAACTCGTCGTGTTGGGGCTTGACATTCATTCAGAAATTCCATGCATGAAGAAATGTTTTTTTAGTAATGATTACTATTATAAAAGTCCCTCGCTATTTGCGTTGTTTGGACTGTTGTCCTCATCCTTCATTGCCATATATTATGTCGATAAAGATGGGGACAACAGTTCGAACTATGTAAATAAAGTAAATAATTACAAGACCTCATCTCAGAAATATGCACAGATAAGTGGCTATTCATAAATCCTAGGATATATTCAAGTACACATTCCTATTTAAAAACTTTAAGAAATTGTCTAGATTTCTGCTTATTCTGTTCTTTATTGTATTTCATTTGCTTGCTGCTGTCGCAAGTTGGACGTCGGGATAAAATTTTTCTCCCTAATATACGCGATTTATTTTATCCATTTCAAAGACTAAGTGAGATTTACGTTATGTCAATGTAGAGATTATCCATTAACATACAGAAAAGTTCCGACATTAATTAACCAGACACTAAGCTATACCATCTTTCAGCCAAATAGATTTCTCAAGTCATCTAACATTTACCTCTTTATATAGATTTGATTAAGAGTTTCAGTTGTAATATTTGTTAATAAGATCGAATTTCATCATCTTTTAACATACTTTATATTCGCATGTGCTTACCGTTTTTTTTATGCTGTTGGACTTCTTCAGGTCATGTAAATTTTGTTATTCGGCAATGTTCATGTTTGGATCATAAGGATTTCATTATGCCGTTAAACAGACACATCAACATTTATGATAACATACGTGTACACGGAATATCTGTCTATATTTCTGAGATGAGGTATTTGTACACTATTTACATTATTCGGACTAATGTCCTCATCTTTGTCGCCATATTTATTACAACGTTTCTGACTTTGTGCGCTCCGGCATTCTTCAGTTGGTTGGAATGTCGAACTGAACCCTTTATTTCTCTCACTGGGGTAGACTGTTCTAGTTCCACGTGCAATGTTTTTAATGGATGCCACTTATCTCCTGTTGATTCCCTTCTCCACTGCATTACCCGGGTGTTGAAATCGTCCTGTCACTTGATCTAACAACGACTTTATGCGCGGTGCCATGTGTCCTTGAGGACATCTGTGTATGAATTTCTTAGTATTATCAACCTAATGTCTCAGAGTCCTTTTTTTATCAGTGCTCATATTGCAATTTTTGTTGTTATCAACTCATGGTTTTACTTGAACTCATATTGCAATTTTTGTTATTATTGTTTGACTCAGGTACTCCTTATTGCTGGTTCCCATATTGTATTCATTTCTATGCTTGATCGGCCCAGGGGATTTTTTTCTGGTCTTGCACATGTGGTGATTCCTTAAATTTACAGATTTTCCAATGGTGTTCTTTGTCTATGATCTCAACCTGATCCCACAGACTATCTCGCTTTTCTCATCACATGTGTTTCAGGTATTTTGGCAAAAAGTTCGTCAAGAATGCAATTTCATTTATGTGTAATTCCAAAATGTCTTAAATTAAATATTTTTAATTCCTAATATCTACCAAAACATCGAATAAGCACCAAGGAACGTGTTTGGGCCGTTGTATTATATTTACAAATATCACCTGAAGATGGCCGGGTAATACTACGACCAAAATATACTGAATATGGCAATTAAGATGAGGACAACGATCCGATCACTGTAAATAGCTGTAAATCACATGTTAGAAATATAGACTGATGTAAATTTGTTTATTATTATTATCATTATTATCATTTTTATTATTATTATTATTATTATTATTAATCATTTTTACAAATTAAATTATTAGCAGTTGAAGAATTTGCCGGAGGTCTTGAAAAAGTTTGCCTGCGGATAAAGATGGAGACAACTACATGTTTATTTAAAGCTCAGGGATTTCACATTTCTCTGAAAACAAAAATAAACGACACTTCTATACAATTCGCACAGATTAATATTAATGACAGTGCATATTGATGCTTGCTGTTCCAACAATTTTTATCTTACTGATAATTTTTTCGAGCTTTTCTTGATAACAATAATTACATTCACCGCATTATGTTGTATGTATAAGCAAATTTCATGATTACCTAGTAGCTGCGATTATTTTCATTGTAATTACGCGATAATTTATACACGCCGTAAAAATGACGATATCTATTAAACTGAAATTTTAAGTGGAAAATAATTTGCTATAATTCATTCATTTTTCAATCCTTATGATCTCTTTCATAGTTTCGGTTTTTGTAAATATTTTTTGAACATTCAAATAAGGCTATAACAAAGACACTACCAACTTTCATCAGCTGTACAAAATACGTTTTGAACAAAACGTGTATGAATAAAAATAAACTTATAGATGTGTCTGTTTGCGTTTCTTTTCTTAACAGAATGAATTACGGTAATTTTAGAAATAAAAACGGAAAGATTAACAAGATTAACCGCTTTCTGTCATCAGTATGTACTTATAAATAACGTTTCTAACAGGGATATCATGGAGAATTACTATCAAACCTGTTTGCAAGTAGTCAACGTCCATTTATAGTCTGAGTTTATTGATTCATAACTTTTGCACTTGTCTCAATTTTGTGACAATGTAAATCATTCACTTTAAATAAAATATCGGTTTGCTAAGCCTACATCCTACATTTCCAAATGTGCGACTCGTACAATGTGGGATTTTCTACTGTTCAATTAAAAAGTTGTTCTTTCAGACATTTTTCCACATATTTTTTATGTCAAAGTGCTATTATTTTGCTAGCGTTCTCTATGCTACTGTAATTATAACATTTATCTATTCCTGATGATTCAACCGGTATTTTAGACACAATAAACTGATCCAGTTGATTTAAATTGCCACCTTCAATTAAAAGACGTGAATATTGATTTAATTTAATTTGGCAAAACTAGAGGGTACGTAATCTTAATTCTTGAGATAAGATATAATCAACCTAAACCCAGTGGAGAAATATAGGATTGTACCAACAATTTGACGTAAACTGTGAAAGGCGATTGCAGTTAAGTGCTCATTTTTTAAGAAGGTGACCAAGTGATTAGAACGTTCGCTATCTGACCATGAATCCCGGGTTAAAATCTCACCATGGTCGATTTATCAGGAGGCTATCCCAGCCTGAAAACCATATCAGCGTTTGACCAAAGCATTGTGAGTGAAATTGTGTAGACGGAACCCTTGGGAGCCATCAGCCGTTGTGGTACCTCAAAGTCACATTTCATCGTGATTGAGGGTTTTAGCGCGCTAGCCTTGTTCAGACTATTGATCACGCTTGAAAAAGCTCGGCCCCCCAAAACACTAACTTATATTCGCTCAGAATAGTTGCAGTATAAACCACAGGTGGGCTCTGTGGGGCTGACCAAACATAACTGTGCCTGAGAAGGAGTCTGCAGTGGGGATAACTAGCAGCCATAATAGACTGCCATGCTCGGATTCGAGTGGCTGTGCAATTTACATTTTTAATGCCCATTAGGGTTCATTTGAAGACGATCGGTATTAATATAAAAAGCTATCTGTATTTTCGAGAAAAATTTATTTCAAAATAGATTGTATCAACATACACATACATTCATTAGTCTCTGGTACAAAATTGTTCCAGTTGTTCTCGTCTCCCTTCTTATATGTATAATTCCTACATTAAAAAAAGCGTTCTTCAAATTCTTGCAAATAGAATGGAATGTATTGTTAATTGTTAGCAAATCTAGCCACGAATATGTTAACCCAAGTCGATAACACGGTTAATCATGATTATAAAGATAGATTCCTTCAACTTTTGATTTAGTGCTTTGAAAATGTCTGAATAATTGAAGATTTGATCTTTTTAATTACTTTATGGGAAGTATATAATTATTTGTTACTCTAAAGACTTCGTGTACATTCCAACTTTGCGTGAAGCTACCTTGCCAGCGATTACATCAAACCAATTAGAAATTCAGTTTCTAACTGGTCAAGCCAAATCATCTAACATCCTAGCAATAACCTCCTCAATCCCCGAACATGTACAAGTAAACAAATCAAAATTATTCAAGTTGCATGGATTTGGCTCTTTCTTTCTGTGTACCGCGTCCTTTCAGGACGTTGGCGATGATGGCTCTCCACCCGCCTCTATCCCTTTAATCTCTCAACAAGTTCCTTCTCCCTGCCACCTCCCGAAGACCTCGTTTTGTCATCCACCTTCTTAAATCCGCTAAGTATATCATGCGCTGTTTTTCCCTGTTCCTCCTTCCCTTTATTCGACTTGTGAGTATCAGATTCTCCAGGCCCACCTTATGTGTCCCAAGAACTTCAGCTGCCACTTCCTGTTAGGCATAAGCCTCCTTCTTGTTTCATCCTCATTAAGATCTGATCGCTGTTCACACGTTCGGTCCAATATATCCTTAGCATCCTTCAGTAGAACCACATCTCCGTCGCCTCAAGTCTCCTCTTCATTTCTGAGGAAATCGTCCAACATTCGCTGCTGTAAAGACAGATGTCACGTAAAAGCGCCGTCTTCTATTCTTCCGAAATTAAAAAAAAAGAAAAACTCATTTGCAGAGACGTATCATTTGTTTGATAGTAAAGCTAAGTAAACACCAGATTTAGATAATTATGCCACCTGAATGTTTTTACTTATATCGTCATGCATAATGGTTAAATATGTTCTTGTTCCAGAATGTGAAGGCCAGGACCGGTATTGTCAGCGATTGTCCAGATTACTTCGAGGATGGGTCTTTCTGACACTGAAGGATTCCCTTTGTCTCGGTTTTCAATTTAAGTAGAAAATGGCGCGATTTGAACAGTGTCACAATAATTCTGAAGCGTCCATATGCCTCATACATCCAGATTAGCAACCGGCTAATACCAGCCGTGGGGTGACGTTGAGTTAACGTGCGACATGTCTTCTTATGCTATCATTACTCTTACTGACTTAGAATTCAAGCTGCCATTCTTAATAATACGCATACTGAAAAATAAATGACTATTTTCCTTGATACCCTCTTATTTACTAGCGTGAGAATCTCGAGGCGACACAGAACATAACAATCTATTTGCACTTTTTACATTGATCTGTTGTCCTCATCATTTTTGTAATATTCTCGACGTTTCAGCCGTTGTACGCACTGAATATTTACAGGTAATATGCCTTGGAATGAAATGAAATTGTGATATCCAGAAATGGCAAGACATGTGGAACTAGAACAAGCTATCTCTTTTGGATTAAATAAAGGGTTCAGTTCAAAATTCCAAATTATATCTCCTGAAGAATGCTGGAGTGTACAACGACCGAAGCTTCGTGACTATGACAAAGATGGGGACAACAACCGGAACGATGAAAATAGTTACAATGTCCCATATTAGAAATATAGACAGATTATTCTTCAGGCAAGCTGAAATTTAGAATTGCCAGTAGAGTAGAAAGCGTTTGTCGTAAATCCCATGAGCTTAATTCCAACTTATGAATAACAAAAAGATGCAAAACTATAGACTGCATTATTTGGAAATTCAAAGAGACATTGAAAGCATTCACTCGACGACATTGGTGTGGGTTCTGATGCTGTGAGAAATGTACTTTAGATTTTATGTATTTTGTCTTCCTGTTCACAGATGTAATTCCAATGTAATCATACATTTTAGGAAAGTAGTAGAAAATGAGATGCTAAACAGGTACATAGTTTATTCAAATATATTGTTGAATATAAATTTGTTTGTGTCCATCGTTATTGTATCGATTGGAGAATTTTTAAGTAAATTGTAAAATGCATGATGGATTGTAAACCCTGTTTAGTCTATTCAGACGCCAGCATTCTGGACGCGATTGAAAATATCAAAGAGTGAAATATAAAATTTTGATATCAATAAATCTTGATTTTTGCTAATAATTAAACTAGTCTGATAATTCGAGTGATTGCCGTAATAGAATCGGAGTAATAAATAATTAATTGGGACACTGATATTCATAGAGCACATCTCATCTTTCTCTGTACCTAGTTAATTTCTGTAAAGTTCAGAGAGAGATGGCAGATTTCGGGCAACATATCTCAAATAATTAGGTCACAGTCGTAATCATAATCTCTAATATATCTCTTTCTCATTCATATGGATATGGAGGAAGCACGGTGGAGAAATGTATAGTGGTTCAGATTGTATAGTATATATATATATATATATATATATATATATATATATATATATATATATATATATACTTAATCCGAACGACTATACAATTCTCCACGTGTTTCCTCCATATATGTATACTCCATGATGAATTAAGAAAGATAATTCAAAATATAAAGCTGTGTACCAAAGAATTCTATAATTTTACATATGTAGGCTAATAACGATGCCGGCGGCTGAAATGGGTGCTCGGCGGTCGATTAAAAAAGGTATGCAAGACTCGCCCACATGCAACTCAGATATTAAGTTAATATTGATAACTGTACTCTAATTTCGTGTGATTACCGTAATAGAAACAGTGAAATATATAATTAATTGGGACAGTGATATAGAGAAAACACAGTCTGTTCCTGCACCCAGATAAGGTCTGCACAGTGCAGATATTTTTTTACGATTTGTGGCTGAAAATGGTCAGGGTGATAATCATAAACACTTATCGATATTTTTATATAGTAGATGTTTAACGCCGTTTTTTTCAATACTCACACACACACACACACACACACACACACACACACACACACACACACACACACACACACATATATATATTCTATGAATTGAGCCCTCTCGGTACTGGCGTGTCCATTCAAAAAATAAATACGCAAAATTCACCGTCTTCTCTACCGGGCTCCAATATTTAAAGGTTAGAATCTTTCAATTGTGACTTGAAGCAATTGGATCCCTAGCTATAAGGATGAGCAGTGGTACATCGAAAGTCTGTGGATGATATATATTCCATCTAATCTCATGTAAAAATAAAAACATAACTTAAAACATAAAGCTGTGTCCCAAAGGTTTGTATAATTTTGCAAGTGTCAAACAAGTGTGCTACGTAGGCAGCTTAGTTGTGGATACTTCAGTTGTTTACTGGAGTCACGCATGGTGAACAAATGAGGAATGATGACATCAGACATGCAGTCGGCATGAAGCGTGTTCTGACAACCAATGAGGGGGCTCAATAAAGATACGATGGCCATGTGTCACTAATGGAGGTCTCAGGTTTTGGAAAATATAGTATAAAGGGGATATACCTGGAAAACAATACTGAAGATCTAGGAGTTGTTAGAATAACGATTTTCTACCTTGAAGGATATCGTAGAAGTCAAGCTGCTCCAAGACAGCAGAGCTTAGAGATGATTCTCTGTAGTTGTGTGAGAGGGATTTAAGAATAATAAACTTAGCCGAACGTATAATGAATTTCCGGAATATTTTTAAAAAGTATGAAAGAAGTAAAGATTGATTTTGATATTAATAATAGTTTGGAAAACATAACTAAGAATGTAATGTAATACTGGATATGTATTAAACATTTGACGTAATACGCTGTCACTTTTTTCTAATGACGTAACTTTAAAAAATAGAATGTTCCTAATGTCATCCATTAACATTATGTTAAACGATGAATGTATCGCGTGAGGGATTTTATCCAAACTGAAATTGCTTTAGTGAAGGTGTTTCTGTTTCCATTTAAAGATTAGACGTTATATAATCCTCCAAAATAACTGATAAAGATATTGTACTAAGATAAATTGATATTAATATACACGACATTTATGTGAGAGAAAATAATCGATAGGCTTCGCAATATTGTCACTAGTTAAAAAAAGACACTTAAAATAGGTTAAGTTTTTAGATTTACATACATACATACACACACATACATACATACACATATTTAAAGTCCGACAATTTATTTAAAGACATGATATTTTTTAACGTTCTTTTTATAGATACAAGTATTTAATGGCCGAAAGGTTAAGGCGCATCACGCGTAATGATAGTTCCGTATAGGATACAGGTTCGATTCCTGTCGGAGAACGAAAATTTTCTATGAAAGATTTCTCGGACATTCAGGCCGGTAAATGTTATTTAATACTGTTTATTATGAAACAGAGCATTTGCTTAAATACTTGTATCTATAAAAAGAACGTTAAACATATCATAAATGTGTTTAAATATATATTTATATATTAGAACAATTTTAAAATATATATTTTTCAACGTAGGATACTATATAATTCACTCCGTTTAAGTTTACACAATTATAATATCAGTTGCATAATATAACAGATTATGATTAACCAATGAACAACATATACAGTTGACACAGTGTTGATGACACACAGAAAGGAAAACGCATGAAATCCTACAGAAGGCCGTGAAATAAGTGAGAAGAAAGGAAGAGCACAAATGGCAGGATATCACAATTGAAGATATCAGAATCAAGTGCACATATATATATATATATGTGTGTGTGTGTATGTATATAATGTGAGGGAGAGGTTTCTCACAGAGGAGGTAAAAATATGAAACCAAAATCCGAAGGCGTATAGCGATAGAAAAATATACTTTCCAAAAGCTAAACAAATTATGAAGAAACATTAAATTTTCATTAGGAACAAAGAAAAGAGGACAGAACTCTTATGTAATATCAGCAGTGAATGCTGGGCGATATCCACAATGATGAAATATTTTTAGAGGCGATAGAAATCTGGTTGTACAGAAGGATGTTGAGAATAACATGGATTGACCTGTGATTAATATCAACGTTTTACAAAGGATGGATACATTAAGAACACTTAAGAGACAGTTGAATTTTCTCGTTCACATAATGAGGAAAGAGAGTTAAGAAAATTTGACACTCATAGGACATATTGTAGGCAAGAGGGACAGTGGAAACCGTGCATAACAAACAGAACGAGTTAGAGTACTTGGAGCGCAGAACAGGATTAGGGGGAGATAACAAAAAGACAAAATTTATTAAGAGCGACATAAGACAGGAAATGTGGAGAGTCATCATCTCTAACGTTCTGACAGGACACGGCACAGAGAAGATAGCCTCTGCAGTTCACGTTTGAAACTTTTAAACATATTCGCTTTCGTAAATTCTGTATAACTGATGAACGAAAATTTGATTTCCAATAATTCTCTTCATAACAGAATTAGATTTCATTTCCGGAAAAAATATATACCGTTGCTCGTTTCTGGTAGTAAGTGGGTAGCTGTTTCCCATCGACGAATAATATATTGAACTCTATTTTAAATATTAACTTATTTTCCAGTTACTTTGTATTATATGGAATATTGTTTAATCCAAACTTCAAATTACATTTTTTAGCTAGCTATATATATATATATATGTGTGTGGGGGGGGGGGCGGTAAACGAATATATACACTAAGTTTGTCGAATCTTGCCGCTCTGTGGACCTTTTATTTCTCGGTATGCGTAAAGGATTTATTATTATTATAAGTGTATACTTTCTTTTGCATCCACTTGTATAGCTTGATGCTCACCGTCATAAAAACGCTTCATAAGTCAATTTCCACGATAGTTTAAATACTGGAATCATAGCGGCCAAACCATCAAACTGTCTTTTTTAAAAAGGTTAATACACCTAAGTATTTATTACGTGCGGTAGTAATAGGGGTACATGAGAATCATTCTTCGTTGGAATGCCACTTAGAATTTCTGAAGTTTGGCCTTCAGAAAATCAATATACGGTAAATAATATATATTAATCCTCAACGTACGTTTGCGCAAGTTGTTCGGAAAATGATTCGCGAGTGGAATGTCACGGCGAAAAGTTAACCCATCCTCATATATGATGCTTCTTGATCTAATTTTCCTGGGTATACAAATATATTACGCAATGTGATTAGCATATATTGATGAATTCACTGAAGATTATTATTGGGGGATTATTTCTATATACTCTTTAAAACATTCTGTTCAACTTCAATAGTCCAAATATTTAATTTTAAAGTCACTTGCTATGTAATCCAACTTCTCAGACCTTGATTCTTTATATACAAGACAAAATATCTAATAAATGTGGTAGAGAAAACAACTGTAAATTATTTAAATGTTTTAAAACTTAATTATCAATCAGTACTAACCTCATAAAATTATACAAAAATATGAACCAGAAAATGACATCAAAATTACATTATTTTCAATTAAGATAAATCTGGTGTAGAGCATATTGTAACAGTTTGGAACTTGATAGTTTTGGTTAGAGCAAAGTATCTTCAAATAGAGAATTGTTTTATTCTGCTCAATTTGGATGAAAAATAGATTTATACATTTCCATACACGGATTGTCATAAGCTATAACAGCACAAAATCTACATACATACAGAAAAGTTTGAACTGTAAACGAATATATATATATATATATATATATATATATATATTATAAAACGCCTCTTCTTTAATATGGATGGACTACTTTTAAAAAGAAAGTAATCTAAGATATTCAAGTCTGCATAAGCGTAGGTTTAGTTGAATAAGCAATTGAATCAATTCTTTTTGCAAGGAACATTTTATAAAAGAAACGACGAAGAACTATTTCCACAATTGCTGCTAATTTTTAAATGTCAAACGTGCATGCTGTATGAACGGTACGGATCCGGAAATGGAGATTATGTCGCAGAAAATACAGTTAAATATATCAGGTCATCCCATAAGTTCTGTCCGAATTTTGAATTTTGAAACAAGGGACCAAATGTTACATTTAATTACAGATTCAATCAACAATGTATTTTCCCTGATTATCTATGACTCCCTTCCATCTATTAACAAGCTTACTAATTCCATTACTGTAAATTTCTTTTGGCTTTGATTCGAAGAACTCACAAATGTCAGTTTTAACCTCTTCCTGTGTTACAAAAGCTGTTTCTTTCAAATGATTCTGTAAGCTACGAAACAAATGGTAGTCTGAAGGAGAAAGTTCGGGAGAATAAGGTGGATGAGGAATTTTCTCCCAACCAAGTTCTTCGATCTTTTGTGACGTAATTCTTGCTGTGTGTGGTCGCGCATTGTCCTGATGAAACATCACCCGTTTTCGATTCACTAGAGCAGGTCTTTGTCACTCAAAGCTTGGTTCAAACACTCTAATTGCTGACAGTATATTTGAGCATCAATTGTTGCATTAGGTGGTAAGAATTCAAAGTGGATTATTCCTTGGCAATCCCACCAGATTGAAAGAAGAAACTTTTGCCCATGAAGTTCCTTTCTAAGCTTTACCAAGCCACTGTCTACGACGCTTAACATTTCGATAAAAGATCCATTTTTCGTCGCCAGTCACAAGTCTATCCAAAAAAGATGAAACAAGTTGTCGAGAATGGAGAGAAGAGCAGATGTCAACTCGGGATTTGAGGTTGTTTTTAGACAATTCACGAGGCACCTATTTTCCAAGTTTAGGCACTTTTCCAAGTTGTTGAAGATGAAGATGAACAGTTGTATGGTTTGAACTGAGAACCACTGTCAATTCCTCAACTGATAAAGCAGGATTTTCTTCAAGGGATGCTTCGAGAAGCTTTTCATCAAACTCAACTGGACGTCCGGTTCGATCTTCATCTTCAAGTGTGAAATCATTTTACTGTATCCATTTGCTGGCCATTAGAATTGATGGCATCATCAATTTCTGCATTGTGCTATAGGAAACACATTCATAAAGGGTCAGAATTTCAGTACTTACCCGGTCGATACAAGAGGAGTAACTGCATCAAAAATACAAGTGTCAACATTCAGGTCAGCAGTTTATGATCAATGTTTTCCTGCGGCTATCGAATATAGAATTACAGACATCTGATCACTAATAATTATAATGTTTCTATCTGCTAGGATGTGAGACCAATTACAACCTCCGTTATGGCAGTTGCTTATTTCAAAAGAGTCGGGTAGTGTAACTCTCTTCCAAACAATTTTATTCGTATGAAGCATATAGTCGAAACGCCTCATGTAATTTATCTACGCCACCTTTATCTGAGGCATCATATTCCATCACAACTGTGTGTCATGTTCTGTGCTGTTCAAAAGAGCATCTCCAGCA
>OZ038482.1:37104576-37154576 GCA_964036315.1 Acanthosepion esculentum | reverse complement strand
GTAACCGAACTCTCATTAGAATATCATAAATCGGCAAGTATTTATTTGCACTTTTAGAGATTAATACCATCCTTCAAATTTTCTCGAAAATCCCAAACATTGATTTCCTATCCTAAATGTAAACCTGTCGTTGACGAGTGATCAAAAACTCAGCGGATCAGACGGTTCTAATTCATACAAAAGATGACGCATGTTCAAAACATTCTGGTGATCATATTCACAAGTGCGGAATCGACTAAAAAAAAGAAAACAAAACAAAAGGTGTCCACTGAAAAGTGTTATTAATGAAAAAATGTCGGATTAAATATAAATATTAATTCTTTAGAAATATATAAATACACACACACACACACACATATATATATATATATATATATATATATATATATATATACACACACATTACTAACGCACCAATCTTTTTTCTGTCGGCCGGCTGTTATTCAGCTGAATACAAATTATTATGCATCTCTCGTTAAGTCCTTATGCCTGCATACACTTCTTTGATAATATCACATATTTTCTATTTATCAATATGTTTAAATATCCACCAAAATTGGAAAAGTGCCATTGAGAATTTTAATAAATCTTCACTCACATCGGTTGACATTTTGGACAATGTACAATTTAAGTGTACATCACATAAATCAATTTTACAGTGGATGCCAGTTTCTTTCCATATTTCATAGAAGAATTTAATGAAATGCGAAATGCCAATCTTTAATATAAACGAATGCCAATTCTACGCGAGGTTGCAAATGGGATTAAATTTCGACAAGTTGCAACTGAAACGAATTAAATATGAAATGCCAAATCCTTATTAAAAACTACAATGTCTTTATTAAAAAAAGATCTGCATAAATTGTTATATTTGGGTTCATTTTAAAATTGCTACAGTTCGCCCAATAGAAGCCTCAAGAGCCATTCAACGTATAGGGAAAATTCTGTCATTTTGTAACAGCGCAAGTAAAGGAAACAACATAAATTTATCGATCAAAGAAACGTTTTGATTATAAACTTGAAAAGTAATCTGTGGTGATTGAGAAGACATATTGCAAGAAATCTGATCCACAAAGCAGCAATTCTTGAAAGATGATGTCCGATTATAATTCCTACTTGTGTATTTGGCATGGCTGGTCCTACTTGTTTGGGATTTTCGAGAAAATTTGAAGGATGGGATTAATCTCTAAAGGTGCAAATAAATACTTGCCGTTTTATGATATTCTAATCAGAGTTCGGTTACTCCTACAAAGGAGGCCACAGGTTTGAACCCTGGCGGATATTATTTCTTGAAGAAACAGGCAATACAAAAAGTTAAAAACGGAACATCTATTAAAAAAATATTGTATCCACTGGAACGTAAGTTTGAAACAATAAAATACTCACGGAGATTAAAACATTTTTCATCTGTAATTCTATATTATTTCCAGCTCCAAATATTCGGAAACCAGCATATATATATATATATATATATATATATATATATGTGTGTGTGCATACACACAAAAACAAATCAATTCTAATCCTATATAATTAGCTCTATTATATTAATTTACATTAAAATACAATACCGCCTAATTCTTAACTTATAATTCACTTTATTTTTTCACATTAATATATTCATTTTGAAAGGAATAATATCCAATCAAACATTCCGTACAACTTGAAACACCGACTTGTTTGATATCATTTTTTTAGTTCTATTGCTATTCAGAAATCTTCAATTGGCGTTGAAAATTTAAGTTAAGTTTGTCTTTAGATATCTAATCTCCAGGAATATATCGAGTATCCTGTGACTGAGATTATTGAATGTAGAGCGTACTGCATTATATACTCTATATGCTCAATAACCTTTCGATTTTGCACATGTATGTAGGGAGTTTTCGAGTAGAAAATATTTGCAGGTACAATTAGGAACGATAATGTGATTATTTTCCTGGATCATATCATCAATATGAGGAATTTAAAAATATTACTCTTCACTTTATCTGTCCAAGCAGTGTGCATGCAAAGGTTTTTGAACTAGCATGAATGGTCTTTCAGAGCACTGGTAGAACACATGTCATACCATTAAATATAAATGAACTGCTTGCACAAATTATGTCATAGAAGCAATATACATAACACGTTGTTTATATCTACCATGAACAAACACTTGATTTTTCAAGTTCAGCATAATGTGTTGTGGACGTGGCTAATATATACGGCTCATTTTATCATAAAATACACACGATATTTTCATTGTTCTTAAGAGAAAATGCAAAGATGCATAAATGAAAAGCTGCCAGTAACAAGATTGATTATTAAGTAGTGACAGTCTGTGTCAAATCAATAGCGATAAGTAAAGTGTGAAATGTACCAACTTACATTGATTTGTATTGGATTCTACATTCATATCGAAACATATTTATTATTTCAGTTTTCTCCTGTCATAAGCACTATGTAATTCTCAGTGGAAACCAATGTTTCGAAGAACTCGTTTCATACATACTTTCCTTTAAATCAAAGGCTAATTTAACAGCTGATGATCGTGCAACTCTTTACGATGCACTGATACACGCGACACTAAGTCGACGTTGTGCGGGCACAAAAGGACGATATCTTCATCCTTCTGATTCTGTCCAATGCCTTTATGATATATTGAAATATAATGATGTCTTATAGTCATTTTCTGTTGCAAAGATTTTCGAAAGCCTATCATTCCTCAGCACTATGTCGAATTAATAATAATAATGTGAATATCAAACACAACTCTAACTACTAATCTATTTAACACTTACAAATTGTAATGATAGCAAGAATAACAAAGGATCGCAGAAATAATCTATTAACGGCCTTTATGTGAACGGACAGAAGTAACACCCCGAGGCTGCCATAGGGTCAAAAGTCCTTACAACATCAACTAGAGTAAGAAGTGTAGAATCATTATCGCATATATCCTGAAGGATTATGGACGATAAATGTAATTATAGCAACCGTAGACACAAATAAAACCCACATTAATATATGGCATATTTTTTACCTGTTCCATTCGTCGCCAATTCAGTAAATTATCCACTGGCCCGTTAGCACAACTGTTTTGCGCTGATATGGAAACACATGCTTATTTTAAGTATAATGCATATAAGATTTCTTAATAGCTTTGAGTAATTTTTTTTACAAAATCATACTGAATGTTCTATGTGCTGTGTAGCTTTAGAACATGTGCAGTAATTTCTTTACACACCTTTCTGTTGTATCTCTTAGCAATATTATTCCTACTTTCTCTCTATTCCCATGTTCAGCCATCGATTTACACTCTCTTAAGATAGTGCAAAACAATGAACAACTAATGTTCACTAAAATCTGCTGCTTTTTATAGTTTTAATAAAAAGATGCTTTAGAAACTGCGTCAATTATAAAATTTAAAGTCTATTAAAGTCAATTAAGAGTTTTTATTTTTGGCATAAATATCTAATCTGCAGAGATCAGTAATTATTTAATTATTTTCGTGAAATATTACAATGATTTTCATGCACATTTGTCAGTTTGCCATGATCCTGTAATTTGACTCCAAGAAATATTTAAATGAAGTGTTTTAATAATTCTATTTTGGCTGGTTTTGAAGAATTTCCTTGTATTTTTCTTTTTTACCATCACAGAATATGTGACGGCAGGGAAGTGAAGAATGATGGTGGGGGTACCTATATTTTTCTTTTAATCAAGAAATTAATTTTCACAATGCAAAGGCATTCTCATAGACGAGATGCTACGTGTCTCTTGATGCTCTATCGCTATTTCCATAGAGAGTGTTCAGATGTGCCACACTCCATATTTCACCTTTATAACATTAAAGAATGAAATATACCATGACGCACACATTATAACGGTGACGTCTTTCGGCATGGTGCTCCATAAATTTTCAACATTTTTTTTCTTCTTCTAAGTATAAGTGTCCCTTTTGTTTCTATATTCCTTAAATCTTTCTTGTTACTTGCACGATCTGTTCATGTTATTCAAAACCTCTTTCTATAGAACCACATTTCTATTGCCTTACGTCTACACTTTCTTTCTACGTTGTCCGGCATGGACTGCCTTACAGAAAATATCTATCTATCTATCTATCTATCTATCTATGTTCCGGCTTAGAAAACAGCGATAATATTTAAGTAATAACTTTCAATTTCTCAATTCACTCCATGGAAGTTTATAACCTTACTTTAACTTTAATTCGGGTCTCAAGTCCAACTTGGGACGAAATTCCAGTGCAGACCGAAAATTGAATTCTTCAAATCACAAAATCTGGAAATTCAAAACCTCGCGTTGCGAAACCTCTCAGTTTAACTCTGAATCCTTGGGATTTTTAAGAAGTAAAATTGTTACCTCAATTACTACAGTTTTCGAGCTATTTTAAACTGAATTCCAAACAATTAAATTCCCAACGTTTTTGCTATTTAAACTCAATGTAACTTAAAATCATTTATGTTTTTTTTATTATATTTTTAGTTATTTTAAATTTGAATTTTGAAATGTTCCCTCCTCATCCGGACACAAATCCCTATGCGGAATGTTCAAGCATCAGATAAAGGGCAGATTTTCAATGCTTGGATTATCCTCATTCCAAAAAGATATAATATGTCTATATAGAGCGTGTGTGGAAAGACAGGGTTAAATTCTTTCGTATATTTATTTAGAAGAAAGAGGATTAACGATTTTCTGCATGAAATAGCATCGCTATAACAAGAAAACAACCTAAGCAAACATGCTGAAATAGGAAATAATTACGTTTTTTATTTTCGAAATTAATATTGTACAAAAGCATATATAGTGGAAGCTAAATTAATTTGTTCAGTTTTCCATTAATATATTTAATATAAAATTTCAAATACGAACTATTTTTAAATTATTTATTATTAATTACATAAACAAGAGCAGTTTAATATGAAAGATGCATTTAAATCAATTCTCTGTAAGAATAATTTTATTTAACATAGAAACAAGAAAAATAAACTTTTATAAACATCAAATACATTTTCCTATATAGGACTTAAGCAATAGTGTGTGAGAATTTAAATTTGGGAATTCCTACAATGCAGTCGATAACAAAATGATTCATTTTCTATGGCTTGACATTGTGCAGCATCCTTAAAGACAAAACATTTTTTTACATAGTAAGTTTTTCTAAAGATAATGATTTAGTGATAAATTTATGGCTAATTACCCCAAAACCGGGGTGGATTTGTATGGTATTTACACCTAAGTGAACATGTTGAACCTGAAATGAATTGGAATTATGCTCACCTTTAACAATTCCGAGCTACTATCACTACACCACGCACACATCCAGACTTGCAGCAATTGGTATTCCCAAGAGGTCACCTATCTACGTACTGACCAAGCCCGATGTTGCTTATCTTCCTTGATCGTAGGAGAACCGGTGTTTTAATGTGATATGAACGTATGCCTTTTAATTAAAATAGTCCTTCGAAAGAATTGTTATTTTCCTTCCTAAATCTGAAAATTAAGACCAGGTCTGCATACGCCGGTTTTCTGTCTTGGGGAAACGCCTTTAAACAAACACTTGAATCTCTGTCATATCTCCAAAACTGAATCGGTTTGCAGAAAAATGGCGTCCGTTGTAAAAGTAATTTTCGCATTAGTATTTCTCATTACTTTCAAGAGTGCACTAAGGATTACAGAACGGGAAAATTGCCTCCTATAAAAAGAATGTAATATGTGCAGAATGAAATGAACTGAAATTATGAATGGACTCATTCTGGCGTTTAATTGCGAATAGTGATTCGCTTCACTCGTTCAGTGGGCCATTGGGAGCATTCACATTTCACACATGATTTAATTCAGAGCATCCATTCCTAAAGTCTTTCAATCATTCAGCTTAAGTTCTCATTTTAGCTATAACTGTTTATCTCAAACTCTTCAAAGCTCTATTCGAATTTTGCACAAAAATACATGAGACTTAATTTCCATCTACCATTCTTAGCGAAAATAGCTACATTTTAAAATATATAGATTTAGATAAATTTCGAAATGTTTCGAAACCTCGACTGACGAATTATGTTAATGAGATTTTTATGACGTCATCTAATTAATTCGATTGGTTGGTATATTGATGCGTTTTCAACGGCTTATTAATCCACATATATTCCCTAAACGATGTTATGTCACTCTTTAGGTCAGTTAATAGTTACTGGCCGATGGTAACCATCATTTTCATATATTTTTCCAGTGAAAAAACATAACTTTCGGTTTAGTAATTCAAAGTGACTAGCACTGTTCTTTGCTGAATCTATCTTTTTCGACTTCATTCTTCACAAAATATTCAGCTCAGGGCCAGGTGACAAATTTTATATATATATATATATATATATATATATATATATATATATATATATATATATGTATATGTAAATATATATGTAAATATACTTGGTTATATATTCTTTGGCCGACGGCAGAAAGAAATGGCAACCTACTGCGGGAAGAAATCTGCCTCTTCAGTCATGTATCGAAAGATATATGATCGCCTAAGCGTATATCACGTATGGTACATAACTGACTGACATGTTCGAGAATAAGCTTTTTTGTTGTGCGGTTATTAAAAGACCAGAAGAAAACACACTGTTGTCTCATATTGCATTTATTTATGAGTACTTTCAACATAGTATAATGTCATCATCAGGATAATGAAAATTTTATAGTAAGTCTTTACTGTTCATGGCTTATTTCGAAAATTACTATTTTTATATGTGGAGTCAGGAACGCTGTGTGAAGGCTTCTGTGTTCAAAAGCATGTTCATTATAAACAAGACGAAAATATCCTAAAATATTAATAAAAACTAATACACCATCACAGACCTTAGAAGAAATAATACTCATTATATATTACACTACATTCACTATATCTGATAAAGTCGTTCGTAAAAACTATGCCCCGGTCGCTTGCGTGTTTCCGAAAACCAACACGTTTACAAATTTAAATGTTTTCTGGAAGACTGCATATCCAACGATAAAAATAATATCTATGTTGGACGCATGAAAACAGCGCTTTCATGTAGCCTAAGACTTCACCTGAAATAAAACGTCCAATATTTTAAAACATATACAACAACATAACTGTACACACTCGCAAATCAGAAAAATCCTCGTCGAAAATACCTTCATACTTTCCTCGAAATAATAAACACTAAAAATTCTCTTATATATTTATATCAAAAAATTGAAACCAAACCTCAATAAAATTAATTACAAATACTCCACAATCATTTTAGAATAGACAGACTTTAAATGTTAGCGATTGTCATTAATAGTTTTTCCTTTATCTAGCAACTACTCAAGTAGGGAAGTTTTCCACAGTATACCTAGTTACCTCCCCTTCAACTGAGCCCGTTACCCAATCCATGACACAGCGTTCCTCACTCCACATATAAAAATAGAAATTTTCGGATGACCACAACCATTTTTGTCCTTCACAACCATGAACACTAAATACTTACTTTATAATTAACAATACTGTTATGATGACATTACCCTATGTCGAAAGTGCTCGCAAATAAGTTCAATAAGACCTAACACCGTATTTTCCTCTCGTCTTTTAATAACCACACTAAAATGCTTATCCGCGAAAAGGATCCTATCGAGAATAATTAGACAGAACATGTCTAAATTATTTAACTAAACTTGTCTTAATGAATATATGCTGCCAAAATATACGCATTTCGTTTATATATATATATATATATATATATATATATATATATATATATATACTTAGCCGTATAGATATTATATTCAGATTTTCAAAATCAAAGAAATGAATTCAATTTTCATATCAGCCAGCAAGCCGATGTCGGTAAACATATATTCACCATCCACCGTAGGTTGTCTATTAAATACATCGGTGTTTATTGTATTTCAAATGTAGATGTATTCGCAGATGATTATATGTAAGAACGTATTCGGTCCTCAGGTTGTGTTTTTCTAGAGGTATAGACTTATCAAAATACATCTCTATACATATCATTCTGTATGAAAATATGACTGTGTATCTTCTGGACTATAATTTACATTGGAGATCATAAATAAATGATGTACTTATGAATGAGGCGGTCTTTTATAAATCGTATCGATCGTTGACGATGGCAAAGAAGAAAAATCTACATTACACTGTTATGATGATGAAGTACCGTATGAATAACTGATGGCAGTAATGATCACATATATCGAGGTAAAAAAGAAAATGCAAGGATACATAAGAATCAGCATGAACGATATTGCAACGATGAAGATATGACTTGATTGTGTTGTCAAGCGAGATATTTTTTAGTTTTCCGTACCGATCTATATACAGAAAAGCAGCTAATACCGGAATATGAGTGTTAAATAAATTAAAAATTATGCAAACGACACCCAATTAAATACAACTCTTTATCGCATAGTTTACCTCGTTCAACTCTGTTTCTAATTGACGCAATATTCCCCGAGGTAAAGAATTTCATGCAAGACGAGATTACAATAAATTCAGAAAGACAAGTCAATCAAGGTGTTTATTAGCTGATATCAAATTCAGGGACGAATATTGAAAAGAGCTTGTCCAGAACAAAATCCCCACCTCACAAAAAAAAAAAAAAAGTGTTGTATTTTCAACTGATAAGGTTATTGGGAGATTATCTCTCTTAAAAACCGTTAATGATGAAACTGAATTTGACAACTTAGGTAAATTAAAATAATGGAAATATTTTCAAAACACACAGTTACACGGATTACGATTTCATGTAATTTCTTTTAAGAAAGACAAAATCCCTTTCAGTTTAGAGATCCACTAGTTCTTCTTTAATATCCAGGCAACATTTTGCTATAACAAATCTCATAATGGCGGCCAGTGCTATTTGTGAATTTTTCAGTCTGTGATTGAAGTTTAGAAATTAGCCGTTTATTGTTTTTAGGCTTAGATGAATGAGAGAGACAAATCGAGTGTAGAGATAACTAATTTACTTAAGGGTTTAAGTAACTATCGCCATATAGTTATAAGTGTCAGAATTGGGTATCCTGATTTTGATTTGGTTTGAAATTGAATTATACCATTATCCGGAAATAGACATAAAATAGTATAAGCTGGGGAAACAATTTACTAAACATAAAGACATCGATGTTATATCGGTTACTTTCAGGATTTGAATGGTGACTACGAGAAGTGCCAAACCATCTGCAAGGCGGAGAGTGGTCCCTTGAGCGTGGGTGTTTGAGTATTTAATAGGAATTTAATAACAACGTCATGTAAGAAGTATTGGTAAAGAATATCAAATAGATGGAATTCCAGAAAAAATTATTTAAAAGTTATTATCGAAATACATAAACTCCGTGAAGAAAAAAAGCAGTTAAACCTGTTTTACATGTGAGACTGACGACGAGAAATATGCAAAATTACTTTCACACAAACGCTCAAAATATTGAATGTTACGGCATAAATATATAATTATAAATATCTGGTTATATTGAATCCTAACAATCACAGTTATATCTGCTTAAAGATGTATTCCTGATAGGACATTATATAATATATGTGAGATCTTGGGACATTGCTGAGCAGTCAATAATATAGATATTTTTTTTTAATTTTTGTTTATTACCTTCGCTTATAAGTAAGTTTACGAGCTCTGGAAAAGTGTCCATTCAGGCAAACTGGAGTTTCAAGTTGCGTAATTGTAAAATCTGAACCTGAATCTAGTGTCAGTTGAAGAATTTTTGTTTCCCATGAAAGATCGAAGTGTTTTTACTGCAATATGGCATATTGACTGTAAAACATGGTAAACATCAAGTGGGACAAATATTATTATTATTTTATATATTTATTTACTTATTTTGCAGCAAGCTCTTATTGTAACATTTACCCAATACACTGTAGTACCACTCCGTGTATAGCTTACACAGAACACTGTACTGACAGACATTATTAATAATATAATGGCGACTCCTCGATGCATATAATCGTCTACCTACTTGCGGTAATACAGTTTTAACGGTTTGTCATCTTCTGTGATACAACGGCTTTGTAAGCTCTCAAATTTGTGGAAAAAGACTCGGTAGAGGCTACTCCCGGCGCCCTTTACTATTTTAGTTTCCTAACCGATATCTGTCAACATTTTCTTCATACTATATAATTCTTACCTATTTCAGCGCCCTTACATGGAACTTATTCATTAACCCATTTATATTATTGGATCTTATGCCTTACAGTGGGCGAGAATTTGTAACAAATGTGATGCTTACTTGAATGTACTTTATTACACGTCCGTTGGCCGTGACAACTGGACGGCATGGAATGAAGTGTACGCTGAGGGTGAGTCAATTGTTCAGTCAATTGACAGCAGCGTTGAAGAGGGACGGGATTTGATGCAACATCCCCTTTGGTCAAACTCACATTCAGTCGCTGGCGGTCATGTATTGGCATCAAAAATGGGAAAATGCAGGTTTTGTCCTACGGTTCCTGTCTGGTCTGCATTCACCCGCCCTCGTATACTATTGTTACTGTTGCTCGAGGAACATCTAGAGGCCTCACTCAGATTGAATGACTAATGTTTGTCACGCGGTATTCAATTTTAACTGTCTTTTATGGTTGCAAAAGCTCCACTACCTCTTCACTTAAGTCACATATATGTAATTGGCTTTTTTTCCATTTCTTCCCGTGCGGACAGTGGCCAAACCAAAATTTAAATTATTCCTCTTGATATTTTGTTACGTCTGTTTCCATTTCATTATAGCTCGTGCAGGCTGAAGTCACTAGCTCAATAACCAAGGTAACATGTAAAAATACGGTTTTTACTAAATTTACCGTTATCAGTCAAAAAGCTTTTTTATCTATAAATTTGAAAATCTAAATTCGTAAGATATTTTCCATTGATTTCCCTGAAAGCAGTATTTACATAGTTACTATATAATATAAATTCATTGACATAATTTTATTCTATGCTGACAAATTCAGGGAAATGTTTTTATTAATAAGCAATAAACGTGTAGTCTTAATAACAGGGGGTGGGGTCGGGAATTAATTTCAAATTATATTTTAGTGTCAAAAATTAGAAATTCACAAACGAGTTTGATTTGATATACTTGTTTATGAACGCAAATTACCCCCCCCCAATACACCCATCTATTAAGAATTTGTTACATATATATTCCTCGTAAGTTGTATAATCCTGTATATGTCGTCCCCATGTATAGTGCGACTTCTAAATAGTTTTGCATTTATTTTTCCCCCATACATAATTCTGTAATCTCTAGTGTAACTAGTCACCGAAAATGTGTAATTTCTAAAATCTTCAAAATATATTCACTGTGTATATTACAAACCCGTAATTCTTGTGTAAAATAAGATAAAAAAAAAAACTTGCTCTACTCATATATACGGTATTTGTTTCCGAGTTCAAATAATGGAATCCAATTATAGTCAGTATTAAAAAAAAGATACTTCATTGTGTTTTGTTGTTTTTCTATCGCTTTTTTCCCCAAATTTTGCATTGGTAGTTTTTTTTTTCTTTAAATTTTAAAACTATTATTTTTAAATAATCGCAAAATTATACATTACTTCACATATTTATGTGTTGCCTTCATTTTGACAGTTTTGAAATTTCCGCCTAAATGTGAGAGAAAGAAAATCGAAGTTATTATATCTGTTTAATAAAAATAGAAATTAGTACATAATTTACATTTTTTTAATACTCATTTAACCTTTTCTGATCTTTTTTCAGGTAAGTGCACTTTCCAATATTTTCATACCAGAGCTGATATGAAACTCTTTAATCTGAAGGTATGTTTTTTCTTTTTAAATTTTCTATACGATTCTTTTCTCTTTCTCTCTGGCGTGAGTGTTTTAATTCGTCAGAATAAATTTTCATCATTCGACGAAGTTACTAATAATCTGCATTATCACTTGAGATAAAAACATTTTGGAAGCTTTGGTCACTAAAAATTTATATTTATATATATATATATATATATATATATATATATATATATATATTCAAACAAGTTCCATTAAATAATGAATACATCTCATTTTATGTGTCATGACCTTTCAGGACGTAGGCGATCATCCCTCTATCCCTTCCAGCTCTCAACATGTTCCTTCCCTCCGCTTCCTCCCCCAGACCACGTTGTCACCCACTAAGTCTGCCAGGTACGACACTCGTTGTTTTCTATTGTTTCACTTTCCCTCAATTCGACATGTGAGTATCAGATTTTTCAGGCCCTCCTTTCTCATTATGAGTCTCAAACTTCAGCTGCCTCTTACTGATATTAAGTATAACCCTCCTCCTTGTTTGCATCTTCTCTAAGACCCCATCGTTGTTCACACGCTTGATATGACTAATTAGTTTTATAATAATCGTTTTTAGTTCTCTAATCTGTTACTTGAGGTAAAGATGAAATTCATCAAGGAAGGCGCCGTAGTTTTTTTTATGGTTAACAAACATCACCACAAAAACGATCGCAATTATATTAAGTGCGTCTATGAAATAGACGCAATCGTCATGCTTGACGATTGCGTCTACCCTGAAACACTGACGCCTCTAAGAGTTGACTTCAATGTTCACTTTTATATTTACACACGCTCTATCTCTGATATTGAGCACTTTATCCCATAAATATCGCACACCTTAAGACTATATTTCTTATATATAATTGTTCTTTTTTAATTATGTTTACATCGCGAAACAGAAATTACTATTTTTCAAAAGTGAATCTTGAATAATAATATCATGCTCTACTCTCTATAGAGTAGATATTTTTTAAAATAAATACTTAAGAACTTGACATATATATAATTCACTCCGTTCTTTGGCTATGATTAATTAATGGTGAACCTGTAATTTTCGTTCATGATAGATTTCATCATGATTCTTCTATTAAGCTTGGAGAATAAGTATACATTGTTATTTCTGTAATTAGTTCAATAGAGTTATAAAAGCCTTGGAGAATTCCAGTACGATATCTGTAATCTTCTGTAAGTTACATCAGTTCAAATTTTAATCTAATAATTGTACTATGTTGCAGTTACACACGGCATGCTCCCTAAATATATAACTTATTTTTCAAAGAGTAAACAATCTATAACGTAAAGAAATATAAATGGTGTGAATTCTTCTGCTCGATGAACTTAATGCAACACATTATGCATTAGGATATTGATTTTCAGGACGCAATTGATTTTTAACTCATATATTTCATTGAGGTTTGAAATCACTGACGTTGAGAAAAAAGATAACTAACCTCGAAGCTTTATTGCAAGTTATTTTAATATAAAATTATAAAATAAATTAAGCAGAAGTAAATAAATAATAAACAGAAGTTTTGCGTTAATTAATAAATTTGCTTCTACCATTAGTGGCTTTTTAAAAATCTTTCATAAACTGTTGTATGAATTGACGGAAGTTTTTAATATTGACAGGACATTTCATATCAAATATTTATGTTTTAACCTGACATATATCAATTTACGGATGTGATACGGTTTAAAAAATTTTTTTTTCCTGGATTTGCTAAGGTTTACTGCATTAGAAATTTTACTGAATACTAAAAAAGGATGGTGTAATACAAAATTTGTTCGGTCGCATCACGTAGAAATACCGGTTTACGTACGATCATTGACGTTAACAACGGCCTGCCTGGATGTCTGACCGCTTGGGAATGCGAGATTTTGTACGCATGGTTGTGCAGGATCTCTAATGGATCATGTCTCGGAATTCTTAACCGGAGAGCTGAATACCAAATCCAGTTGGGTTTGTTTTACTCACGTACGAGCAAATACACTTGGAAAATATATGAACCCACATCTTCTCCCGCCAGAAAAAGAACGAAATTCTTAGAATATAAATATATTTTCTGGCTTTAAATAAACTGCAATTTGTTAACAAGTGGTAGAAAACAAGCCAATCAATCAAAACATAATTAAAGAACTATCGAACCTGTTAACAAAGACAAATACGCTGAATAATGAAAATAAACTGACAATGTAAAGAATAAATTGTTATCATAAATTTTCAGGTGAAATATAGTGTCCCATAATAGCAATTAATTTTATATTTCTCTTGTCCATTGATTTCTTTCAGCTTTTTTACTTAAAAAACCTAAACTTCAAAAAATAAATATTTTGTTTTAATAATTACACGACAGGTTTTCAAACTGCTGAAATCAGGCAAACATACAAGTCACTCGCTCACACAAGTATGTGCAAAAGTAGTCATCGGAAAATGTTAGATCGTATTTATCATAAACATATTTCTGGAAGCATTTGCTTTATTCTTGATGAACTGCTCCACGTGTGCATTCAAATATTAGAAAGTAAAAACATTAATTAGTATGTAAAAAAATAGTAAAAGTTAAAATAATTTTATTCACTATTTTACACACGTTCTGCATGGTCACCATTTTCTCAATACAAGTAGATACTGCAACAGCTGTAAACGTTGCAATATACTTATTGAGCCTTTTAAAATAACGAAGATTTCGCATTCAATATGGTTATTGAATATTAATGAATCTTCATAGTGTTTCATATTTATAAAACAAACTTTTAGACTTTGACAGTTCCCTTATATTTTAATATAATAATATTAATCATCACACACACACACACAAACACACACACACACATATATATATATATATATATATATATATATATGGATATATAGAGATGTGAGAAAGTGAGCTCATTTTAATGGAAAATGTTAGCTTGAAAACCTTCAAATTCATGAATCTTACTAGGATGAGAAAAACCTATAAATAATTCAGCGGAGTTGTCGGAACTTGGGAATAGAATAGAACAAATGCGAGACAAATAACTACAGTCATTACATCTGTTACAAATGTTTGCACTCTCAAAATCGAAAGACTAAGACAATATTGTTTAGGAGAGAAGTATTACAAACTCCGATGAATTTGGTAAGCATTTTTTGCAACCATTAATTATGCGATTGATTGTCGCATCATATTACAGAGAGCAATTCTTCAAGTATTAATTACTTCAGGATAGTAGTCATATAGATGTATAGAATACAAAATACACATTTATATCCGCCTGTACTTATTTACATTTTTCCATAGAGTTCTCATCTATATTGTCATATTCACGACGTTTCGGCTGTTGTACACTCCGGCCTTCTTCAGGGGATTGTAATGTGGAACTGGTATATTTTTTTCTAATTACACGTGTCATGCCTCATTCGGATAACTTAGTTATGGCGCTTTAACTCAAACCTCCTATACGCATGGCACAGTGGGCTTAAATGGGGGTCAAGTGGACATATGACAATAACATACGGTAAGCACCAGCTTCAGGTGCTTAAGTACATTTTAGACAAATTCTAGGGTGTGGTATGCAAAAAAATTGATTTTCAAGAACTGAGATATGATTTTTATGAGTTTTTGGCTCAAAAATTCAAGTTGGGGCCAAAAGATAGAAGGGTAGAAATTTTGCGGAAATCCGACATTTACGAACGAACTTCAACCAGGCATATCTTGAGAAACATTTGGAGTTAGAAGACAAATTAGACCATTTTTTTTTGACACTACAGACAATGAGCGTTTCAAATATTCAAGTTTAAAAATGAACAATAAATCATATACAGCTACAACTTATCACAAAGATTACTGACAAAAAGTTAATAGTTATTCATCTGTGAGGAAGCACAACAAAGATTCATAATGACTGTTACAACCATACATAGCAGCCTTCAACTCCTCACAGCTTCGAATGGTGTGCCCTGTCCTTTTGCAAGATAAGCGTTTCATGGTCTTAAAAGGGCTTAAAAAAGGGTAAAAATCACTTATACCAAGAGCATGGTGCAGTTTTATGGTGTTCTGATGCCAGATTTGGATTCAGCACCCAAAAAAACATGGGAAAAATGGGCTGGATCATGAAATTTGAGTGAGAATTACATAAATTATCCGGATTTTGGATTCAAAGGGAATTGAACGTTGTCCCAAATTTTTTCAATATAAAAGAATTAAAATGGTTCCCCAGAGTGAATTTTTTCACCCAAATGGATTATGATAGCCCTACATGTCTAGATTCTTATATGTGAAGCATGAAAAATTTAATCTCGGGGATTTTCTGCAATTTTTCATCACAATTTATCACAAACTCATAAAAATGTCAAAAACCTGTCCATATACCCAATTTTTTATATTGAATCAAATTTTGAGCATTTGGCCTTATCTTAGGGGCTTATGGGGCATATTTAGAAAAAACCTGTTTCCAGGATGTATCGAAAACTTGAAATTCACGAGCTTCAAATGGGCATATCTTGAGAAATAATTGGAATTAGAAGACAAATAAGACCATTTTTGATACTACAGAAACTGAACTTTTCATTTTTCCATGTCCTAAAGTCATTTGAGGAAGTTGTTAAAATTCGATATGTCCACTTGGGAACCCACTGTGCATGGCCCAGTGGATGAAAATGTTGCTGTGATGTAGTGACTTGAACCAAAGTGTTGTGAGTTCAATACAGGGCTAATGAAGTGGTAAATAAAAACTCGGAGATTTGAGTTAATAGTGATTTCAAAATAATATACATATATAATATATATATTATTAATATTAAATATATATATATATATATATAATGTGTGTGTGTGTGTGTGTGAAAGAAGCGTGATCTTGTAACCAGTGACTATTTCTGCTACTAATGGTAATACTCTTCGTGAAAATCGAATAGAGTTCTCTCTGTCACTGTCATATTTATCTAAATATAAATAGGCTTAAATCTACCTTCATCCCTGCCGTGCGCCAACGGCTTAGAGGTAAATTCTCCGATGGAGTCCAATTCAGCCTCGTTTCGATCCTAGCTAAAAACAACTGAACGACTAACGCACTGATGAGCTGCGATACAGCGAAACTGTTTGTCTGCAGATGACATATACACACACACAACTATATATATATATATATATATATATATATATATATATATAGCATTTTTTTCATTGATGCGTATTTCATTAAATAATATAGACAAGTTTTGTCTTTTTTATGATAATTCCTTTCATATCGTCTGATAAGCTTAATAACATCATTAAAAGATGAAAGAAAATCACCATATTGATACATGTTTTTTACTCGTATCTAAGCTTTTGGCTTATATAACCCATCATCAAATATGACAATAACATTACAATATATTAAAAAATACAGGGACATGGCAATAATGATAGTCTATTTTTATTTGCACGGAATATTTTCAAGCAATGACAAACTCGTGTATACGAGACGCTGGAAGCGAAAATTGCACCGCGGCTCATGATGTCACACATGATCACGCGAGAGTGAAAACGAGAAATGTTAATATGGGAAGCCGTTGGTATAAACCATTGGCTTCTGTTATCAATTATAAGCATTTGATTATATTTGTGGAGATTTCATACTTCACTTCGTTCAGGTTAGGTTTCAAATGTTTTATGTCTATAGCTTCAAAAAGTTTTAGTTTTTGTTTGTTTTCATGTTTAAGTATAATTGTGTTTTCCACAAGGATTTTCCGGAATTGTGTATAGGGCAATGCATGTTGTTTTAAATGCCTAAAATATTAGCGTTATTATTCAAATGTAGAATCAAGCGTCGTGAAAGCGAGTTTGTGGTGTCACCAACATAAATATATAATCCGTTGGAGATACGATCTCCGAGCGGCACTTGAATTTGTAAACTATTTTTTTCTGTTTTTTTTTTTTGCAAATCGCTAGCGGTGGTGGAAGAATAGTTGTGAATAATTGAGTTGGACATAATAGATTTAGTGTAGTATATGATTATTATTTTTTTATTTTTTGCTAGGATCTGTTGTAGATCTATTAGTATTTACCGATTTTTCTTAGTGTATTTTCATCTTGTTTATAATTACTATGCATTTCATTACGATATAGGAGATTAATATCTTTGGGATTAGTTGAAGCAGTATTATGTTCTATTTGCTTAGTATTGAGACTTCTAAGAAAGCATCTGATTTGTTTATCAACTATATAGTTTGGAAAGCTATTAAGTGTTTGCTTTATATTTAGTTCAATGCGAGAAATCTGTTTTGTGGATGAATTAGATTCTGCACGATATATTAGATTTTTTTATGATTCCTATTTTGTAATAATATGGACATTCGTTCTTGTAGTTAAGTGTACATGAATTTATGCTGTTAGATAATTTCTTCCAGCTTCCTAAATATATTGTATGTTAAAGTATTTAATTCAAATTATGTGTACGTGGGTTTGAGGGATCATATGTATATGTTATTTCCATTGACAATTCTTTTTACGAAACTTAAAAATAAAAAATACGTATTTATAAAATAATTCATTAGCGATTTTCGCTTCCAGCGTCTCGTATGCACGAGTTTGCCTTTTCTTGGAAATCTTCCAGGCAAGCAAAAAACAGACTGATAATTGTCATGTCCGTGTATTTTAAATATATTGTAATGTTATTTTCTTCTTTGATGATGGCTTATGTAAGCCGAAAGATTAGATAGGATTAAAAAACACGTATCAATATGGTGATTTTCTTTCATCTTTCAATGATAATGTTAAGCTTATCAGACGATTTGAAAGGAATTATCATAAAAAAGACAAAACTTGTCTATATTATTTAATGAAATATCTGTATGTGTGTGAATAAAAACACTATAAAAAATCTGTTATTTACAGAGGATCTTTGTTTTCTGATAGAATTTATCATCGTAAAAGTAAGGGAATTATTTTGCACCAATTTTATATGTACAATTGTAATTTCTCGCTAGGTTTTCAAAGTCTTTAAATTTAAGTAGGTTCCTAAATACTCCTCGGGTTAACTATGAAACTGTAAATGTTGCTGTTTTTAATGTAATTATAAATCAATTTTAGTTTGAAAATATATTTACTTGTTTTAAATAGGGTTTGCCTTTATCTTTTAAGCTTTATGATCATATTTGTTAGCTTGGAAAATAAGTATATCTTTTCGGAAAGAAGATTTCTAAAATTGTTCTGTGCGCTGATTAATATTTGTACAAGAAATTATTACCTAAGTAACATTCTTTTTTTTTAATAAGTGTGACATACTTTATTTTAAACTTCTGATTGAACTGTTTTTTCATGAATGGTTAATGCATTTCATAAATGTTTATGTTTGCAGTTTTTTGTTCATGGATACGTTGCATAATTTCTGCATGCTTCTTAAATATATTGTAAGTTAATGTATTTAATTCAGATTATGTGTTTATAGGTTTGAGTGGGCATCTGTATATTTGATTTCTATGACTGATCAATTATTTATTTTACGAAATTTAAAAATATATATATCTATAAAATAATTGTATTCATTATCGATTAATTTTTGAAATGTCAAATAAAATTTTAAAAATATTATCTGATTATTTTTCATTTGTTTTTCGTGTCTGAATCTTTCTTTTAGTTTTCTCATATTTTACGACTTCATTTCTCATAAGTGGGTTGTCCAGACTGAGTGAAATGTGAACTTTATTCCAGTGGCGTCTTTCAAATTTAGTAAGTGTGTGTACGTGAGTGTCTGTGTATACATTGACGCAAACACACATATACCACACACAGAATATAAACATAAAAAAAAATATTGCTTACGGTCATACAAACGAATTTTCTGACGGACGGATGATCAGTTGTTCTATTTTCAATATAGATTATGTAATTATCTTGTTACATATAGAGATCAAACTAAGATTAATCTCATGATTGGGTTGGTAGGATTAAGAGCCACTGTCGGCAAACTAAGCTTTTCATTAGACAAACGACATACGGTATAACTTAAGTTATTCCTAAAAGTTTGAGGTAATTAAGAATGTATTCTTCTTGGATTTGACTGGCGTCTTCAATCAAATCCACAATAAGTCGGCCCGGCTTTTCTATTTAGAATTTCCTGTTTTGTCATATATATTCTATCTCGAGACAGTGTCGATTTGTGCATTATCAAGAAGGAAACAATTCGACAGCAAACTAACCCTTTTGCAGAAATTATATTAAACGAATCACGAGTGCAAATATTGAAGCATTACTTTGTAATGACGTTGTTTCAAATTTATCACATTTAATTAACATTACTTCTAATATATTCTCATTTGTTTTACTTCAATTATTAATATATTTCCGTTCGATCTTTTTTGTTAATTCCTTCCAAATAATTAAAGTTAATTATCGCAAATATTAATTCATCCAAGAAATTATGATATTTCAATAAGTTGTTTTGTATTTTTACTAAATCATCAGCAAACTTTTCAAATTGTAAATTATAAGTAAAAAAAAAAAATGTTTATTGTAAATTATAAGTAAAAACATTGTTTAGCTTGCCTCGCGAAACCCTAACACTGAGAATGAAATATTGCCAAAATTCAAGATGTTATTCACATTTCGTAAGTGCGGATGATATTCGAGTGACTTACAAGGAATTATTTACCTTTTTTTAATATGTAAACGTGTTTGGCTTGTTTATCGGTATGAGCGCAATCGTTGATTTCCCCATGCGCGCACGCGCACACACACACACACACACACACACACACACACACACACACACACACACTTAGAAATAGTGTACCCTGTCTCATCCATTTTGGACTATCCGAATGATCAGGCCTACCGGAAGGGAAAATAGAAGTATTTCGGTCTTAGAATAGATGTTGTAAATTTAAATAAATATAAATGCTTTTTTTAAAATTTTGGGTGAATTAACAGAAAGATCGTCTCTGTTAGCTGATTTCTATGTCAGATCTGAAACTTTGCTTGTATTTGGAAAGGAAGTTATTTTTCCAGCACAGTTAATATACAATATAATAATTAACATCGTGCATTTATTAATTAGTAATTTTTGTGTCGAGTCCTGTAGTGGGAAGGGAGATAAATCAATTTAAGTTATTTCATTTATGAGGAGTTGCTTCCCTGAGTCATTTTAATAATCTATACTATATATATATATATATATATACATAACCTTTACTTAGACAAAATTGTTCCCGATCAAAAGGTACAGTTTAATTACGTGCTTAGGCCTCAGTTCAAGCATTTCTTATGAGGCACTCCGATATCCTTGTCTAAGTGTCAGTCTTGCTTTAACTTGGTCTTGATGTAGGCATTATTTCCATAGCGACGTATTTCTATTTCGTGTCAGTTATATGAAATACATGAAAAGACATTGAGCAAAAAGTGATTTATCTAATGCCAGTTATAATCAATAAACCGTTTCAAAATATACCAGGAAAGCGTAGAATCGGTTATTGACCTTTATATCTGTTGCCAATACACGATCGCCACTCTATTCAATCTCAATTCATTGTTTTCAAAATTTCGTTTCATTGAATCTCAATATTTAATATTTCTATAAAAACTGACGTCGTTTTTGACGACACTAGTACACGAATAATAAATAATTTTCAAGTAATGTTGGCAGTATAATTTAAATACGTTACTTTACTTAGTCTCTTGCATTTAACAGATTTTAATTGTTTATATAGATTAAACGCATTAATGTATGCCTAAAATATTTCACTGTGGCTAAAACTAATATATTGAGAGAAACACAAATTTCTATATGAATTAAATGTTAATGAAAATTATTATTGGTGGTAGTGACAATTTTACTTGGACATATAATGTGCGTAATTTAAATATGCTTTTATTAAATTAAAATAAACAAAATGGTTTTCTTTTGCATTGGCAAAATGCATTCTTTTCTCGGAAAATGACCAAATTTTAATCAAAGCTGCAAAATTATTCGTACAATTATGTACTGTTGAACATATTTAAGACGAATTATGAATGCAATATTCAAATTCTGTATTTGGTTATTTTGACCAAGAAAAACAGTAATTCCTCCTTTAGCTAAATTTTCAATCATTACACGTTACAAGCGTCTATAAAGATAGAGGATTAGTGAGTGAGAATATATATATATATATATATATATATATATATATATATATATATATATAATGTAAATTGTGGAAATATGTATGTTAAATGACGATTAACTGTAGGCAGGAAGAGGTTAAGAATGTAAAGTTTGTCTCGAAATAGAAGCTCTCAGAAAAAGCAATCTGTATCATTAGCAACTATATACGAATAGTATGTTAATATATCAGCCCCGCGAACTTTATATATCTGATTCGAGATGGAAAGGTCTGGACAGGAAGAGCTAACTAATGGTGATTTGGAAATAACGATAGAATAGCGATAGATACGCAACGTCCGACTGTGAGGAAGTCGTCGTAGAGATAAAAATAATTCACTGTCCACAAAACCGCCTAACATAATTTGAATAACACCAGTTCAGATATTGCGGAAAAAATCGTTTTTGGTGTTTGATCTCACCCCAAAGAATTATCCGTCAAATATTACCGTATACAACGACTTGTTTTAGAAAGACATCCGTTGATGAAATTGTAGCAAGGACCTAAATTTGTTTTTACTTTTGCGTGTTTATATTAGAATCCATGTAGTGATATGTAATTTTACATACATAAAATGCAATTATATGTTCAAATATACATCATAATACTCACTCGCAATGACTTGATTTCGTTCTTATGGTTGTACATCCGGAATATTTACGAATTATATTATTGTTTTTTTTTCTGGCTATTTTTTTTCACAATGGTATATTTCATCATCAACAGATTCGGAAATATAAAATCAGGTGATATTTAAGTTATGTTTTTCAGTATTATAATTTGAACGTGACTCGTGTTTGACAAAATGTCAAAATATTGTTTTGAATGAATGTCATGAAACATCTTAAAATAATTTCATGAACTTTGGAATTTTAATAGGTTACAAAATAAATTTCTAAAAAATAGCCACCCGAGAATATTTAAAAGAAACATAGCTGAGCAAGATTTACGTTAAAATTGGAGTGAACATAATTCCATTCAATTCTAATCGCTAGTAACGCTGGAACCTAATGAGCCAGAACATGTACCATTTTGAATTCAACTATTTCGAATCAGCTTCCATGACAGAAAATTTAATTTACGCTATCAAATATTTTCTATTTACTTTTATTTGACATATTTTAGAGATTTACTGTTTTACTCTGTCATTTTAAATACGTCCTGGAATAGAAAAAAAATCATAATTTTCCTCTTTGCTTGTTTCGTGATTAAAATTTCTGTATTTAAAATAGAAACAAGTGATTACGCATTTGCATGACTTGAATCGAGAAACTGTTTTGTTCCCAATCGAATGACTGGGCGTTTCTCCCAATCGATTGGTAGGAAAATGTTTACGCAGAAAATGAAAATGTTACAGAAAATACATGATAATTTACAGACCATTTCTCTCTTGAGATTTCACGAATTGATTCAGAGATATTCTATCTGTGCACGGTTGTTACGCTGATTTATATTTACATATTAAGGCTTCTTTAAGTTAAACTATATGTACATGTACGTTTGAAATATGTTTAAATGCTAAAATACTACACGTATATTTTAAATATCTTGGATGTCTTTTAACAAAGGACAGAAATTGCGACACTGAAATACGAAATTTGGATAACGAAATATGCTTTACACAGGTTATGGATCGTATTAATAAGCAAAAAACCTCGTGCGAAAAAAAAAAAGAGTACAACTTCTGTATGGCAGTGAATTTTGGAAACTATCCTCGCAGATAAAGAAGAAATTTTAAACTTAAATGTTGTTCTATAGAATGTTGCTGATAATATCACGGTCCCAAAATGTAAGCAACGTCGAAGCTTTAGATAACATGAGAAAAGGAAACTTAACATCAGCAAGACACATTTTATATTACTAGCAGACAGAAGATAAGTTTTTGGAAAATTGTACACTCACCGGGAATATTGAAGGGGACAGAGGAAAACAATAACCTACCTAGTGAACTTAAGTAAATGGATGACTGAAAAAAAAAAAACAAATTGGGAGAGATAACAAAAAGCTAATACTGATTAAGAGCTACAAAAGACATGAATTTGTAGAGATCCATGATCCCCCACGTCCATGTATTAGCTTTTCATTATTTGTACCATTTTTTATATATATATATATATATATATATATATATAATAAAAGCACAACGAAGACAATTGTTTGCAGGAATAATCTTCTCGTGTCAACTCTATGGTCAACTGACTGACTGAATTATATAATAGATATTGAACAAAATTAAATCCATGTTTCCTGATAACGGCTTTTGAAAATGTTGTTATATATAGTTTTATATCCTGTACGAAAACCGCATTTAATTATAATATATGTCTGATGCACTGCAGAAAATAGTGTCAAATATAATCACGATTGGTAAACTGTATTTGTTGGCATTAAATGTGTATGGCTAGTTGATAATTCTCCACGCTCACCTAACAGTAATCGCTGCCCATAATAACTATTGAACATTAGTATATCGATTAGCCTACTTCTGTCATGGCTCTCGCATATCACTGTCCGACTTGAATTAACATTTTGAAAACACTGCCAACAATAATAAGAACTTGTCAAATTAAGTTGTGCAATGGTGCAGAACCCGACGAACACGAATTCAAACCCTAACCGTCCAGTTTTGAAACACTTTCTTCATTCTGTTTCCCTTAAAATATGATGTAAGCTCTGTTGAAGATGATGGTTGGTGAAGTTGTGTTTAATGCCACAAAATGTCCATTCATGTCTCTTCATCATTCCTCCGTCTCCTACTGCGTCGTTATTTCAGATGCTTTATCTGACGATCTTTCCCGATTCCTTACATCGGGCCAGGCCCCGAGTCCGACAAAAAGCCAGGAAATCGTCAGACCGTTTATATCTCGTTTTCAATTCTTCTAACTCATAATTCCCAAGACCACACCTATACCCTACTCTTCAGTTAGAAAGAGTTCAGAAATAGATTTAATTGACAAACAGTCGTCGGATCGTGGTGTCGGATGCAAAAATTGGCACTGCACTTCGCAGTTACAAGTAGACAATATCCTTTCCGCATGAGTCGAATCGTGAATGTTCAGACGTGTCGATTGACATTTATATGAACATAGATGTATCTAGTTTCAGAATATGATCTGGTATATTCTCTTTATAAGTTGATATGCGTAAAATTTTATCAAGTCAGGAGATCAGATTAGTGAAGAAACATTGTGTTCCACCGTTCTTCAATACATTGTAAAGTTGCTTTAATAGAAAATCATGATGTGAAATTTTCCTTTGTAAATATATTTCAAATCTGGCATCTATCAAATAAGTTATACACGCTAATCTTCTTCCCACGTAATGTATTGAGTTGCGGAGGTAAGCATTATTTATATATGATTACAAATAGATTATCTCCAACGAAATTATAGCCTTGCCAGAATTGCGCAAAGTGAATAGGTTGTAATTAAATGAAAACAATCAAGAAAAAATTGCATGAATCAAACGAAAGAACATTTAGAATTGTGGTTTCAAATAAAATACCACTCATTACTTTAAAAAAATACTACAAAATGTTTCAAATTTTTTTTTAATTTTTGTAAAATGAAATGTAATACTTTGAATAAAAAGTTATATTTCGTTGAAAAAGGAATAAATCTAAATACTTTGTGTGTTGCAAAGTTTAAAAGTTAAACTAAACAGACTCGTTGTCCGATGAATGAGTGTATGAATGGGTGTTTGTATTTGCGTGTCAAACAATGTCGGGGAGGTAAACGAACGCAATTCTTGTGGAACTGTGTGTTATAGATAGGTATATAGGTTTTACTAAAATCAAACAAGCTATTTCTAAGAGTTGAATAAAGCATTTCAATTTTGTTAATAAATCCTAGAAATATGACTTGGTTCAAACAGTTGCAACTTTAAAATTCGTATTTGAAGATATTACTTTGAAGGGAGTTTTTTTTTCCTTTAAAAAATTGTTGTTTTCTTTTCAGTTTATAAAGCGTCTTATTTTGTAGAAATTGCTTCAGTATGTTATTTTTATACAGACTTGACATGGATGTAATTTCTTAAAACATACCTATGCCTGCATATTTTCATATACCTCAATTTACAAAGCTTTTTGGGATAAAATCTGGAAGAATAAACATTTTCAAGCGTTTTGGCCTTCTTGCAGGTTGAGTTACGATTACCAAATGTATGTATGATTTCGCATAATTTTATATAGGAATAGTAATTTTGAATCTATTGAAAAGTATAATACATACTAATATTAGTTAATATAATTTTAAATTTCGTTTACAAACAATATATTCGACGTTGCCGGTTTCATATGAAACTAGATATTCTCTACTAAATCTGAATCGGAGTCACTGAAAAATGTGTCATGTCTTGGCATATTATCAACCCCACAGTAACTAAATAAATGCAGGTTCGTGTTTATACGTTTAATTTTGGTAAAACAAGACAAGAACTGGTGTAAGCATAATTCCTAATGTAATCAACACAGACTTTACCAAGTCTCGCTCCTTGGCCCAACCATATTCCTCTTTTAGATTAAGGAATTTCCTGAGAACATACACTGATCATTAGGGAATATCTACGCAGATGTTATAAAGGTAAAGGGGAGTACATACAAACATTTATGTAAGCAGATCTCTCTTTTGAACAAGCTCTAAGAGTTCAAGAGAGAAAGTAGCTTGCTACATTTCATGCCTGAAAAAAATACAAGTAAATCTAAATCATCGTTGACTAAATCTAAAATTTTCGCGTATCATTACGATGGAATGTTCTCACAAGGATATGCTATCCTCGAACTCCTAATGAGACAAGCTCCCTCCAGTGGAAATCTTAGATACGTTATATCGACAAAGATGCTGGAAAAATTGTCTTGGCCACTCAAAAAGTACCAACATAATTTGATAGCGAAACCAGCGTCGTCTAATAATACAGCAATCGATATTATGCTTTTTTTCTGCAGTATTTCATTTTACTTTTTCGATTTCTTTAATTCTCACCAGACTCCGTTCCGAAAACTAGCTCTATAATCTTGCAGAAACTATTCTATTCATTTAAAAACAAATGCGCTCTTTCATTAACTGGTCAAACTTTAAAACCCCAGAACACACACACACAGATAGAGAAAGATGTCCGGTGTAAGCATGCCATTCACCCTTCCGCTAATCTATGATATATCCCCGCTCTACTATATCAGAATTTTCATAAGGTAGACTTAATATAAAATAAAATTTTATTGCAAGATAATTATGTATAATGACGGATCATATGAAATATCACAATAAAAATTAGACACATAATAAATAATTCCATCTCAAATAGCAATAGTCTGCAGCAATTTTTAACATCAAGTTGACATTTTTTTGTTAAAGAGTTTAATGTAAATCATTCAGGGTATTTTTTCTTTTCTTTTTTTCGATACTTAAAATGAGCAAAACAAATTGATTAATTTGGCGAATAAATACCAGAATGACGTCAAAATCTAAAAAAAGAAAATAATTCGTTAATATTCAGTTGAGCTTAGAATTAGCGTATCTAAATGTAGGTAGAATAAAAGCAACCGATGAAAATATAGCCAGGGCCACAAAACACTGCTCGGGGCTCTCAATCAGACTTGTCCTCCACCGGATATATAATAGTAATGCTTTGGCGAAATATATACATATATTGCATCACTGTTTATCTTGTGCAGATATGTTTTAAATTCCCTTCGGCCAATTGTACGGATTCACTTATATAATATAGCACCGTATCATTTTCAAGAAAACATCCTCGACTTAAGGTAATTTTTCATGGTTCGCTTATAGGTTATTTCAGTTATATTCTATGGTATGTGAATTTCTTTAATTTTCTTCCATAAATATTCTATATAATCATGTGTCATATTAGCCCATCAAGCATGTTCGATTATGCGAGAATTCTCTAAATTATACCAAAGAGACTATATTTAAAAATTTTAAGAAATTTAATAACGCTTTAAAATTAGATATATTCCATTTGATTTAATAATATATACACCGATATAAGTTTTTG
This sequence comes from Acanthosepion esculentum, assembly GCA_964036315.1. NCBI lineage: Eukaryota > Metazoa > Mollusca > Cephalopoda > Sepiida > Sepiidae > Acanthosepion > Acanthosepion esculentum. Next base: position 37,126,641 of record OZ038482.1, on the reverse strand, counting down.
AATTTAAATTTGCCTGAATAAATAATATCATTTGTATACAGTCCTTATTTAAAGGAATACACTCTCTCTTCGCGATTTCAGTGATTATGGCTCTCTACAACTACACACTTTATTATCTGTGAATTTCCATAAGTCTTTTCGAGGTCTTTGATATTTCGTTTCTTCTAATTATCATTATTATTCAGTACTAATACAACGACTGTGAATTCTTGAAGATATTTTCTGTCATGAGACTTCATTTAAGCCTATATATAAATTTCATGCAGAGAGAAGACAATAAACATGAAAACAAAAATAGAATAATAAGAATTATAGAGAATGGGATGGCCGAAAAGGATTAAAAAGCAGGCCTCTTGGAGAAGATGTTGATAAAAGCGGGAAACAGCTAAAAGTAAACACGCTAGAAGAATTTTAAAATTCACAAGAAATATATGAAATTGTGGAAGCCTACGATCTCTGCATACAAAATGCAAATTCATCGCTGGTTGTTCAACTGGGTAAATGAAACGAAAATAAATCAGGAAATAAAAAATATGAAAAAACTGCGAAATAATGAATATTGAAATAGAATGTATTTATTTCATTTTGGATTTCTTTTTCATTCTCTCAAAAGCCACATATATATTAATTCAATATTTACATTGCGTCAACGATGGTCGACCTATTGTTATTTGACGAAAATAGAAATATATATTTTAAATAAAGCAATTATATCGACTGGTAACATTAAACCTATAAATAATTATATATTTTTACTTTAACACACAAACATGCTCATAATAGTTAAGCCCTATTAGGAAGTCTATGTATTTATGATGTCCAACGATAACTGTCGATGTTTTCATTTGCAACGTTTCTGCAACGATTGCAGTAGAATGTGTTGCAACCGAGATTTTTTTAATACTTTTACGATTCTTTTATACAGCTGTACAACTTTGTAATATTTAAATTTAGATTATTTCCTGTAGCGTATATTGTATGCGTATTAAAATAAGAATAAAACGGTTTTCTATGGAGCACAAACGTATTATAATTTAACACGTTTGTTATAATGCCTCGACAGGTTGAAACAACAATTCCTGTACGATGCAGTGTCGAAAATGGTCACTACCTAAGTCGGTGGCAGCTTAGGAAAACCAGGTGTTATAATCATGCATGAGCGGTTACTGGCTAGCAATTATGAACTGGAGAGTCGAGTTGCAAGTCGTGTTGGATTTGTTTTATGCACGGGAAAGTTATGAATCCACGTCCCTCAGCTATGGTTTAATTAGTAAGTTTTGTATCAACACAATATTATCTCCAAAAATATCTTACAATATAAAATATTATCTGGCTTTAAATAATCTGCAAAGTCTCTGTCTATATTTCAGAGATGAGGTAATTATGTACACTATTTACATTATTCGGACTATTGTTCTCATCTTTGTCGCCGTATTTATCACAACGTCCCGGCCGTTCTACGCTCCCAAATTATTCAGGAAGTTGGAATGTCGAACTGAACCCGTTATTTCGCTCACTGGGTTAGTCTGTTCTAGTTCCGCGTGTCGTGTTTAATGGATGCCACTTATCAATTATCTCCTTTTAATTCCCCTCTCCAAGTTCTCCACCGCCTTAACCAGGTATTGAACTCACATTCTTTGGGTCCTGTCCCTGGATCTAACTAACGCCTTTATCCACTGAGCCATGTGCACTTGAGGACACATGGCACAGTGGATAAAGGCGTTAGTTAGAACTTGGAGAGTGGAAATAACTGCTAACTGACATCCATTAAAGATGGCACGTTGAACTAAAAGAGTCTATACCAGTGAGTGAAATAAATGGTTCAGTTCTACATTCCAACCACCTGAAAAAGGCCGGACCGTACAATGGCTGAAACGTTGTAATAAATATGGCGACAAAGATGAGGACAATAGTCTGATTAATTTAAATCAGCAAAGAGTTGATAAGCTATAGAAAACAAATAGGTCAATCTTAGTTTTAATTGCGTATCCATGTGTCATTTCTTATCGATTCACAAGTGTAATTGACACATCTCTATCATTGATGCTATCAAAGGATTGAGAATAAAACAAGTATTTAAGCAACTATTGCTATGATATATATGATACAACAAATTATTACTGTCATTTTCATAGAGAATTGTAAACGAGAATATTTGTTCTCAATAATGAATTAGATATGGCCCTTTTGGCTGGGGCTTCAGAATAAGCTGAGTGCACCTCTGCAGAGGGGAAAGGTCCCTAAATGAGCCGTCCTGGGTAAGACGATAAGCTCCATCCAAGGTATTTAAACGAGGTGAATTTCATACTATAATTGTGTTAGCCTTATTTGCAAAATATTTGAATTTAATTATCAACAGAAATGTTGTTAATTCAATTGTAACTTAATACGTATAGAATCACACAGTATTAGTATACATAATAATTACCATGCGAAATGCTTTATCAAAAGATAACATTGTAAATTTATTGGAGAACCAATAATATCAAATTGGAAATTGTCTGAAACCTGAAAATAATTGAACTAAGAAAATGAAAACGATTTTCAAGGCAGAAAGAATTTTTTAAAATTACATACATTATGAAAAGAAAGGAAAAGTGGAGAATATTAAAACAATGAAATATCGGAACCAGGCAAACTAACTTCATTTACGAAAACAACACGGTGACATGTAATTTGAGCAAAGAAGTATATGAACATTGATTTCTCATCAGTATGTTTTAGCTATGAGTATAGAGATGGATTTGATGCGCACAATGTGTAGACTAAATTTGGCACCCATCATCGCAATAATCACCAAACTCGACATGAAAGACAAGAAATGCTTGAGCAAATTTTGGTTCCCTTCAAAATTGATAATTATTTGCATAAATGTCCGTGAATATTTATATGTTGTCTCCTGAATTATTTAGTCAAAACTATCATAATTAGATTTATTTGTAATCGGCTGTGACTAAAAAAAAAGTTCTGTATATGAGAACATTAAAACTATTTTTACTATGTAAAATATATTTAAAAGCGATTTCTTGTAAAGTAAAATTAATTTAATAAAGAATTTTTCAAAAATCAATATTCTTTACTTTAATTTTTTTTTCAAAAATTGTGAGTAGGTGTTAAGAATCGTGTGTTATTTACATTCGCATGGATGCATACACAGCTAATTAAATACAAAAAATAAAAATGGCAATGGTTTCAAAGATACCAAATAAACAATGTCTACGAAACATTACTTTTATTGATTCAGAAAGCAGCTTATAGTTTTATATTAGATTATCATTAAATATCATCATTATTACAAGTGTGTGATAACGGAGAACAGACATAGTGTAAACATTTCCTGAAAGCTGAAACCTTGCTGCAATTAAGCTAGTATTTCAAACGTTAGAAAAGTTAACAAAACAAAACGGCTCTGGCAAAGGGACTGAAGCCGAGTTGCCAGATCAGGACAAATAATTTTGCTGATTCTTCTTTGGATTATATCAAAGAGCACAAGGTAAACAGCAGGGGGACTGTCCATATGTCGAAGAAATATTCTAAGCCTGGACGAATAGTAGACATATAGATATGTAAGATATATTCTGGAGAGTAAAATTGCCTCGCTCGACACAGTGATTCAATTTTCCTAGCAACTGACTTAGCAATAGATTCAATATCGTGCGTCAATATCATGTCAGCTGAGAACATTAGCCCGAGAAATCTATTTCTGTGGGATGTAACTTTAAGCTGATTTGTATATATAGCCATGATTCTCTTTGCATAATTTAACCAGTAACCCACTAAAATCCAGTTATTACGAAAAATATATATATACTTATTAAGGATAAGTAGTATACGCTGGAGTCACACATTAAATTTACTATAAATATAAAAGTATAAACCAATATTGCCTGGAGATGGAAGAGAGCGTTGAGAGAATAATGGTTCTCAAACTCGCACAAGAACTCAAATAGGACTCTTATATGCGACCATCGCGAAAGTGCAAGTAAAATGATCGGCACCCTCTACCGCTCTTGTAATTAGCAGAAACCTCATGATACCCTTTCATCTTTTTATAAGAATCCGATAAGGCCGAAAATGATGTACTGTTGCCATATTTGAAATGGAAATGCCCGGCCCTCAATTTTCTGCCTTGAACGAGTTCAAAAGCCTCTCTGAATCCTTGCTGGAAAAGAATTATTTTCCACACTCCAACCTCTCTCTATCACAGCCAGGATGTGGTGGATTTCTCACTACTCTATCACAACGTCAAGGGAAAGTACACGGACGAACTACGTTCCTTGGTCCCGCCTGGTATAACCTTCACAGCTGGGAGCCGCCATGGCACTTACATAGTATCCAAGAAACAAACTTCCGTCCGTAATCCATCAGCGAGAAGTCAGTTCCGCTCAAAGACCTTCTTCCCACAGACCTGGGAGACGAACTACTTAGAGGACGTTTCCCAGTTCACCAAAATTTTAATCTCTGCAAATATAGAAATATATTTTCCTTTTAACCACATAAACCAACAATTAACATAACGCGCTACCTCGATTGGCCCCGAGCCTTGTACAAACTGAAACTTGCTGTAATAAAAAAATAAATCTGTAACAAAATCTGCTACTTAATCCCAAATTCTATGGACACAATTTATGATAACCTATAGTAATATGTATCATATACCATAACGTATCTTTTGGTTTTAATTATCGTATTTAGAAATATAATTGTTTACAAAGCCGATCAATTCTGCTAACGTAAAATCTATCTAACATTTCTATTCATTCAATCTACAAAAAAGTTCAATACACCATTCAGAAAATATCCAAATCCCTAACAATCAATTACATTTCCTTCAGTTTAAGTCTGAAGTTTCCAAGTTAAAAATACTCCATTGCAAGGGAACCGCTAGAATTTATGTCGTGTCACTTGAATTTGGCATTATGTGATCTCGCAACCTGTTTTACGAGACTTGTCTGCTATTTAACAGATTCTTCCCGCTCGAACATCAAGTTTAAACATCTCCCATAAACAGCATGGGTTAAAAAAAAGAAAAAAAAACTTTAGAAGCGATTCAACGAAACCACATATAAATTAAACACACATTTTTCTTTTTTAACGCTCATCCGAAGACCCTTCAAATTGTTTGTATGTTGTTTACTTGAGCCTATTATATAATGCTGCCTGTGCGTTAAATCATGATTGTTTTTTTTTTGGGGGGGGTTGCCTTTAACTTGAACATTTTAAGTTCCGGAAATGTAATTAATTTTAGAGATGAGGGAACGATTTTCCTTTTTACTTGTAAGATATGTACAATATGTTTATCACTTTGATAGTAATAAACGGCATTAAGATTGATTTTCACGGGATTTTACGAGTTAAATTTTACTTGGCAATAGTTTAAGGGGTTTAAAACGCTATGGTATCTTTCCCCATTTTTAATTTGTTAAAAAAACTATTATATGATAGCAGGCTAATGTTAATTTAATATAAACGGAAACTCATCTATAGCAAAAATCACAGTATTAAAAAGAAAAACTTGTGTAGAGAAGGCGTAGCCAGTTTGTTGGTCATCAATGCAGGGAAAGAATTAAGCAGAACGGGTTCAAATCTCACTTGATACTATTTCGTTCACTTCACCCTTATGCATTTTGAAATGGCATAAATATATCTTCCTCCAGCTATCGGTTAAATAACAGGGATTTAAACTGAATTGGAAAATCGTCTAGAAGAAGAAAAACTGAATTGAAAAGAATCCTAAACGGAGTAAATTTAATCGGGTTTTCTTGAGCACAACACTTCTGCTATAATTGCAGTAAACGTGGTGCCGTTACAACCGTAATGAGTCATAACATGACGCAGTTACAAGCTAAGGAATCATGACGTAATAATCGGTCAATAATACAAAATAAGCAAAAGTGGATGTAGAATTTGATTTCTACGTCTTATCAACCCATTGCAGTTTATGTAAATCGAGAATATACTTTTTCGATTGCAATATATATTTAGTAGGTGGGGAGATAATAATGGCAAATGTCTTACTAATTAACCCGTAACTGGGGGGAAGAGGTACATTCATATTTTCGGAATTTTTTTTTGCGCATAACTGCATACAACGAACGCAACTGGTATAGGAACTTGGCTATCCGATTAACATTTCCGAGTCGTTGTCCAATACACCTCCGCACATTCAAGCTTAAACCACCTGGTAGTCTTTATAGGTACTGACCAGGCTTGGAGATGGTTAAATTCTGTGATCGTACTTGAACGGTTAGAGCTACAGTACCATCCAGTTAAATCTATTTTGTGCTTAAATTATATTATAAAATTTTTGAATTCAATATGGTTCGAACGAACGAATTATTCTGGCACCTCAATATGTGTTACTAAATTTGCACACACATTTTCGTTCAGTACCTGAAATTAAATTTTAAAAAAAATATAATTCCCCATCCAAATTTATCATTGTCTCATATTGAAAAGACTAGAAAAGACAACCCTTGCTTTTCAAGTAAGTTTTATATATTACTTTGTCATAATCTGACGGATTCTACTGGAATATTTAATCATGATAGAATAATACTCGTTAATTTTTTTCGAAAGTGCCATAGATTTTTTATTATTATTTCACTCCAATCAAGGCAATTTTTACAGCTTTCGTCGCCGCCGCCTAAGCCGGTGGTATCACCACGTTTAGTGGTCCAGTCCTCAGAGACTTAGAACGGCGTTTATACGACTGTTCTAACTCTGCGCTGGTCAATGTTGATTCTAGTTCAAACTGGTTGTTTGTTGCTAGACGCTTCGATCCAAACCATCTCTGCCCACGCTTGATCTCAAAGCAGTGTAAAATCGAATGTCGTATTCTCGAAACACTGGTACAAGCCCTTTATAGAGAAAAGTAAAATGAAATTTTCTTAGCGTTAATCTTCAATAGGTTTATATATCTCATGGGACAACAAAATTAAGCCTTCCTGCATTAATTTCTATAGTGACAATGGGTCATGTCTAAAATTCTGTAGGGCTGAGTTTGAAGTCTTAGAATCAGGAATCTGCTTTCGAATATCCAATGCCGTCTGCTTATATGTGGATCCGAAAGGTTCTGTGCATTCGGGGAAATTTCAATAATTCTAATGAATGTTTTCTTTGTTCCCGATTTCTGTTTTTCTATCACCTGTCCAAATTTAGAGATGTATCCTCCATCCTAGGGAGTAGTTACAGGGATTGCTCCTCACTTAACTCCAACCTGCAACACTTCACATCACGCACCACTACTCCGCACAGACGGAGTTACATCCTGACCATTTCTCAAACTTTCTTGGTATTCTGCTTTGCCCACCTTTTAAGATTGGCATAACTGTCTTTGTGAAAACTCTAGATTTTAAAGTGTGGAGAAATTTAATTGCCATTCTCTGAATCTTTCTTGGACACACCTGTCCAGCGTAAACACAAACCAGATCAAATTCTCATTTTAAATGTTCGAGCGATGGATAAAAAAATATTCCGAATTTATGTTCAAAGAAAATATGTTTACGTAAATTCTCAGAAAAGAGAGAATTGTCGCTTTCTAACACGAACAAACATTATATATATATATATATATATATATATATATATATATATATGTATATATATATATATATGTTTGTTCGTGTATTAGAAGCCGTAATTCTTTTGTGTGTTTCCTGATGGATTTGTGGTAAAGATATTCCTTATATATTTTTAGAGATTGCGTATTTATATTTTGATATTTATTTTTATGTTTGAGTTTACATTTATTGTCCGTTCCTTTTGTCTAATTATTTTATCTTCAATTTGGCGTAAGGTTTTCATATATTTCTCGAATGGCCTTATACCCCACATGAAAATTTTAGAAATTTAATTTCCAAGAACCGGTGGTCTTTTATTTTAGATTTATTTCCCACTTGGATCTCTTCTTTCCATTGATATAACATTATCTTCAGATGAATCCTTCCAGTTACAAGATTTTTTTTCTGACCGCTCTTCGATATGCCCCAAATCTCTATTTTATTGAGGCTAGAACTGATACTGACCTTCTCTTGTGTGATGGGGAGTTGGGTTTCCTATATACTATAAAGATACCGGTACATAAGTGTACATAATTGACACTCTCTCCTTAGTCTGAAGGCCGGACCTATATTGCACGCCTGATATGAGGCAGAAATATCTACACGCATCTGTCAATCATCTTTTTTTCAGTACGTAATATGGCTACAAAATGACACATTAGCTTGTCAGTATCTTGGTATCTTTGAATTCATAAAAGCTTCTTCGCATACCCTAACATTTTCCTTAACATTCATTATCCTTCAGATATTCTTTTATGTACAGTAGTCCTCAAGTGGTCTGCGTTCATAGTTCTCTATAGCGTCCTCTCATTTGTAGCGCTTCGTAAATTTTGCCATCATGCTATCTCTCATATACCCTGTAATTAACATAAACATGTTAAGTAGATTATACCAAGCTGTCATCTGTTCCGCTTGCCTTCAGTCCTATGCGTATCAAATTCTACAAACGTCTTTCCTCATTATGCGCCCGATAAATTTCAATTGCTTATTTCTGATTCTAAGTATAATGTTTGCGTTTTTATTTTACTTATATTTTCTTCTGTACTCACATGTTCAGACCATATGATTCTCAGAATCCTTCTGCAGGAGGTTAATTCTTTTGCTTCAACTCTTTCATATGTGAGTATATTGTCCAGTACTTATTTATATATATAAGGAATGGTATTAAATAAGAGTCCAGTACGCGTTTCTTTGTTTTTATCGAAATTTTTCATGACTTTTTATATTACCTTAGATTTTGGAAGCCATCATTTGAAATCGAATGTCCCATGGATGTATTAATCCTGCTGTAGTTCCCGTCATTTTTCATCCTTAGCAGTATAGAGAAATAGTAGAAGGGAATATTAAGGGTGTTTGACTTGATTTTCATAGTGAAATGGGACGCCTGTTCGAAAGGGAAATCTGCTTTTCCAGTGGTTTCGTTACCCCTTTAGAGGACTGGCTTTTGCTACTGATGGTAAAGATAAATATCCTTCACGAAACCCGTCCGAGGTATGCTGATAAACTAGATCGGCGCCCTGGGTAAGACGATAAACTACGTCCAACAGCAAGGCCTCTGATCAGGAGGTTTTGAGAAGCGTGGAACCACCTCTTAATTGCTGGCGTTCCCAGGTCGACCTTGACCCGGGGTGATAGCACCTGTTAGGGTCCCAGCTATGGGCAAATAGTTGACACCTTACCAGCTATACGTTTTTGAAAAAATGATATTAACAGCTATACGTTTATGAAAAAATAATATTACCAGCTATGTTTTTGAAAAAAATTATATTACCAGCTATAAGTTTTTGAAAAATAATATTACCAGCTATACATTTTTGAGGGTTAAATATTAACAGAAATAGATTTTTGACAAAACAAAATTATTACAAGGAAAAACATGTCGGCATTGAATGACCCCTTGGGGTTGATATGCAGTAAAACAAACCAACCAAACCTTCATGAAAAGTATATTCACTATTTTGTTTTCTATATTGTAACGGATTTCAGTTTCCATACAATTTATGTATACTTAAGCTGCTTTCCTCCTGTTCATTGCTATTTAATCGTGATTTATGACGTATATCTTTGTATACTTTTTAAAATAGACTTTATCTTTATTTACAATAGTAATATACGCGGACTATTATACTCACCATAGTTATGAAAACGTTTTGGTCATTAGGATCAAGATTCATGACAAGAAGAAACATGAGGACTGTAATCCGCTTGTAAATAATAGAATAACCATAACTCTTTATGATAGGAATCCGAGAAGAAATTAGTTTATCGTATTTACATTAACCGAAAGAAATGACAACCTACTGCAGAGAACTCTTTTGCCTAGTCTGTCATGAATCGAAAGAGACTTGATCGCCCACTCGTATATCACGTATGGCACTTAACAGAATGACTGTCGAACGTACATCCCCATGTATGCATTCACCATCCCAACGCTCCGGTCGTCGTGACCTCAGGACTTAGTAATTATTATGACGATCCAGGTACCATTTACGTACTGAAAATTATATACAATCTACCCGCGTAGATTGTTTCATTACGCTATAAGTGTCTAAAGATATCTCGTTATGTTCAAGCATTCAATTATTGTTTCCAATCTAAATTTATACATCCTAGTCATCTTAGTGAGTTTACTGTACGCACAGTTTTCAAAACCTTACTTTTTTATTTCTGTTTTCTTTTTCCTGCTCAGTATTTTGTATTATTTTATATATCAATTGAGTATTTCTCTAGATTTGTCTCCGCTTACGCCTGCTTCCAATTGTTAACTTCAGTTTTCCTTATGTTTTGTTCATTTTCTTCACGTTAGTTTCTTGTTATTGTTTTGCAATTGTTAACAATTTGAAAATTAATTATCAAACTGGAGTTTTCATTCTTTTATAAACAACGTAAATAGGTTTCGGCTACCTCAATATTTAGTTTCTACTCCAAATGTCATTCTGCTTCCTATTTCAAAAACTCCTTTTTGTAATTGTAGGGAAATATATTACTTTCACCGCTTCACACATTCTACTCTTTCGCGGTCATATTTTGCTTTTCAGATCTGTTTCCAACCCTATACTTGTTCTAAGATGACGTTTTGTACATTTCTAATTTCGATTTCTCATATTATTTATCATGATGCATAAGAGAAAGGATTCCTTGAATTACCTGACCGAACCTCAGGATATGTGAAATTATACCATTATGAAGGTCAATGAATCAATCCGAACTTTTAAAAAAAATCTGGTGGCAATTTTAAAATTATTCAGTGATTACAATCCATCGCCATATTTTCTCAAAAACCCGATTAATTTCATTTCACGTGTATAGATGTTCCTCCAATTGTTTCTTCATTCGATTTTTCAAAGAGCATCCGAGAATATATCAGTACACACTTCTGCAAGTTAATTTACAGAAATAATCTCAACTTGGAGATTATATCTGGTAAATTAGAAAGAATTGTCTTGTGTAGTGAATTATTTTTATTTTGTTAAAATATATCGAGTCTGAGAAATATATTTTCAGGATTTGTATATTAAATACTCTTAATTGACGAATGTTTTTCTGCAAAATGAAACACTCATTTTTTATGAGTTTTATTAAATTTAAAATGTTTATTTATAGGTAAGAGGTTATTAACGAGCTAAAGAATGTGATTTAATTTATTGATCATTATAAAGACTATAGAGATCGGAATATGCATAAATTTGCTTCTGTGTTAGATGTATGCATGCTTACAATTGTAATCGTGTAAAGTATGGACTTCTGACTGTTAAGTGCTGAGGATTCTTCCGACAGTTAAAGCATGTGTGAGAAATAGCAAACACGAAATTAATTCCTCCTCGTCCTGCTTTTTCAGAAAATTTCCTATCCTCAGTGAGTTATTTAACGCCCAGAAGATTTTTAGGATATGTTTTTATGAATAGAATATGTATAAATATTTTCTTTTTCAAAAATGTACTGCTGGTAATATATTTTTTTAATTAAAAACTGTGTTGATGGTAGTATATCCTTTTTCAGAAATGTATTGTTGTTAATATAATTTTTCAAAAAATTATTGTTGGTAATCCTGTTTAAAAAAAATATATTGCTGACAATATATATTTTCAAGTCTGTATTGCTGGTTTATATATTCAAAAATGTATTGCTTGTAATTTTTTTCGAACATATATTGTTAGTAATATTTTTTTAATATATTGTTGGTAATATTTTTTTTAAAATATAATACTGGCAATATTTTTTTTAAATTGTATTACTGGTATTTTTACTACAAAAATCTATCTTTGTACGTTCGTGTTTTAACCCAGTTTGGGTTTTAACTATTTGCCCATAACTGGGACCCTAAAATGTTGGACATTTGAATAACTGCAATTAAGGGGTTGTTCCACGCACCTCATGGTTATAGACCTTGCTGCCAAATGTAGTTTATCATCCTACACAGTAAGATAATCTGAACATATTGGAGGTGTTTACATATACATGTTTTGTCTTGGTGAATTAGGCTTGGTTTAATTCAGTATCACTGATTAGTTTTCCTGTTGACTGATCTTAAAATGCTGCCGAGGTCTCTTCGGGACTGGCGCTTTTTTTTCTTTAGCGATATTAGTCGAGGAATATCATGGCAAATATAATCAGAAAGTTGATTACTATTTTCGTATAATGTTAGGAAGAGCAGGCAACTAATAGGATTAGTCACATATAGGTACATGTTAAAAGGCTATATTGGAGGTTGCCTGATCTGACTGGGTTATTTGAATTGAATGGATTTTTTAACTGGGCTACACCAATAAAACAATACACTTACTTTTATCAAAAACTGTCACTCTTTGGTTTTGATGCAAGTCTTTCTTAAATGTTTATTAGACATCGTGTCATAATTGGTACATCGATCATTGCATATTTTTCCCATGCATCATTTTGTAAGGTCGCTTTTCACTCAGTAATAATAGTAACAATAATAATAATAATTTTAAAGTAGTCATAACTAATTTTTAATAAAATAAATGAAATAGAAATATCTATCGTAACATTCTTCCTGAAATATGACTTCCCTATTTGGCATGTTCCGTTTTCTTTTCGCCGAAAGACACTAACCATATTCTCACCGATCGTTGATGATAAATTATGGTTGCACGCTTAATTGTATGGTTTCTTTATTATGCAAATGTCGCCATACCGAAAACTCCAACGCCTTCTAGGAAGCAATTACTGCAACAGGACATTTATAGGATTTCTAAAACTAATAAAATATTCGCCTTTCCCAAGGATTGGCTTTCGTAAACGTGTCTTTTCATGTACTGGATTTTTAAAATTTTATTTTTGTAGACGATTTTTAAAACAATTGTAATTATGAAGATAGAAGTAATATTATTTGAGATAGAGGCACAATCTGCAATATTATTTTCTGAAAATATAATTAAATAAATAACAAAGCCATGAGCCAGCCCATAAGAGTGCACAGAATCTAATTATGTAAACAAAGAACGCATGTAGCCATATCATAAGGAACATTAAGCTAATATGAATTACAGCGTGGTAGGTGACGCAGTGTTGATAGCAGACTCGGAAAGGAAGCTACAAAGGATCCTACAGAAGTTAACGAAGGAAAGCAAGAAGAAAGCATGGCTATCAGCAAACTGTCGAACCAAACATGCAAATTAGAAATAGGAGTTACTAAAATCAAACAGGTACAAAATATAAATATCTGGAAAGTGTTCCAATCGAGGACGGAAAGGCCGATCCTGAGATCTGAATACATATTGGGATGTCAAAAATATGTATCCAAAATGCTAAGCAGAGTATTAAGATACAGAACAATTTCGTTAGATTCAAATGAAAGAGTATTGAACTTTTATGTGATATCTGTCCTCCAATATGTCTATACTGGACAATCGCCGCAGAAGCAACAGAAATACGATCTTTCAGAAAGATGATGAATACACCACGGATCGAACACGTGAGCAACGACGATGTTTTAAAGCCAATGGAAACAAAAAGCAGAATTAAAATTGACATCAGGAAGAGGCAGTTGAAAATTCTGCGGCTCGAAATGAAGGCGAGCATGGATAATCTGATACACATAGGACACTTGTCTGCAGTCGCTCTCTCACAGACGCGATGTTGCCTCGCTCTGCCTTTTTTACAAATACTTCCACGGTAATTGCTCTGAGGAGTTGCGTTAGCTTGTCCCCAGGCCTCGTGAATTTAAACGCCCCACCAGGCTGGCATCCCGCTCCCACCCCTACACCGTGGAAACTGTTAGGTGTAGACGTCTCTTCTACTCCAATAGCTTCATGTCTCGCACATCCCGCCTATGGAACTCCCATCCCTACTACTGTTTCCCTGACAAATACAATCTCCAACGGTTTAAGTGTAGCGTCAATCGACATCTCCAGTTGCCTTGATCTATCCGCTTCCCTTCTCCACATTCTTTCTTTTCTCATTCCTATCTGCTCTCGCTCCGGATCTTTTGTGGCCCCCTTGCCTTGATCGACCCACTGTCTTTCTCTTCTTCCTCATCCCCTCCATCGCCACTCCTATCTGCTCTTCCTCCAACCCTTCTTTAACCCCTTGCGCGATAGTGGCCTCTGGCCTTGCTTGGGGCGATATGATTTAAAAAAAAACAAAAACAAAAAAAACAAAACTTTGAGGATAAAATGTATAGGGCAAACCAGCGTTCAACATACTTGACAAGCTTGAGGAAATGGAAGGTAGAACTGGTATTGGGAGAAATAAGAAACACCAAACATATTAAGATCTACAAGTTACAGGAAAATGTGGAGGGGGCATGAAGGCCGACGTCTTGAAGGGACACGGTACATAAAATGCTGCTGCCGAAAATTCGTTAACATGTATCTCGTTATCGATTAGGTTTTATCTGTCGTGTGTGTATATATATATATATATATATATATATATATATATATATATATATATAATTTTTCCTTTCAGAAGGCAATCACAAATATATTTGTTATCGTAAAAAGTTCTCGAGAGAGTACATTCATAAAAGAATATTGGAAATTGATGAAATTGACATGGTGCAAAATATATTTCATAAATGCTTACGAAAGACATGAAAACACACATTGAAAAATTTTAATATTTAATATAAACTAGCAAAATGCACCGAAACGCATAAAATTCATTTAATGTTACACATATAACAGTCCCAGGATTTAACCGAAAAAATGTCATTTAAATTTAGTATACAGCCAATTATGATAAGTAGAAAACAATTGCTTTCTGGCCCATAATTTTTTCTCTTCAGTAACTTGCTGACTAATTTTAATTGACTATTTCCACCTCTTCAATGCCTATTATATTTGTATTAAAATAACGCAAACAGAAACTGATCTTGCTACAAATAATCCAATTTTCAAACATCAAAGTTACTGTGGCCACTCGATGTTGACATCAGTGACCACGTTTTTTATCGTAGATATTGATCATATTTTACCCTATAAACAGTGCATAACTTGATATATATAATTGAACCGGCCGGTAGTAGGATAAATTAAAATAAATGTAGAACATGTCTTCAAAAATATATTGGCCATAATATAGAAGCAATTTGTTCCATTACGACAGTGAGTATGTCGGACACATTCGGGTTTCCATTCCTCAAGAATTGGGCAACTTCTTGATGAACTGGTGTAAGTGATATTTACAAACTTAGAGGTTTGTAGATCGTCCTTTTAACTGATTATTGTAGGGATCAAAATATCGATCTGACGGTGCAAAATCATCTGGCTACGATGTATGAAATATCCAGTCTATGCCAATTACCGCAATTTGCAAATGGCCATGACGTTTGCAATAATGTTGATGAAAAATTATACCTATCAGATTTGACAAGTCAAGATGTTTTTCTCGATTACTGTTTTTAATCGGTTCAATTGTGATTTTTACTCGTTTGAATTCAACGTCTAAATGATTGGAAGGAGTTTGTAATAAGCTATCGATATTTCTGTCTTGTTAAGCGTAACTCTTAATCATTGAAACTCAATACATAGGTCATATATCTATAACTACATGTTACAACAATTAACTTTTAAATTTAATATGGACCACATGCAATTACCTTCACACCAAAAATAATTTCCCTAGTTTTCTTTCCTTGTAAGACACATTTTATTTATTTGGCCTAAAACAGTCTGTCAGTGAAACCGATATATTCTGAGCAATGTTTATTTCACGAGGTCATATCTCTGGGTTTCATAGTGCTGATGTATCAGCTAGTCAGTTTTAGTGAATGTAACGAACAACCGAAACAAATTTAAATATTATTCGCGACTATTTCCCCGGTTTATACCCTAATCTTGTAATGTTGAATGAGATCAATCTAACACATTGGAGCGAAATGAGAGGTTAGTTCGTAATTCAAATTTTACAGACACGTGAAGAAAGCCGGTGGATTTAACGGCCGAAACTTTGAGAGCATAACAAATATGTTCTTAGCTCAGGAACTTCACCAACATTTAGATACTTTTTTTATGTCATTTTACGTGTAATTAGAGAATTCATACAATACAAATAAAATATTAAGTTTTGAAGAAGACACGTAAAAGTTTGAAAGTAAAAATTATGAAGCTAGGATGGAAGAATAGAGTAATATTTGATTCTGGATTTCTCAAGACATTCGTTGGTTCTGCTGTGAGGCTTTAGCTTATCGATACGTCCTGTATAACTAAAATACACGGCAAGCATTCAGAACTGACAGCCGAAAATCAATAGATCTGAAGGACTGGTTTGAATGATCGATGAATAAATAGCAACACAATTGTCATCATTGAGATTTTCATTGACAATTCATGGCATAGAATTTGAAATCTTGGTGAAAGTTGTAACAACGAAAAGACAAAGCAGATAGAAGTAGCTGCATCCGGGTTCTTTCACAGTCCAATAAGAAACCAAAAATAGTCACGTCATTTGGTTCATTTTTTTTTCATTTTTAATCTGACGTGTCTTTGTTGTGTCAACTCGTGTTAAGTTTCACGCTTGGTTGGTTTGTTCCAAGCTTAAGATGAAGAGAGTAGAATAAAAATTACAAACTCCAAACTATTTTTTCTTACATTCTGGTAAATATTTGTTGCTCTTATTTTTTACTCTTGTATTTTCCATTTTGCTTTATTTTGTTTCGGTTTACTTTACAATGTATTTTTTTTATTTTTGTCAGTCTTCTTTTCTATGAAATGACTTTGGCAGTTAAAGATATAAACAAAAACTATCTAAAAAGAGCGAATGGAAAATAAGGTGAATAAAAGTGAGTCAGAAAGCAAAAGTGAATATAAAAAAAGGAAGTACTGTGAGAAAAGTAAATAGAAGGGAAACAAAATAGAATGGCTGAAAACAAAGCAAAAACAATTGTGGAATAGTAAAAATAAAATAAAATAATATAGCCGGAAGGTTATAACAGGAAGATGGAAGACTGTTTCTTTTGCTTCTACTGACACTTTGGAATAGAAATA
This sequence comes from Acanthosepion esculentum, assembly GCA_964036315.1. Classification (NCBI taxonomy): domain Eukaryota; kingdom Metazoa; phylum Mollusca; class Cephalopoda; order Sepiida; family Sepiidae; genus Acanthosepion; species Acanthosepion esculentum. The sequence goes on along the minus strand of OZ038482.1, from coordinate 37,109,630 downwards.
TAGATGGGATTTGCTAAAATGGGAAGAAAACCCAATGAAAGATGAGAAAGAGTATAGTCAGACAACTCAAATAAAAAATACAAAGTATGTGTGTGTGTTTGTGTGTGTTCTGTGACGTAGACAGAGAATGCACTAATGAGAAAGAAAAAGGGAAAGGAATTAGACTAAGAATTGGAAGAAACTGAACACAGAAAAGGAAAGATAGTAAAATTAAGAAGTCAGGAATAGAATCAGCGTTAATCATACTTTGTGTAAAGTCAAAATAAATGTTGAACTAATATGGAGTAGCCGCAAATTCATGTTCTGACAACGTTATACAATCACACACACACTCATATATATATATATATATATATATATATATATATATATATATATATATATATATATATATATATATATACCTGTTAGTAGTATATCGGATGAAAATCGAACCGAGGTGGGGAAATAAGAAATTTTTTAAGAGATGTTTGGCAAACGTCATACTTAAAAACGACGGTGAGCCAAAAAGGCGTTTTTTCTCTTGTCACCTCTATTATTTTGACTAGCATCATTCACTCAATTTATATTGACAATATAATAAACATGCTATAGTTCCTATTTATATTTTATAAAGAATTATTCTTTACCATTTCACGAAACAATTTTTTTTTTCAAAAATATAAAAGGAAAACTTTATCAAAATATTTAAACCATCAACAACGCCATAGTTCTTACTTAACATTTTATAAATTACTACTGACTAATAATCCATGACCAGCCAGGTAGGGCTTGATGAAGAAATCATAAAATAGAGTGAACAAAATCACCTTTACTAAAAAGAATATGTTAAGTTTGCGAATTGTGTTCTTTAGAATGAATACCAAAACATCCGGATTTATTATTAGTTACTCGACATCTGTTTAGGTAGATATGATTGCTCACACATTATTTGTTATAATTTCATGTATAAAAATAACTTTTCATATATATCTTTTATAAATTGTTATATATATATATATATATATATATATATATAGAGAGAGAGAGAGAGAGTAACTGTTAGCGTTTTAAAAGTGAGGGGGAATCAGGGTTAGATCTCCCATGATTGGGTCGATTTGGTGATGGGGAGTATGATGTTGAAAGACCCGAAACTCCCTGATGAACCAAGTCAAAACATCACTGACGACCCCGTCGGGCGCCTACTTAAAAGCGTATTTTTGAATGTGATAGAAATTTTGTGGGGAATTAGATAATAATACATAGTCTAGATGAATCATCAGCAGAAAGCAGTGGATGCCGTTTCGTCCTAATTTGGACAGCTCAGCAGTGTGCATCCAATGCCGATAATGGAATCCGGACCATTACATTATAACGCAAACGAAGAAGACACTATCTAGACTCAATACAGCGATGCTACTCAGCATATTCCGGTAGTGATACTCATAAAATATACATAACCCAACGGATAGGTCCCCAAGAGCAACGTCGTCTTTCGCCAATCCGCTACCTACAGAGCATTAGAAGCTGCATCAAGCTAGGAAACGTAAGCGATAGATTTTACAGTGTGTGGTGGGGTTGAATAAACAGTCATAGTAATTCATTGAGCCAAGAAGAAGATTCTACAGTGCAGAAAGCACTGGACGAAAGTTGCATCCCCTTTGAGATTCATCCACATTGCGCATCCACTAACGATAATCTTTTGATATTATTCAGGGGTAAATTGCCCAGACAAAAGATGTAATTGATAGTTATGTATTTTTGTCATAATTGTTCATAATTAAAAAAAAGAACAGACGTCATGCGCATTTGCAAAAAAAAAAAAATAATAATAATAATCCCAACTATAAATTACATTATTTTTTTCATGTCTTAGCTATTCACCCTTGAAGATTGTCTTGGATGAGAATGAAAGTAATTGGGGGACAATAAAAGAAATGAAAAAAATACGGCACCTAATTTAAGGAGTTTAATATCAATATTAAGAAGTTTATCTGATCGCTCGATAGAATAAAAATAAATATATGTCCAAATTATTTAATCAAATATATTTGAATATACAGTGTAACCCAGATATAAGAGAGTTTTCGGGACCGGAGAAGAAGTCTCTTAAATCCGGGTTTGGTCTATTTTGTTTAGGTAAGTATGGCTCTAATTTGGGACCAGAGAAAATCTCTCTTATATCCGAGTTTATCTTATATCCGGGTTTATCTTATACCCGTGTCTCTCTTATACGGGTTACACTATATATATATATATATATATATATATATATATATATATATATATATATATAAGGGTGTTTCATTAAGACGGATCAAAGTCCGCAGTAAATACATCAGTTGTACTGGCGAAAATTTATTTATTTCTCTATAGGATCATGTTATTTAAGACATGGCACTTATGTGTGAAATGTCCTATCGCCTAAATATCCGTCATATCTGAAAGCAAAAGAAAGTCATTAGACGCTTAAAATTAAATCACATTAAAAATATGTCCAAGTTATTGGAACACCCTATATATATATATATATATATATATATATATATATATATATGTGTGTGTGTGAACTCATCAGTCGATAGATGCAACGAGACTTGGGACGTATGAATATAACGAGAAGATGCTTATATTAAAGGCAGAGAACTCAAGTAAATCGTTTACAAAAGCGCAAGAAAATCGATCATCCATTTCCTGCTTGTATGCTCAGCTCTTTGTAAAGGAAAATATACCAAGGCTGCAAGCTTAATTAGACCCCTATTTAACAGTCAAGAAATGATTGTGGAAATTGCACAGCAACCGACAATAGGCAGAAACAAAAGCGAGGTAAAAATAAAATAATTTAAAGGATCCCTAATTTCAACAACTCTTTCGGTAGAGATGAGATTTTTGTATGGAAGAAAGGATTGCAGACAAAGAACAGCATCAAAATCCTTGCTTAGTTATAGACTCTTTGTAAAACAGAAATAAGACATGTATTTAAAAGACAAATAATTAGGCGCAGTAGTAAAATTTTGAAAGGGGTTGCTTGCGATACAACTATTGTCGAGATTCAATTGCGTTAAGAATCAATGTGTTTACAACTTACACAAAAGGAATACAAATATCCACGCTCTACAGAGCATTCAGTACAGCTAAATGTGGTATACGTGCCAAATTGTGTCGAGCAACAGCGCATCGTTCACGTAGAATAAATGATCACAATGTATATACAATTTTGCCATACACGTTTTACACGGAGTAATGGTATTGTATAATGGATAACTTAACTCACACAAACAAACATCGTCTCATTTATATATATATATATATATATATATATATATATATATATATGTATATAATGCATGTGGTGAGAACGTTCGATTTCTGATCATGACAGATCTCATCTTTGCCGACTTCATATTATCAGTCTGCACACTAATATGTGAAAAGATGTGTGGTGTAATGGATAACCGCTGAACATGAGAAAGTCAAGTTCGAATTCCAATCGAATACGTTAAATTCACTAACGCGCAAACAACCCTGGAAAATGTATAGCATCTTTTCTTTATTCTTTTCTTGAATAGGGTCTTATAGCCGACCATATATTTTCCCCGCAGTAGGTTGTCATTTCTTTCTGCTGTAGACCAGTTGCCATCCAAATGGTTAGTACAAGAGGATACATACCTTTTCCAAGGGTATTAGCACATAAGTGAACGTAATGGATTGGACTGGAATTCGAACTCTGCTATCCGATTCCTCGATCCAAGGCGCTTTCCATTACTCCACCGTGCCTCCGCACTCTCTTCCTGTGCTGAAAAACTTATGCCGAATTGTTTATGAATAAAAAAAGACTTGATCGCCCAAGCGTGTATCGTAGATTGCACTTTACTGACTCATCTCCACTAATAAACTGAGTGCTTTCCGTTCCATATTTGTAAAATAAATGTCTATCATATAACAGGAAAATAATTTTCCATGTCTCGACAACTGCCCGGATTCTTTCAGATGACTATGAGTATTCGAATAGCCGTAATTCAGTAATTCATATTATTTACCCATAAAAATCGATTACAGAAGAAAGCAGCTATTTTCTGTAGGAGAAAAATTATCCGTTGCGTCTTTCTTAAACGCAATCACGCTACTAAACCTTTCAAAATATATCTGGTAAAATATTTCCTTTAAATCTTTTATCTCACAACCAATTGAAAGAGAAACAGTTGAAAATTCTCGTGCACGTGAGGAGGAAAGAATGCTCTGAAATGTTAAAACTCACAGGATATGTTGAGAGCAAGAAAGACAGGAAAACAACTCGTAACCAACATAGCGAGCTTGAGCAAATGGATGGCGGAAAAGGTTTAGGACAAACGGCAAAAAGACAATTTGTTAAGAGTAACAAATAACATAAAATTGAGGAGAGCCATGATTGGCAACGCCATGAAGGGTCACTGTACATACAGAAAGATCGCTGTTGACAAGATATCTGCTTTCGTATTTCCGCATTCAATCTCGCTATGCTTCTTAATGTTTCAAACATTCTCGCGAAAACGTCGATATACATCCGAATTTAATTCAGACATTACTATAGAAATAGCCTTTACAATTTACTGAAATTATCAATAGATTTCGACTCGCTGACATCGCTTTTACTTGCTAACAAAAACATATTCTGTTTACTACACTCTTTTATAAATTATAAACATGTTTACGCCTTTCTATTTACATCTGTGGTGAAATTTATTTTTCCTCAGTCCAGACTCGACGATATAATGAAAAGTTCTGTAATCGGCGCCGACAAGGCGTTTTTTTTTTTAAAATAGAAGTAAAATGCAGTGTTGGATATTGATATTTTTCTATGATGCATTTATTGATCGATACGACGCTCAGCCTAGTGGTTCCTATATCGATGACGTTTGCATCCATCTCTCTCTCACCGCTGTCAGTCTAACTTTATCTTTATTTAGCTCTCTACATATTTGAAATGCATTTTTTGCATATTTTGCGGATTGCTTTTTTGTTATTTAAATCCAGCACCTCAGTTGAGAGTTTGAATCTGAATTCAACCCAGATTTCGAAAGTCCATAATAACGGTT
>OZ038482.1:37089576-37102076 GCA_964036315.1 Acanthosepion esculentum | reverse complement strand
ATATATATATATTGATATATATATATATATATATATATTGATATATATATATATATATATTGATATATATATATATATATATATTGATATATATATATATATATATATTGATATATATATATATATATATATATTGATATATATATATATATATATATTGATATATATATATATATATATTGATATATATATATATATATTGATATATATATATATATATATATTGATATATATATATATATATATTGATATATATATATATATATTGATATATATATATATATATATATATTGATATATATATATATATATATATATTGATATATATATATATATATATATATTGATATATATATATATATATATATTGATATATATATATATATATATATTGATATATATATATATATATATATATTGATATATATATATATATATATATATTGATATATATATATATATATATATATTGATATATATATATATATATATATTGATATATATATATATATATATTGATATATATATATATATATATTGATATATATATATATATATATTGATATATATATATATATATATATATATATTGATATATATATATATATATATTGATATATATATATATATATATATATTGATATATATATATATATATATTGATATATATATATATATATATATATATATATATATATATATATATATATATATATATATATATATATATATATATATATATATATATTGATATATATATATATATATATATATATATATTGATATATGTATATAGATATATATTGATTTATTTTTTTTGTCCCATTTATCAACTGATTTGATGTAGTTTCGATAGCAGCACTCGGGTTTACATTCTCGGGCCATCGGAGTTACTAAGACGATATAATTAAACGATCTTGTTAGTAGCGTGTATACCTAGTTGGTACCTTATTTATTTCCTTTCTTAATCTATTCCCTTCTGTTCTTTGTAAAATTGTTATATTTGGATGTTTATGCAAGTGCGATACTCCGCAATATTTTTAATGTAATATACTTTTGTTATTTCCTTGTAACCTCTTGACAAATTTCAACAAAGTATATTCAGACTTTCGACTAATGACGGCATTCCATTATCGCCAGAAGGCCACAAGAACGGCAGCATTCTGAACAGAAATTGTCCTGAAATATCTAGATGAATTATCGAACCCCCAAATTCCCAATAGGATTGTGTATTTTCATGACGTTCTACCCACGTCCCTTTCAGCTAATCAAATTACTTCTGATAGCTTAAATTTTTCTGCCTAAAACCGTACGTTGATTAACAAGACCAGTTCACAGAAAATTGTATACCATAGTGAGTTGGATACTCATTAAGTGGCCAAATACAATTCCATTCGCTAGTATTCTATATTCCTCAGCAGATAATCAGACTGTATGAACTAAACTATTGGTCAATTGATCCCCTGGAAGATATAACGCTTCTATGGGAATAATAAAACTGATTATAGCTGATTAAAACTGATACTTTCGGCTCCTTTCTACCGATACCTCCGATTATCACTCTCTTCATTCGCGCCTTTCAGACTCTTAAATATAGAATTGCTAATATATTGAAATAAATAAGTTTACAAATTTAATTACGATACATTTACATTCATTTGTCTTTTTCATAATGATTCTTTTGTTCTAATCATATATCATTTTGTGTGCGGAGGAATTGTCGAAGATACATGCATATCATTACGATGTAGGTAAAATAGTATTATACTCGGAACGATGTTTAATCTGTACTGTATAGCGCAGGACATTTCTGTTCTCAGAATTGTTGTAAAATTTATGTGAATCCTCCGGTTGTACTATGTGTGCAATACATGAATATATATACTTAAATCTTCGACACGGTAAAAGAGGGGTTCTACCTACAAACCAGACTGGACAGCGGACTGTTTAATCTCGCACGCCTCAAGTCCAAAATAAAAGTACGGGAGGCTCTGATAAGAGATGTGATGTTTGCGGATGCTCATGCTTTAATCACCCACGCACAAGAGGAGCTCTAGACTCTGATGAATCACTTCTCTGGGACATGCAGGAATTCGGTCTAGGTATCAAAAGACGTATCTCCCAGGTCACTATGTAGACGAGTTACCAATCATCACCATTGTCGACTGGAAGTTGTGAACTAGTTCGCGAACTTCATATATACGATCAGCAACGAACTCACCCTGGACACAGAAATAGACAAGAGTATTGGAAAAGCAGCTACTACATTATCTCGCCTAACCATGCGAGTGTGGGAGAACTCCAAGCTCTCTGTCAAGACAAAGATGATGTCTACAATGCTTGCGTTATATGCACACTTCTCTTCGAAAGTGAGACATGGACAATGTATGCAAAACAGTAGAAGAGACTGAATACATTTCACTTGATGTGTATCTGAATCATGCTGGACATCTCGTGAATGGCAAAGTACACAAATCTGAAGTTCTGTCTCGCGCCGGCCTGAAAACCATGTTCACTCTGCTCAGACGATGCAGGCTCCGAAGGCTGGGTTCTGTTTGTCGTATGGAGGATGGCCAAAATCCCAAAGACATCCTCTACGGGGATCTTGCAATGCCAAAAAATGACATCGATCGCTTTCAGTTGCGCTATAGTGATGTCTGTAAGAGGGACATGAAGGCCCCTGAGATAATCAGAGAACTCTGGGAAGACCTTGCTGCGGAACTTTCTGGCGGGAGAAGAACCCTGACTAAACAAATAATTTCAAGAGAGGAGAAATTACATAACGCAACAGAAAAGAACGAACGCTGCATCAGAGTCAATACACAGAGAAAATCACAAATGTCAATTCAGAAAGACTGGCACCCGCGCCTCGGCCTGTTCAGCCACGGGCGGGAATGTTCCATTGGAGCAATTTGATGACTAGCAGAGTCCTCAATAAATATATTTAAAATATCTGTAAAATCTTCTAAATTACCCATGATGTAATTACGCACAGTTTCTTTCACGGTACTTTTATAAACATTTGGAAAAATACAATGTAACAGCATTAAAAGGGTTCAATTTGTAGCCAATCTGCGCTAAATATACGAGTGCATCATTAAATTTTATCAATAATTTTAATAAAATAAATTAATAAATAGAGAAAATTTAAGTAAAACACAACTTCTTGAATATGGAGACATTTAATGGGTTAAGCGTTGGTTCAAGTATTTTGATGGCTTCTTACTTTTGAGGTCAAACCAGCAGACACTTAGTAAAGATGGTTTGTTATACCCATTAGCATTGGCAGTATTGTCATGAAGTGATTAGTTTGAACTGTCAAGCACCTATAAACTCCGTCTTCATCCATATTTTCTCTCTTCTCTGTACAGCTTCCTGTAGCGATGATATCCACGAGATCTTGTTCCAGAGAATGCTGATATATTTTCGCTTAGTAAAGGATTATTATCACTAGCGCACATATAGATACACATATGTTCCCAAAGTTATTCTTAACTCTCAATGTTTTCTTTCTCCTGTTTGCATGTGAGTGTATTTTCTAAACTGCATTTCCTTATTAGAGTTGCCAACCGTTTCTTATATAGTGGCCATGTCCCGTACTGGATTGTTTTGTCGTCTGTTTTGTACTGAACTTTCATCAAGCACACAAATGTCTCGCATTTAGTTCATTTTCAAATATTGTTAGAAAGATATATATTTTAATACCTTCTTACGGTAATTGGTTTTAACTTCATAAGTAACTAACAAAATAACCTGCACCTTGATGCATCTAAACTGCAACTTAAATAATATACCATTTTGTATTGTTCCCATTATTCTTGAAATCGTCCTTTACATTTTATTCTATTTACATCATTCAGACTGTTGTCTTCATTTTTATTGTAATTTTCACAACATGTAAGTTGAACGCTCCGACGTTCTTCAGCTGACATATGTTTGCATTTCGAAGCGTACCGTTTCAGTTAGTGGAGGTAGATTATTCTAATTACACGAGTCGTTTTATTCGATTTTATATTAATTATATGCAATATGTTTCCGCTACACAGGCAGAACTTCGACAGTTTCTGCGGAAACTTGCGTAGGTTTCGATGCGAATATTTTATAACGAACGCAAGTATCTGTGTTTGGCTATAGAAAATATTCTCCATCAAAGTTTTTTTCAGTGTTCTCAAAAGTAGTAATCGCTTCGTGCAGAATCGGATGAACATGGCAGGTCGGTTAGAAGAGACCAACTGATTTCCAAAATTTGTTTGTGTTGTTCTCGGATATTCAAATATGAGAACGACATTTTTTATTATTGCCAAGCTCAAGTTACTTTTCGATCGAACTTTTAAGGAATCGTTCCAGTTACTGGAAGCATAAAAGATTTTAATTTTTTAAAATCTAAATGACTAACACAAGATGCTTCCAGCACACACACATTTACATTCATCCTTGAACCTCAGCTTTTGTGGTCGATTGTGGAGATTTATCTTCCTTTCTCCATTTTATTTCAGTAAGAAATGTCTGTTGGCTATAAATGTACTAATAACTATCATGTAACATTAGGAAAAGGTGTGATGCATTTATAATTACAGGTGGACCACGAAACAGAAATTTCGTAAGACTCAACATAGTATAAAATACGACGATTCACCATCACAAAAATTCAGAGAGAAATTATTATTTAATTGCTTAGAATAATATAGAAATAGATTTGTAAATATCTAATTAAATTAATGATCGGGTATCCAGCAAATATCAGTTGAATTTAATTTCATATGCTTCTAGGGCTCCTTTAGGAATTTGGCGATCATGACTCTTCGCAACTTCCTCTTCCTTTCAGATCTTTTTGTTTTCTCTCTTATACCTTTCTCCGCAATCTGTGTTGTTTTAATTTGATTTCCTCTGCCCTTCTCGCCTTCAATCAGTCCTGTGATTATCAAGCCATCTTCCGGTGTGGGTAGCACTACGTCCCACATGATGAAGCCAGCGCCCTTAATTCTTAGTGGCTTAACCCCCCGGGACTCCAGTGATTTTGACCACATCTATCGTCGGAAGAAGAATCTTCGCGTACGCTTGTCAACGACGAAGACTGACACAATTCTTCTCTCAATTTTCCTCAATTCTGTAGGTTCTTCCAAGTGGCCACCTTATACTACAAGGAGTGCGTAACTCTTGACTTACTCTACGATAATGATTATGCATTCCGGTGGGTATTCCAACAACAGGGCTGTTCCCCGGCTTCCTCATTATCACTATAGTTATTATTAATCTGGCCATAATTGGCCTCCATTTTTTTTTAGACTTTTGGCCATTTTTGACTTCCATATTTTTCGTTTTTACATTTTGGCTATTTTTTAAGTCTTATTTCGGCCTTTATCGGCCTCCTTATTTACGGATATACTCGACAACAACGGGTACTCATCGAGATCATCTTTGTCCGGTGGGACCTTTTTAACAGATAATAAATGTTTCTTAACCTAGTTAAGTGCACTAATTTTCAGTTGTCTCTACCGGATATTAAGTATAATTTTCCTTTTAGTTTGAAGTTTCTCTAAAGCTTCAGCATTGCTCACATTCTCGATCAATGGTATTCTCAGATTCCTTCATCTGTGAGGGGATTGTCCAGCTTTCACTGACATGAAGGAAGAGGGACTTTATATAATAGTTCAGTACTCTTTGATTTATTACTAACAATTTTTACTGTTTTTTTTTTAAATATTTTCCTTAGCATTCTGCAATATATATTTTGCTGTCACAATGTCCATTCAGATTGGGAGATTGCACTTTCTGTTAAGACACTTCCAAAATAAATGTTAGTTAATTTGTGGAAAAAGAAAGCAGTATCAAATCAAAATGAAAGTGAGTGAAAGTTCATACGTATTTGAATTTTACGTCATTTCCCCAGGCAACCTAAAATCGGATTGAAATTTCTTAATTATCATAAGAGATGTGACATGAGATCACTTCATTTATTCGTGCTTTTGAAATTCAACGTGGCAAATCAATGGCGTTTCAAATCGCGATGTGTCTCTTTCGTGGTAACTAAGAATAATTTGTAATGTAGTATTCGACCGAGACCAGTCAAAAAAAATCTATCTAAAATATTCCAATTAATAAATCCGGAGCATGTAAGTAAAATGTACATCCGTTTTGGGTTTTGTTTTTGTTTTTGTTTTTTGGCCTTTTATAAATATTTGGAAATATCCATATCAATGTACGCCTCACCCCAACCACCAACACATCGTTTCATTTGTTTTTGGCGTATAGAATAGCGACAGATTCGGACAGCCGTAAATAAGCATTGCGTGATTTGGGAAATCCCTGATCGTGATGTGAGGCATTTATCTTGATTTAAAGCATTAAGGTGAAATGTGCATTTCAACTTTTCTCTTCCATCAAGAAATTGTTCTTCGCTGAGAAAGAAAAGGTTTTGAACTCTAAGGGCAGTGATGTACGCATGTATACATAATACTCGGAAACATTATTCCTTGCCCCCTGGTGTTTGGCTCGAAATCACGATATATAGAAAATGCAGCATGATTTCAAATGGGAAATGGAATCTTGTCAGCTAAATTTGCACTTAGATGGCGTTCAAATTTTAAATCTTATTTATCGAGGTGAAGGTTTAATATTTTTCTGGTGGGAAATGTTCATGGAAATGATATTTAAAATGTTTTATTGATATTTATTTTTATTCAACATTTCTAATGATATAACAAAACCAGAAATTATGATTATGTAAATATGGTAATGTCGCCCAATTCAATATAAATCTGAGTAATTTTATGAGAGCGTGTAAAATAGATACAGGTCTTTAGAATTTAATTTTCATAAAACAAAAAATATATATATATTCAGATTGAATCAAAATAAAATCAAGAATGTGAAAAATAAACTTCCATATAATTTCTTTACTCTATCTAAGTCGACGTAATATACATAATATAAATCTGCATTGTACAGATATTAATAGCATTTACTTGATCCGTATTTTATTTTAGATTATAAGTATTTTTTTTTATTTTAGATTATAAGTATTTTTTTTATTTTAGATTATAAGTATTTTTTTTATTTTAGATTATAAGTATTTTTTTTATTTTAGATTATCAGTATTTTTTTATTTTAGATTATCAGTATTTTTTTTATTTTAGATTATCAGTATTTTTTTATTTTAGATTATCAGTATTTTTTTATTTTAGATTATCAGTATTTTTTTATTTTAGATTATCAGTATTTTTTTATTTTAGATTATAAGTATTTTTTTTTATTTTAGATTATAAGTATTTTTTTATTTTAGATTATCAGTATTTTTTTATTTTAGATTATCAGTATTTTTTTATTTTAGATTATAAGTATTTTTTTATTTTAGATTATAAGTATTTTTTTATTTTAGATTATAAGTATTTTTTTATTTTAGATTATAAGTATTTTTTTATTTTAGATTATAAGTATTTTTTTATTTTAGATTATAAGTATTTTTTTATTTTAGATTATAAGTATTTTTTTATTTTAGATTATAAGTATTTTTTTATTTTAGATTATAAGTATTTTTTTATTTTAGATTATAAGTATTTTTTTATTTTAGATTATAAGTATTTTTTTATTTTAGATTATAAGTATTTTTTTATTTTAGATTATAAGTATTTTTTTATTTTAGATTATAAGTATTTTTTTATTTTAGATTATAAGTATTTTTTTATTTTAGATTATAAGTATTTTTTTATTTTAGATTATAAGTATTTTTTTATTTTAGATTATAAGTATTTTTTTATTTTAGATTATAAGTATTTTTTTATTTTAGATTATAAGTATTTTTTTATTTTAGATTATAAGTATTTTTTTATTTTAGATTATAAGTATTTTTTTATTTTAGATTATAAGTATTTTTTTATTTTAGATTATAAGTATTTTTTTATTTTAGATTATAAGTATTTTTTTATTTTAGATTATAAGTATTTTTTTATTTTAGATTATAAGTATTTTTTTATTTTAGATTATAAGTATTTTTTTATTTTAGATTATAAGTATTTTTTTATTTTAGATTATAAGTATTTTTTTATTTTAGATTATAAGTATTTTTTTATTTTAGATTATAAGTATTTTTTTATTTTAGATTATAAGTATTTTTTTATTTTAGATTATAAGTATTTTTTTATTTTAGATTATAAGTATTTTTTTATTTTAGATTATAAGTATTTTTTTATTTTAGATTATAAGTATTTTTTTATTTTAGATTATAAGTATTTTTTTATTTTAGATTATAAGTATTTTTTTATTTTAGATTATAAGTATTTTTTTATTTTAGATTATAAGTATTTTTTTATTTTAGATTATAAGTATTTTTTTATTTTAGATTATAAGTATTTTTTTATTTTAGATTATAAGTATTTTTTTATTTTAGATTATAAGTATTTTTTTATTTTAGATTATAAGTATTTTTTTATTTTAGATTATAAGTATTTTTTTATTTTAGATTATAAGTATTTTTTTATTTTAGATTATAAGTATTTTTTTATTTTAGATTATAAGTATTTTTTTATTTTAGATTATAAGTATTTTTTTATTTTAGATTATAAGTATTTTATAATAAAATTAAAATATTCAAAATGACCCGAATATGTCTTCATAAGATGGCATTCAATTCTTTCTTACAGACTGGTTCGTTGAAAGAAAACACGACCTAACATAAATGTGTTTGTTTCACTATCCCTCTCTCTCTCTTCATATATATATATATATATAGAGAGAGAGAGAGAAAGATAACTAGATAGATGTTATGCGCCACATAGACAAATCTGTACTGTCAGTTAGGTGCCATTTCGATACATGTCTGACGAGCAGATTTTTTCCCGCGGTATTTTTCCTTTTCTTTCTATGGTAGACTAGTTGCCATCAAAAGCTTTAGAACCCGGTCTGTCCTGGTATTTACTCCTAGGTTAGACGGGGAGGAAAAAAAAGGTATTAGCAAGTAAATGAATGTAATGGATTAGCCTTTATTCGAACACGGCTCTCAGATTCCTCAATTTGTGCTATCATCCATTACACCAGCGTATACAAATAAAAAAAATGGATACTAGAAAATTGAAATATTCACATAAACATAATGAAAAATAAAATGTCAGCTATACACATAAATTGTAATATAGAAAATGAATTTATTATATATATATATATATATATATATATATATATATATATACACACGCGTGTGTTGGTCAGTATCTATTGTGGGTGTAGGATTAACTTAATATTTTTTTTATATAATATATGACGTTTGTTTACTGCTTTATAGAGTGACAGGCACTAAAATAATAAAAAATGGAAACGATTCGAGAATCCTGTATCGCGACACTTGCAATTTCATGATCAACCCTTATTTCACTGAGTAAGATTCAAGGTACTTCAGCTGATTTGATGCTGGAGAAGACATATGCATCTATTCTTTCTTCAAACTATCGCAGTAACAAAATTTAAAATTGCATTTAAGAAAAAAATTAGAATCCTTAGTCTTAGCTGTCCTTTAATTCATCACCTATGAACCGCTTAGAGATACAACAATCTTGCGCACAAAAGGTTCAATCAAATTTTTTATATAAAAAATATATGTATGTTTTGTACTTGGATACTGATGTCAGTATCGCGTGGCGACATTGTTTCGGATTTGAAAGCAGTGCATTATATTAATTTAATATATATGTATGTCTCAGTGGGGCCTAATGTCTACCAATATCAGATAATTCCAGTTCAGCCTGCTCAGAATATCATAATACCTAACATATATAAATAGTCTATCTAAAATATAAGCAACCTGTCCTGTATTCTGCGTTAACACAAAATACACACTGTTTCGAATTCAGTGTACGCATTTATCACAATTAAATACGCTCTAACGTTGATATTGAACATATTTATCATATAAATAAAGCATACTTTAAAATAATATAATATATAAAAATATATATATAATAATTATATATATATATATATATATATATATATATATATATATATAAAATTGAACATAGAATCAACACTCAGAGGCGACAGTCTGTTTCATGTTAGATGCTATCGTCAGGCCACCGATTGGCCTGACGATTGCATCTAGCATGACACAGACTGTCGCCTCTGAGTGTTGATTCTATGTTCAATTTTATATTTACACACGCTTATCTCTTATATTGAGCACTTTATCCCATAAATATGGCACATCTTAAGACTATATTTCTTAATATATATATTGTATGTATGTATTTCATCCAGTTACCGTGTTAGATACTAAGAATTCAGACATTGAAAATACAAAAAAGAAATGTTCAATTCACATGGATATCAAAATACATCTCGGTAGATTTAGAACATAAGGGAAGGTGTATTGGCAACAACCGAAGGCTCTTAATGGTAGGGGAAGGTCATTCCATAAGGTAAGCATAGTATTAATAAACAGGAAACCTTGTTTCAAACAAAGAAACGAGCACTAATTTCTGATATACTATCTATGACAGTGAATACTGTACAAATTTTTCACAGGGGAAAACGATTTGAGACAATCGAAATGTCTCGAAACGTGGATGCTGAGAATAAAATGGATTGAACATGTGAGCGACAATGAAGTTTTATGGAATTTGAAGGGATACTTAGAATAAGGAGGAGGTAATTGAAAGTTCTAGAGCACCATGAGGAAAGAGGAATTGGATAATTTGACACTTACATCGTGAAGACAGGAAAGACAGACAAGTAGAGAATAACGTATTAAATGCACTTGTATGAAATGGTTAGCAGCACAATAAGAGCTATAGTTTTATAAAGATGTACAGAGCCATGATCGTCCACTTTCATGATGGACACAGAACAAAAAAATCAAACCGTTCAAATGTACTGATCAGAAAATGTTCCAAGAATACTATTAATTATTTTTAAAAAATCTAGTATTAATGAATATGGAAGACCCGTGGTAAATATGGATTTCTTTTAATGCGTTAATAAGAAGAAAAAAATCGCACTCTGTGTTCGATTGAAAATGTATTCCGACTTTCAACTAATGCAATATTTCGGTCGGTCCTCAAAAGATATTTACTTTCTATATTTTTTTTTTCATATACATTTATAAATTTTTTTTTTATAAAAAAAAAAAGGAAATACATGCAGGGCGTTAATTTTCTATCACTAGCGAAAAATTGGCTTCCGTTCTTTTAATAAAATGATTTCACTACAAAGTTGACTTTGATCTTTGTTCTTTTTTTCTCTCTCATTTTTTTTAATCTGTAAAGTAGTTTGACAAAGACCTTCATTGAAATTTCTGTGGAATGAATTAGCTTTTCTTTTTTAAAAGTTATTTCATTCGAATTCAGTTGTTAAAATGTGAAAAAAAAATTCTTTCAGGTCAGGAAAAAAGAAATCTTCAATTGCACGATCAATACTTCTTTTTGTCTTTTTTTTTTGTCTTTTTTTTCTCTTAGAATCGGATATGGATTTTATGTTGGGATCCTACAAACATAATCATTTAAGTACGTACAATGAAGCCAATGAAATTATAATGCACAATAGTAATTAAAATTTAAACACATTCAGTGAAAGTCATCTAATATGCCTCCCACTGAATCCGTTTAAAATTGATAAGATTTTAACCTAGTAGTCACTGTCATTTTATTTGTAAATAAATACTCTGAAACAGAATCTTATTAATCAATGGCAATAATTTCAAATGTTTAACATGTTTACATAAATCTTTATTGGAATAAAAAATTACAGTATTTTCAAATATTTTCTGTTATTATCGTTTAAAGTTGGCTCTTAAAATCGAATGTTTTATGTTTAAAAGTTATACAACGGTTTTCTTAAATGTATTTTCTCTGCCTTTCAAGTATTATCAATGTTATGGCCGGTATGTTCCCAACACTTCACTGAAATCCTAATACATCTAAGCATGATTCTCTGCATTTAGTCATTAACGCTTATGACGAATAGTATAAGCAAATCTCCAAAGCTTTTTTACGGTATTCTCAGTTCCGGGCTAATAAGGGATAACTCATATTTTCTGGATTAAGATTATTTTCTAGTCTTATATATGGCAGTAAAAGCTGGGCAATCTCATTGCAGATTAAGATACTTGAAACGACAGAAATATCGGTAACAGAAATAATCTGAATATATCATGGACTGAACATGTTAGCAAAGTCGAAGTTTATTTCCTCGAACTTGAAAACAGAATACACGCTTAGCGTCAGAAAGAAATTTAAATTGTTAGGAGACATAATTAGGAAATAGAGCTTGGTGAACTTGATACTTAGAGAATATATTGAGGGAAAGGCGTTGATAAGAAAACTGTGCATAACTTACCTAATCAGATTGTGTAAAAGTTTGGGGAAAACTGGGACAAACTTATATAGCGAAAATACATTTACTAAGATGCAAAGGACTGGAAATTGTGGAACGCCATGATCACAACCTAAAGGGAAAAGTGAACATAGAATATTAATATAAGCATATTTGCATCTATTGTTGGAATGTTCATTGAA
>OZ038482.1:37052076-37084576 GCA_964036315.1 Acanthosepion esculentum | reverse complement strand
TCTTTGATTTTTAATCGCCCAAGATTACTTTTGCCTCAAGTGTATGTATCGAACACAACATTTATTCGATGTCAGCTCATCGATTTCTCGTTCCATGCAGTTATCTCTCATACCTCCATCACTTACAGAACCTATTCTTCCAAAGTCTTCACCCCACAAAGTATTAACCAAACTTGATGCTGCTTAACCTCGGTGATCGTACGGGGAAGTGATTTACGACATGATATTGACAATACATGAGGAAGGTATGGTGACCAATGCTAAATAATCAAAAGGCAAAACACCTATGTTTTTCAAAATCAGTTTCTTGTTGATTTTAACTCCGTGCCTAAATACGGAAATTATTCTGCCTTGGATATGCAGATATCTATTCCTGATACTGTAATGTATGTATTCATCAAAGCAATATTTATTGTTTTAAATACACTAGCAAAATTTTATATTATTGTAAAGAACTAGGAAACTGCAGTAACTTTAAAACATCAAGATATTATTCAAAATTCACGCATATTAATAAGATTTTTTCGTTATTGAAAAGAGTTAGAAATATAACGGTTTTAATGTAGCTGTCGTGTTGAAACGTTAGAAAAAACACTTTCATAGTTATGATTTTTACTTTATTTGAAAAAATCCATTTAACTCAGAGGCACACATATGAATGCGTTTGAGAGATAAAAATAGTATAATCATACCTTACAATTAATGTTGGCGTAACGATTATCAGTACAGAAATATAAATCATTCGAAGTCGCCTGATAAGATACAAATGTGTCTTCTCCAACAATCTCTTCTTAAATAGCATGGTAGATTTTGCTCATTATGGATGAAGGACGCCTATTCTAGTAAAAGGCAACAGAAATTCACTGCAATATTTATGTCCTTTCGTGCTAATAATGAAAAGAGATCCGGGGCAGTTATGATGGCACATTAAGGTCTAATGGTTAAAATGAGGTTGTAACGAAATAAAGGCATGCTTGACGTTACTATTTTGCCTTTAGTGTCCGCTGGCATGTTCAGTATATTACATATATTTATGTTGAAAAATAATAGACTGACATGCAATAAATTGTCTATTTCAGGCTAAAACAAACAGTCCCAAATTAGGGGATCATTATTAACGTGTATTAATGTGTCATTAACTGAGAATGAATACTTATAGTTTAGTATTATATACGTGGTATTGTTAGGAATGTCGTACACACGTGCTTCAAGATATTTCTCAATCATTTTTCAAAGATGTGCATCGGCCACATACATATATTTTTCTGTGTGTATATGTCTGATAGATGTTTATTTATATGATCACAAAATAGGCACGCATATTGAGTAAATTCAGAAGAATGTATTTTAGTAGCCGTCTAATTTTTATAGCTTCTTTTATTTGGCATAACATATTATAGTGTCAGTACAAGAAATATTACATCTTTAAAATCTTTATCGGATAGTTTTATAGATCCAATTCAGATACCAAACCGACTTTGATATAATTCCACGTTACGGGAATTTTTTTTCTTTTTTTTTTTAATGTGATAAAAGCATGTGTTCATCCGATCGACTCGACACAGCCGTTTTTCTATAACAAAATATTCCCATATACGAATTCAGAAATTACTTCCCCTTGGGACAATATATGTAATTGATGTGAATAGGCGAATTAGTTGTCCACTTTTGCAAAACTGTTGATCTTCTCCATTGGTTCATTCAATCGACTCATCGACAACCAATCTGAGAGAGCTATAGACACACAATAGTTTCTAAATTGTTCTGGCCGACGAAAAAGGAAAAAGACGGGATCATGAGTTGCACTTACGTTGAAGGGTAGAGGAATAACGATGATATTCATCTTCGCTGATTTGTACTGGACATTGGCCAAGCTACCGGACAATCAATGGCCAATGCGTTTCTCAGACAGTGGAAACGGCTATGCCCGGTTGGTTGGCTTGCATTACTCTGTCAGTTTTATGTTATTTTTCAAGGGCCGAGAGCAAAATGTATATAAGTATTAAAGACCACCTCGTGAAAATTCAGCAAGTTCGATATTGCTTCATCGAGACAAATATACGCTCGTGATAGTTGCAATGTTCAGCAATGACTATGGCGTTAATAACAGATCAAACTCGGTCATTTTTTATTAAACTACCTCGTAACTGTGAGATATTTTTAACTCTGTCTGGAAAATAAACCATGTTGTTTTCTGCGACTGATGAAGAAAGATACGGAAGATAAATTTACAGCATAAACGGTGAAGAGTAATAGAAAACGACTGAATATATATATATATATATATATATATATATATATATATATATATACCTCTACATAAAGAAATATACCACGTTTGAGGTTTATGTATATTTTTTATAGTTACTACGATACGTATCATGTAATTGATAAATATTCTTCAACAAATAATGTAAGTGGTTGAAAACAATTCTTAAAGTCGAAAATGACATTAATGAGACACCCAGCACGCACAGAACCTATTATTCCAATGTCTTCACCCCATAAAGTACTAACCAAACCTGATGCTGTTTAACCTCGGCGATCGTACAGGGAAGTGATTTACGACATGATATGGACAATACATGAGGAAGGTATGGTGACCAATGCTAAATGATCAAAAGAGAAAACACCTATACGTTTTCCAAAATCAGTTTCTTGTTGTTCTTAACTCTCTTTCTAAATACGGATATTATTCTGCCTTTGATATGTAGATATATATTCCTGAAATTGTAATGTATGTATTCATCAAAGCAATATTTTGTTGTCAGACTGACATTTGGAGCTTGAAGTATTGCCTATGAAAATATATATGTCAAACGTGACAAAAAGTAAAATAAAAACTCAATTTTAAATACACGACCAAAATGTTATATTATTGTAAAGAACTAGGAAACTGCAGTAACTTTAAAACATGAAGATTTTATTCAAAATTCACGCATATAAATAAGATTTTGTCGTTATTGAAAAGAGTTAGAAATATAACGGTAAATAGGTTTTAATATATCTGTCGTGTGGAAATGTTAGAAAAAACACTGTCATAGTTATGATTTTTACTTTATTTGAAAAAATCCATTTAACTCACAGGCACAAATATGAATGCGATTGAGAGAAAAAGATAATATAATCATACCTTACAATTAAATGACGGTGTAACGATTATCAGTACAGAAATATAAATCATTCGAAGTCCCCTGTTAAGATATAAATGTCTTCTCGAACAATCCCACAATCTCTTCTTAAATAGCATGGTAGATTTTTCTCATTATGGATGAAGGACGCCTATTCTAGTAAAAGGCAACAGGAATTCACTCCATTATTTTTCTCATTTCGTGCTAATAATGAAAAGCGATCCCGGTGTGTTATGATTGCACAATAAATTATAATGGTTAAAATGAGATTTAATGATACGATGTATATTTAAGAATAGGTAATTGAACGTATTCAATTCCATCAAATGTAACATTTCTTTTCCAAATACGCAAAATTCATGTTCGTAATTATTATTATATTAATAGAAAATAAGAAATTAAATTAAACATGAACTCGTTAATTCAATCTGATTGGCATACGAAAGAATATAAGTTTAAAAAAAAAACAATTTAAAAAATTTAAACTTTTCCGACGTTCACATCAGTTACACTCTACATAATAATTTCCCTTAGGTTATTTGTTTCTATACACAGTTTGTAAGCTGATGACTCGATTTCAATGAGGCAATCTATCCAGACGTGCTTATTTCACAAAATATATCGAAGGAAAAAGTGAGAGAAAGTGTCAGCAGGGCAGATAATTTCCGATCTTATGTCAATGGACGGCATAAGGATAGTGTTTGTGATCATAGAAACGTTCAGATATTACTAAGAGCTGACGAGTACGAAGTTGTGGAGAACCATGTCACCCCATTTTCTGTAAAAACATGACACCTGACTAAACATCTATTCTTCTCTTCCACACGTTAAATTATTGTTTCACTGAATATTAATGAAATTGTTATTAGCAGCCCGAAAGTATGAAAATGATATAATATTTATATTGATGTATGCATATATACGTGACAATTAAAAGAAGACAAATGATGTTCCACTAATGCCACGCCAATACGGACACCTATTTTCTTTCATAGAAGGATAGTGAGTAGTCAGGATATATCTATTAGTAATATGCTACTCACCACATCAAAAGTCAGACTGTTTTATTTTCCGGCCACTAAAACTATATTTAATTATCACTAAGGGACATTTGAACTCGTATATAATGTTCAATCTTTGTAGTTTTGATTTTCCAGTTGTGTTGCTGTCTTAGAGTATCAGGTTTGCTGTTTTAAATTTTTGTTTGAGTCAACTGGGGTAGTGTATTTCTTTATTATGTCTGTAAGTGAATATACCTCTTCTTTATAGTTGGCGTGCATTTGGCTTTTGTAGAAGATAGTTATGTTACTTTTGTGTGTTCAGTATCGTCGTTCATTATTTTGGACAGAAATACTCCAATCAGGTGATCGATGAGGTGGTTAGGAAAACCATCGTTAACTGGAGTCTGTTTTGCATTGTTGAGTTCTTTAAGGAAAGGTAGATGAGAGGATTAATATCTCTTTAGAAACTTTTCATCACTGCTAATTTGTATCTGAGTCTGCATTCACTCTTAAAATTAAGGTGGCAAGAATTTCTGCTAGTGGTTTGTTATACAATGATGTGGTGAAAGTGTTACTATATTCTCCGAGAACGTCTAAGGATGGTAGTATTTTTTTTACTTTGTCCTTAACCTTTATCTACGAACTGATAAGAATATCTTCTATGTAACGGTCATATATTTTACGTTTGCTGACCTGTTTAAATATTCTGTTTTCTAAAAGTGACATGTAGTAATTGTAGAAGCATGGGCCGACCTGATCTCCCATAATAACACCATTAGTTTAGTTATAGATGATGCCATTATAGTCGAAGAACGGAAATTTGGCAGTGCACGCATGTAATAATTTTTTTAGGATATTTTGATGAATGGAGGTGGGATAGAATTATTTATGTACACAGAGTTAAAGATAATGTCAATGATTTGATGGACGGGACGTTTGTAAATAACTTTCAACATCGAGTGACGCAAAGTTACCTTCGGTATCCCCATGCAAACATACTCTTAGAACATGCACACATAATAAACTCCTCCACATACAAAAATACATCTAAAATAAAGGAAGCGTTTAACAATAAAATATAAAAACGCAACAGAAAAATAGTAACTAGGAACACGTCTACAATGTGCTGTTTTCAGAAAATAAAACATTCCTATAACTCTAGATACATACACAGTACCCATTCAATTACTTAATATAAATAAATAAAATCATCCTTTATAATGGCTAAAGGTATAACCGAAATCTCTACGAATTACAGAACATTTGGTCAGTTTCTAGACTTTCTGTGTCAAGAAAGAAAAAACTTGTTCGAACACAAGAAAAAATAAATAAAAATCTAAATCGCAGTACGTTGTTTGTTGTCTTTAATGAAACATCTATAAAAATACACTATTATATATATATATATATATATATATATATATATATATGCAAAAATTATAAACATTTATATATACACCAATGTCAAATCATCTGCAATAAATCACAGGAAGTGTTAAATTTATTCTTTGAGTCATGTTCTTCAGAATGTATGTAATAATGCCTCACCTCAACTATCTAACCTTTGTAGCACTTAGTACGTTTTGACCGTTCGCTGTTGCTCTAAATCCCTGTTCGTTCTCTTTTAGTAGTAGCAGGTTTTACAGTATAACATCGTACCGGTAACATAAATCATCAGTACTTTCAATTTTACAACGCTGCTCTGAAGCAAGTCACCCAGTTTGATCAGTCACAAAAATTATAAAAATGTTGCACTCCAAGGAAAGTTATTACTTTGATAAATGTAGGTACCATTTACTATAGAAATAGAGAATATCCTATGAGATATATAATTTTACGAAATATCTACATACTTTTAATCTTATAAGTTCTTCTGTGTCAAAGTTGTTGCGCTATAAATGTATATTCCTATAGGCAAAGACCCAAAATTGCGAAGCATTAGTTCAAAAGCATGGACACTTACGTAATATATTATAAGGCAAAATCCCATATGTATTAATGTTGCGTGTTTCCAATTCACACATTCGCAAAATTGGCTAGTTCTGTCGTATGTGTGTTTTTTTTTTCTGTCGAATTTTGCCCTTTCATCTTCTAATACTAAATGGCATCGTTTGAAAATAGGTAATATCAAGAAAGTTGAAACGATGCCAATTCTTCTGGTGCCTTTAGCTCAAAGCTTTCGTCAAAGGACTGGGAGTATCAGTCACTCACGTTCTGTACAACGTGTCAGCGCATTCTGGACCGGTTCAACCACACTAATCGGTAATGTTTTTTTTTCCTTTTTTACTATCGAGGGTCCTTTTCGGCAAGAAGCTAAAGATCTTATTTTTTTTATATTGGAATCCGTAAAACAGTGTATTTCTCCGTTGGCACTCTCTTTTTCTCTTTAACGACACTGTCATTTTAAACTGGACGGTCGACATTTAAAGCTTGACATCCTGGCATTCATTGAACGACGTTCACTATGAGATGTATAATTGCTTGCGCGGATGTTTTGGTTCCCGCTATTTTTTCTTTCTTTTTTTCTTCAATATCCAGCGGACCCCCAGGTCAACAAATAGCTATCATTCACGAATAAGTGCATATCGGCTAATGGATGCTAGCAATAGAAGACGCACTTAGAAAAGTGTATAGACGCAATAGAGGTCAAATTTTTAGTGATTTTTGCCTAGAAGAATACCCCCTCAACTTGAATGTATGTGTTTGCAGAAAGAATTGATGCAATCTAACACATGTCCAGACGTATCGGATTAAATCATGTGCAGATGCATTTCGATGTAAGACTGTATTCATAAAGTGTGTATGTAAGAAGAATTTAATATATTAAATTAATAAATCTGATGTTAAGTCTGACAACAAGTATGTGGTCCCTTATGCCACAGAAAAGATGTGTATACACTCACAAACACACACATATATATTATTTCTCTACTCTGTTTTGAGCCCTCTTTTAAATTAAATCTTACGAACTTTGGAATTGTACTCTATTTGATCCTATATATATATATATATATATATATATATATATATATATATATATATATAGTGGTTGATATGTTAACCAGTGTGTCGTTATTATAGTTATTTTGCGCGATACACATAAGAGATCGAACTAAGTACGCACTAGTAATGCCAACGAGATTAAATTTTTTTAAGCCGTATAAATCAAAACAAAAATATTTCGCCGTGCCTCGTTTTCATTCTTGATTTCAATTGTATACAAAATTGTTTTAACTCCGTTCCTCAAAGTATCTTCGAAATAAATTCCGTTGGAGTTGTTCATAATTAAAAAAAACAAAAACAAAAAACAAAGAAAAAAGTTTTAAAATGTGTAGAATAATATTAATGCGGCTAGTCCGAGCCCTATCGAAGATGGGGACATAATAAGCAATGCCTTTCTTGCTTTATTGTTATAAATAAACTTTTAAACATGTTTTATGACAGGTAAACGATGTTTTAAAAAAAACACATTTTTTATATCAGCTTATTTTTAAATGTCCATTTTACATAATTTATTCCGTACAGTATTAGTTTTGCTTTAGCTGAATGCATCAATTGAAAAATGCAAATTACATTTAACCCGACATAGTCGGCTAATATCAAAGAAAGTGAAACTCGTCGACTGGAGGCTTAGGTTGAGGAGTGTGACTGGGCAGTGTTTAGGAAATATGCTATCAGTCATCAGTATTGATCATGAACGTACTATAAATTACTATAACTTTACCGACACATACTTAAACATTCTAATGCATAGATATACATACAAACACAAACTCGACATAGATAATGACCTCATTAAAAAAATCTGTCTAATCTTAAACCTAAATAACAAATTGAGATTTATTTTAATTTCATGCACAGATTATTTTAATTTACTTATTATTTTACTTCGAGTAAAGGAATCATTGTATCATTTAAGTTATACCAATAGTATATTTTGTTAAAGATTGTAATGAGCCCGATAAACATTGATGAACTAGAGTCGCCACTGATGGTTTTTTGTTTCTGTGTGTCTAATATATATATATATATATATATATATATACACTATCCGAGGTATCCCGCGTTTCCACGGTGTACATGGCTGCAATTGTATACCTGAAGCCCCTGTCTAGAAATATCTGCCTGCGTCGTCGATTGCGTCCGTCATCCATATTTATACTAAGCTACTCCCATCATCTGTTTAAGAATATATCTTTCGCAAGTGTTTGATTGTTCTTAGAAAAGTAATTTCTTCGATAATTCCTCCTTGTGTGGTCGTTGCTCGCAGTTAAATTGTTTCAATGTTTTAAATATTAAGTAAATTTCCTATGGTCATAATAACTTTCAAATAGTAAGGCATTATCCACAAATCTAATACTCAAACTTAAACAGGGATGAACGTTAGATCATTTCAAGTGCCAGGGCAAACGCAAGAAAGATTTCCTCCTTCGACGTTGGGGTTAATAAGAGGGTATTCGCGAATTTTTCTCTTTTATTTCTTCAATAATACTTCTCAAACAATATTTGCATCAAGATTTTTCAAATGCCAATTTAGGATAGAATCATATGAAGAAACTATTGTTAAATGGCAAAAGCCGTTTTTTAACCTAATTCGTCACGGATGTAGTCTATTTAAATGAAAGAATCTAAATCAAACATTCATCCGAGATAATTTTTGAATCGTATGGCAAATTTTGAAAGCATCGGATCAAGAACCAGGGAGTTATGAACGAATAAAGGGCTTTTAGAACAGTTTTTCGTTATACGGGGGTGGAGGACGCGCAGTAATAAAACCCCACAGACTTATGACTTGCATGATGGCAATTTTTTTTTGCAACACGCTTAAAGAAAATCGGATAAAAACATTAGGCAGTTTTTCAAGTTTTTATTTTAAGTATTACGAAAACCTGGATTTTTTTTCTCAGTTATTGCATTTTTTCTGTGAAGTCAGTGTCGCAGGAAAACTATCAATTCGTCGAAATAAATCTCGTAACATGAGCTATGTTTTACATTAAGTGCAAATCATCAACTCTTTCAGTAATAAGTTTGTTCGCGTTAAACAATGGCTTGGTTTTTGCAAATGGTGGTACCCACCTTCCGTTTTATTGATTTTCTGGCAAAACCGTTGAGCCTACAGATTGAAATCTTAGTCTTGCCACATGTTGATAATTTTACATCATGTATGGATAATTTAATCGAAATACGTCGAGAAATGTGAACGTGAATAAATAGCATATACACACACAGAGACTGCGAGATTGGAGAATTTCTGTAAGTTAGAAAGCTATATTTAATTTTGGTCATAACATCTATCAATCTAATGTAATGAACAAATGTGTTTGTGTCTATAAACATATGGACTTGTAAAAAATTATTTCTTGTATTCACAAGTAAATATTTACACATTTTATAACAGACTTTATGAAGAAACGTACTTATCATTGAACTATATATATATATATATATATATATATATATATATACACACACACACACATATATATATATATATATATATATATATACGCGAGAGAGATGATTTTAAGTTCAGGACGCGCCTTGTTACTTGAAACTGTAAAACCATGTTTTCCTAATTAGACGTCATATGTAATAAGTAAATATAATAAAAATCTGTGTCTTCTATCATCAATTTAATTCTCTGAGAAAGATCGTCACTGTAAAGGACTGATCGATCATACACATGGAGTATGGGATCAGATTCGGATACAGCTGCTACTCAATTTGACACATTTTTAATTCGAAATATATCATCTTTTTATTGTTTTATATCTTTTGCTTTTTTTTTCTTTTGCGCTTTCTATAGAATTACATGTTTCTTGCATGAAGATTCCATAAAAACTGCCAACTGAAGAATTACTTTTAAAGAAACTTGAAATATCATTGCCTGTTTAATAAAAGAGTTCCTGTTGTTTAATTAATCTTGACAACTTTCTTCTTCCTGTGATGTTAATGTTGTTAAAATTATGGATGTATTCGGAATTGTTTTTATCCCACTTTATCAATTTATTTCTTTTTTTTATTTTTAGGTAAGTACGCTCAGCCCATGGTCATGTAATCCGTAATGACTCAATTTACTTCTGCCTACATCTGATGGTATGATATGCTTTTATTATTATTATTCATTATTTGCGTGTGTCGGTGCTTGACAAGGTATTTTCTCCTTTCCGATTTCCATTAAATTTAATGAACCTTTCATTTAGGATTCAAATTGCTGTTTAAATTGTACAAAAGTTGACATCCTGTTGAATATTTGCATGTCTTATGAGCAAATTGCATGTGTATAAGTAAATAAACTGATAGGAATGTTTGTAACAAACAATCTGTAATCTGCAAAATTGTCAATGAAAATTAATCGGGATTTCTAAAAGGTTTTCTTTTTTTCTTAGGATTATTTGCTAAAATAAAACATAACGCTGCATGATGTGATTCGATCAGATTGTATGAGATGAATGGATAATTACGCTTCTGTTAAAAAAAATACAAATATGCTTACAATCGTTATTTAATTTTCATAATATATGCGGGATTTGTATCAATTTTTAAAAAAAAAGTAGCTAAATCCTTCATCGCAAACCACTTTTTCTGTATAGTTTCGCTATTCCTTAGGCTATTATACGATGTAATCAAGAGTCTTGACAAAAATCTATAATTAGCAAATATGCTTATGCCGTTATTTTTATCGAAAAAACTTGGCAGAATATATAGTTTTCTTTTCCTGTACAATGCAAAAGCATTTTAGAAAAAATCAGTAACAAAATATTGATACATCGCAGTCTCGACTTTGCACAACATACTTTTCCAAGTTAGTTTGACACAAATGTCTGGAGTCACGTGTTAATACCTCTATATTCACTCGTCAAATGGCGCATATAAATAAGCATAAACACATTCTTTCAGGTGTAAAATCGTGTGTAAACATAATACGGTTGCTAGGTCTAATTTACAAAGTAAACGACTTTTGTCCTGACTACAACCTTAATTCGTGGGCGTAAAGACTGGGCATGCTCATGTTGTCTGATTACTCATTTCACGGTTAAAATTTAATTTCTCGCGGACCTTGGGTTTGTGTGTAGTTACATTAGGAACACGCATGTTTATTCCTGCTAGAAGATTAAAAGGTCCACTACGAGAATATGGCGGACACAATTTGAGTCCAACCGAAGATGAGTAAAGAAAACCAACAAAACCGAGATATATATATATATATATATATATATATATACAGACACAAAACAAAGTTTACAATGGACATAGACATTAACATTTTTCTTTTTGTGTGAACGTAAAGTGTTTGTATAGTGGTGAATATCCATACGTGTATGTTTATATAATGTTCATGGCGTCTCCCACAAATGAGAAGACGCAATCTTCTGCGAGAGCTTACATTCTAGATGTGTTCGCTGAAAATGAAGAAATGAATAAGAGTATTTACCTCAACTCCACGCGCGGTAGTAAGCGGCACGAGGCCTGAAGAAAAGAGAACGAGGCAAGAAGTCGCCCAGTATTTATAGTGAACAAATAGGAAATTAAGGATGAGTTAACTCCCTTTAATTTCTTATCAAGGACTGCTTACTTTTGCTTTCATGTTTTTTGTTTGTTTGTTTTTTTTTGCATTGAATGTTTATGTTCTTTCAAGAACACTTCAACTGGGGGCATTCGATAGATGGTCCAATTTTATTGTGAATTGTCGGCGAAAAAGGTCATGGTGGGTAAAGCAGAATTTTGCTGTCTGGTTGCCCGAACTATTCCTGATTCGATGACTTTTGGCAGAGAACAAGGCGCGCCTGAGAGAAACTAATACTCTAATGGATATTCTGATGCCAGAGGCCGATGTTCCTCTTACGGCTTGGTGATTCTACTCCTGTTTCTGATTTTCATATACGTGCCATAATACCGATACTGCAAAAAGTTATTTTCGACTATGCATCATTCAGTCATTTGTCCGCAAGTAACAAAACGGAGAATAAATATAATTGTTTGAAGATTTCTGCATTGGCTCGTAGTGATAGTGAGATATGTACACGTGTGTGACAATGATATTTATCTCTAGTAGAAAAGAAGCCTACATGCTTTGTTTTATGTGATTAGTTTAAGAAATACATTTAATCTATCCAGATTTTGAACGTTTCTCCAAATGTAACGCTTATCGGCTCAGATTTACTGATTTTCCGAGCCGAGTTCATATTTAAACTCAGATAGGTGATCTCGTGTATTTGAGCTTCAGATATTCTAATGGGAGGGTTCTCCGTGGTGTGTGAAAGAAAGCAGTCTTGTTTTTGAGTCGTTAAAGTTAACTAGCCATTTCTTGACCGACTCGACAATAATTTGGAGGTCATTTTCCGGACCGACGGCCAGGTTGATTTATCAGCGATGCCGGATTTGCTATGGCGGCAGGAGTAAATAGTAGTGTTGTTTGCATAGATGCCTTCTTGGTAAGTGATGACATCGGGAAGATCGTTAATAAAGATGAGAAACATTGGAGGACCCAGGATAGGTTTTGGGGAACACCTGCGTTCGAGAGATTACAACTGGAGGAGAATCCGTTAAGGGCGACATTCATTACACGGTTTGAGAGGAATGATTGTATTAAGTCTAAGAATCGTCCTGAAATTCCGTATCCGTGAAGCTTTCGAAGAAGGCTGGTATGTCAAACACTATCAAAGGCTTTAAAGGCACGAGCTTCTCCGTTATTGTAAAGTGCGTGGTAAACTAATTCAGATATGTCCATGAACACATAAGCGGTAAGTCGGGCAAAGCGGAAACCATATTGCTTGTCAGGGAGGAGATGGGATATCAGGTGCTTAACGACTTGCCGTATATTGGTAGGAGACTGATAAGACTGTAGTTAGATGGTCAGAAGGGTTTCCAGAGTTCTTAAAGTCAGGTACAACAGATGAGGACTTTCAGCAAGCGGGAAAGCAAGAATCGTTAAGGCAGTAGTTATATAGTTTAGAGAGGGCAGGAGAGAGTTCAGGAGCACATTTCTACAGGACAACGACTGGTATCATTCCGAGAAAAACCTTATCAGCTGAGGAAGTCAGGGCCTCAAGTTGGTTGAATAAAGGAGTTATTGTGGGTTTACTTTTATATATTACGCTCTTGCAGAGACGCTAATAATCTTTGCAAGCGAATTTGCGAGATGCAAAACGTTGCTTCACTCTTTCAGCAAATAGTGACATTACTTCATTGAGGACATACACATACACACACACACACACACACACACATATATATATATATATATATATATATACATATATATATATATATATATATATAAACCGTTAATGAAAACAAACAACTGGTCAAAACCATTATCCATATACAGTCACGAATATAAAAAAAGGAGAAAAAATGCCTAAAGGCAAATATACCAACACAGCAAATAAATTGCTCGAAGACTAGATTGCCTAAACCGATGACAAAACGCTAACCAGTGCTAAATTGTATGAAAGGATTCTCTAGTCATAATCCGAGTTTCAAGCTCACGTGATCTCTAGGCGGCTAGAGTCGTACGCACGGGTTTACTATTCTTTGATTAGATCGAGTTAAGGGATTTTTGCTAATGATATATACGATCAGGAGATGAGTGATCACGGTTCCCCAGAGAGATTTGGGAAGGCAAATGGGTTTCCTGTTTTCTTCGCTGTATTTACCCAAAGCTAGATTGCCGAGTTTACTATATGCCACGTATCAACGGGAGTAGTGAGGGATTAATTCTTTCCCCACGGATATTAATATAATATTGAACGTAACGTATGAGCTCGGGATTTTAATTCTGTTTGCCGATTCCAGTTTACGGGCCGATATTAGATACGATACCCGTTCAAACTACCAGGTCATAAGCGTTCAATTTAAAGATTGTTGCATCAATCTTAAGTAGCAAAGCAAATCTTTCTAATCTGTACATAAGCAATGTAAATCCTAAATACTTCGATGGGCTCTAAGAAATGTACAACATATTATTAGAAAATGTTATATCAATTACAAATATATTATTAATTTAATTGTGTGTATGTGAATATGCTAATTAGTAAACTGTTTAATCGTGACAACTTAAACACTTCTCTCAATGTTTTCCAACAAGTTTCTCTATAGAAAACAACGTTTTTCATCATTCGAAATACTTCAATTAAAATTTACATTATTAAAATATATCATTCTTAATACTTTAATTTGTCCTGTTCGGCAATATAGAAATAGGATATTTGTATGAATGAGGAAATATTTTCTTTTTTGTTCTTATTCACCCATCTGATACAAGACATGTGCCACTCTAGGTAGAGGGTTACTGAACAAGTTGTAAGAGCATATTCGAAGATAGTAATAGATACATAATGTATGTAGGATAGATGACCGTTAGTTCTCGACGTGAGTTTGTGAATATTATTGTGATCGCTGGAACTTTTACCTAGGGAGTCAGTTCCACATTGCAACTTTTCTAGCGGAATAGAACATCTTACTAATGGAATATGAACTGAAAGACTAACGAGTAGTCTCAATATATTTTTTCATGACGGTTCGTAGCTGTGAAAGACTGAGTAGCTGAAACCAGGGAATGAATTTGATGCGGAATTATACCATGGAAATAACGTTAGAGCTGCTAGTGTTTGTTTCAGTATGTGAGAAACAGTTTGACGAGTGGAAAACAATTTATTAAACACAAGCAAACACCTGTTGATCTCGGTCAACGAAGAAAGAGAATGGAGGACTGGGCAGGTTTGACACAGCCGTGGCAGCAACACTCTATTTTTGTGTAAACTGGCTCTTGTTACGATAGAACATAGTAGCAGGACAGAAGAGGAAAACGACATCTTTTTCAGCGTCTTTAGCGATGGATAATATATTAGTGTTCAACTTGTGTGATCTACAGTCGCACTAGACATCCCGGTCGAGGGAAGTCGTTGAGATTACAGACGTTCATCAAGACTGGAGAATACTCTGTGGGTCTGCCCTCTAATGATTACACGTGACTAGCTTCGTTGTGGGGACACTAAACGTAGCAATCGAGTTTCTCTCCCAGTTAGTTGTAAGAGCAAGGTCAGCGGAAAAATTAGCTGCCGCGTTGTGGTTATCTATAATTTTGGTTCTTCTGCTATAAACAGCGATATTACGTACGCATATAGTTACAAGTGGTTTGTGTTTGTTCTTAGGTAAATACTTAATGGGTAGTAGAAAGATGGCAGGACCGAAGTGGGATCCTCTTTGAACGCTTGCATACATTTCATGGGCGTCAGTGGGCCAATAGTAACAACCCCCCTTGTCTCTCATCCAGAAGACGGTTTGGTTGTAGAGAAATGTATTTTAAGCGGAATTTTTGTAGCAAAACCTTATGTCTCAGCTTCTCAAAACCTTCAATGTATCTAAGGTGATTAAAAATACGAAGGCTTTTTTTATCGTGCTTTACTGACTATGCGTAATGACTGTTAATACATAAGAAGTGAACGCCGAGAAGATAAATCCATACATTTTGTCACCAAGGAGGTTGTTACTGTTGAGATGACTGACAGCATTTCTAATGATGATAGTCTCAAAATGGTTGCTTATTAAACTGGCAATGACCGCTCATCAACATTCTTATGAATAGGGCATTGCCCATAGACCTTTTCTCCTTCAGTCAGAGATTTTTCCCAAGACTTGTGATATATCTGTATTAAGATATTTAAGAAAAAGTATAAGAATTTTATCCGGAACGGTAACCTTCTTAGATATCGCAAATCTTGTTTGTTCCGTGAAAGTTTGGGGTCAGGTAAAGTAAGTTGCTTTTTGTCTAACTGGGGGGTGGGTAGAAGCAGAGATCATTACAATGATTGGTACGTTATTTATAAAGAATATTAAAATTTCTAATAGTTTATTTAAATTGAAATACTTTTATCGAGTAGAAAAATGTATAAAAATATGAATATACATTTAAACAACTTTAGTATTGATTGTTACCCAATCATTAAGCGAAACGGTATCTTGCACAAATCATAATTTGTTTAAAAGAAACATAGTGTATATCAAAGTTGTTCATGTTCCTTGCACTTCAGTGTAGTCTCTACGTCTGTCTGTTATGAAAATCAAATCGGATGTGGTTAGATCAGATACCGTAACAAAATGTCTGTACGAAATCAGTATTTAGTGCATTCCAATAGAGTTAATTGTTATTAAAGACAGAAAAATTGAAGAACTACTGGTACCAAACTCACATTTCAAAATGGTTCTTATGCAATGTACGTACAAAAATGCCTAGATATATACTGAGTTCCGAAATTAAATACAAACCAAATGACACTTTATTTTACCTTTTTAAACGCATATATAAGCCAAGGATTGGTTTGGGCATTTGAAAGAAGCTCAGACAAAAAGATCTTGAGTGCATGTGACTTCTATTATCAACAGAGAAAACCTCTTAGGCTTACCAAGATTTCATCTTGGTTTTCCGTTATTACAACGATCAGAAATTCAACTTATTCGAAATAGGATTATTCGTGTTTCTTTTTCCTTTGACTTGGCGAAGTGTATCTAGTTTATCTTGTTTGTTATTTGGCTTTGAAGCCACAACGGTGCCAATGTCTGTAGTTTTGAGCAAAAAAAAATGATGTAAAAATATCAGAATATAAAAAAGAAACACCATTTTTTTTCTGCCAGGAAGAAGGAAGTGGGGTTAGGTGAAAGAACGGCTGTAAATATTGGCGAAAGGATACGTTGGTCTAGTCAGTCAAAAGAATGAAAAAGCAGGTGTTGCTCATTCGGATGTGATGTTCGGTGGTGCGCAGTGCATACTGATGAGACAAGCGGCGGGAAAGGTTTTGGCAAAAAGAATGAGGTAGTAAGTGGAAACTAAAAGGTAAATAGGAAAGATAAAATAATGTACTAATCAGTGAAATGATAGCGAAGAAAACTGAAGTTAAAATGAATATGAACAGCCAAATATAATGAACGGAACAAAGAATCCATCAAAGAAAGAAATAAGCAAGTATATATAAATTTCCATTTTGAATACAAAATATATGTTTGAAAAAAATAGAAAATATGATTCCCTCAATATAGTTCGGAACGGACCTGCATTTAAAGAAAAGATAAGCATTTTAAATCTGCGTGTAGCTATATATATATATATATATATATATATATAATGTATGTATATCTGTTTAAACTGTTTCATGTAATAATAATAATGGGCTCCAGTAAATAGTATGTTCTTTTTGGTCTCATCCAATCAACTCTAATTCTCAGATTAAATTCTTAGGTTGTCATCAATATTATTAGACAAGCAGAAAAATGTACGGACATTAAAGTACAGTATTTGAAATACAGACCAAGGTGAATTATTTTCCAACAACGAATCAAAAGGATATTGTGTTTGATATTTGTGCGTGTTAAGAAATTTTGCCCTTCCCCAAATTCGTTTGACTAATACTAGACTTAGTAAAAAAAATGAACAAATTTATCTGAAGTTCTATAATAAAATAGCCATATTTAACGTAACCAATGAAATGTCCGTTGGATTATATATATATATATATATATATATATATATATATATATACGCGCTTTCATACTAATATGGACCTTATTAGATAAACCACAAACATGATTCACAAAAATTCCCGTACATTCGTGTCCGTCTCTGCATTTCCACATGCATAATTGCGCGTGAGCACATACACACACACACACACACATATATATATATATATATATATATATATATATACCCTGACTCACTCACGCAGTAACAAGGACGATGTATTAACATTCGATCCTGCCTGACGAATTACCTGATTTGTACATTGATAAATATCCAGTTTTCGGTGCATAAATATTTTGCTATGAGCAAAGACGCGCGCAAATAAAGAAGAAATGATTTGTTTTAGTCAATATACTATTCAGTCATGTGATCTATCGGTCCTGTCCTTTTACTCGCTTGGATTCCTTGCTGCCCGACACTATGACGCCTTCCAAAATGGTAACTGAGTGTTAATTATCTCCCTTGAGTCACCGTCGGATTTTGATTGATAGAAGAATCAGCTTCACATGACATTTACCCTTTATATGCCTTCATAGCCGACAAGCAATACTATGACTGATCATTCAACAGTGAAATATCATTACCTTCTACCGTGTTCACATATCTTTGGTGTAAGCTTTATCTCGTATCATTTTGATTTTGTATTGTTAATATTTTTCTACTAAAAATATGTAGAAAAGCTCCCAAAATGTTGCTGCGTCCGTTTATTTATCTTTTGAAAAACTTCTTTATTAGATTATTCACTTTGATTTTCTTTGAAATTCGGATATTAATCTGTTTATATTGCCTTTAGTTTACATTTATACTTTCATTAAATTTTCTTTAAACGGCTCTTCACATTTATTTTTTTATGATTGGCGCAGTTTCATTGTTATTTACTCTCCTGCTTTGGAGTGAATAAAGAAGAGAGATGAAGCTTCAGAGAAGTAAATTTCCGTTAAATATTGCTTAACAGCAAGATGTGATTAATTGTATGCTAGTTGTTCTTTCTATCGGTCTATTGGTACCATGGTTACTGGTAATCTGTATGTATATTTCTCAGTTTTCTAAGGAGATATCCTGTCTTGCTGCTTCATATAAAATTCGAAGACACATAGCACAAAAGCATTATTGATTATCAAACACAATCAGTTACTGATTTTCGGGCGTTGGTCAGAGCGAATAAATTTTCAACAGTATTATATATATATATAATATATATATATATGAGAGAGAGTTTAAATTTGTGAGATTTATATAGGAATAATACTTAATATCGAAAATAGGAGCCTCTATAGATATAGTGTGTGGACATAGGTATCAACATTATTGCAATTATGCTGCACGTTCAACCTAAAACTATTTCTGAGTACCGCACTGATTAACGCGTCTGTTAGTTATCAGTGTTGATTATTTCCACACTGATATATATGCGTGATCAGCTGATTTATACTCATTTTTATTTTACATTTTTTGCTATAACTCAAAATGTTCATCTTATTTTGTTATATGCGGTGACCCTTTAGAACCTCGGTGATCTTAGCTCTTTACAAATATCTCTCCGTTATCATTTGCCATTTTACAAAAATCTACCTAATTATTCTTCCTTCCATGCGTACAGGCGAGTTAGGCTGATTACTCTCACGCTTGATATTTTTAAAAAAGCTCTTGTTAACAGTGGGTATAACTGTTATTTTTTCCCATGAATATGCTATAAATATATGCCTTATTTATTGACAAATAATTAAAATTTTACCAGCCTTGCTTCACAAAGGATTTAAATTTCAGACCTTCATATTTTCTTTCTGTCGTATGTTTGGCACACTCTCTTGAAATCAGACAGTTTGTGTGAACTTCTATTCTAAACAGCGATGCATACACAACATTTCACCTTAGAGCTAATTATTTTTTTCCAGTTTAATTCTTTTTTGCTTTGTTTTGTTCCGGTTCATGGTGGACAGTTGTATAGGTTTATTTGCGCGTTTATCTTTTGTGTGCCGACAGGAAATTTAGTAAACCGTCTATGTCATTGTTCTGAATTGTTTCCTGTTGGCATCTTTCGACTATATGATGCAAAAGAGAGCATCCCGATGTCTCTATAACGATGGAGTGGGTCCATATTATACAATTTTACTTTTTAGTTGATAATTTCAACTAAGAAATGCGTCATTTATATCCCTGAAGTGGCGTATTAAATCATTGTCTGTTAATCTGGTTTTGTTATTTATTTATTTAAGATTTTTATAATTTCTATTTGCTGAAACTATCATATATTTCTTTACTTTATTTACGTCTTATTGCAAGTTATTTTTTCCTCATTTTCTTCTTTCATTCTTTCAATCTTTAAATTTTTCCCACTTTACTATCATTGCTAATGTCCGTTGATACTTCTGAGTCTAAGTTTATATCTTCAAATTATTTTCACTTCCTCTACCTTATATGCGTATAAAAAGGGCGATTTCGCTGGAAATGATTTGAAAAGCCATAATGTAGATATTTACACATACATCGTATATATATATATATATAGGGAGAAATGGGGATCAAAAAGCTGAGTTTGAATGAGTTTATTATAATCACTTACGTCTTATAAGAATGGGCAATGTACGAATCCATCTCTTCTCCCCCAGCAATGGGTAAATAACAGGGCACTGTGTCCTACAGTCATGCGTGGCGAGCGGTAGTGAGAAGGACAAATCTGAATTCAGATCCTATGAACTCATTTGGTGGCCTTGTGTCATACTGCGCAGCAGTTCTCTGTATTTGGATCTGCCAAGAAGTGTCAGTATTCTGGCTGTTTATTTGATCTGAACAGCTTGGGACTTATACGTCAAAAACGACGGGCGAGACATTATATGATTACACGCACACACACATAACGACAGCATTTGATGTAACATTATCTTAACTAATTTATCACGTTAACCAAAATATGTTTCACTCTTTTTGATATGCCACATTTTATTCATCGATTAAAATTTTGTACCAAATCTAGATCGATGTTTGAAATAAGAGGGGGATTTTTTTGATTTCTGGAAAAAAAGTGCTCATCCTTTTGAGTAAAATCTTTGAAAATGATAGAGCTTAACCAGTCATCACCAGGATGCGTGGAATAATTGAAGACGGAAGTAATTGAGCAAACATTTGTATTTAATTCACGAACTTATTACAAAATAAGTTAAAGTTTATAATGTTAAGATCATTTTAATCGTATTTATATTATTGTAAAGAACAGTATCCGCGCAGCTTCCATCACATTTCCTCGATTCATAAAGAACATTTTAAAGTATATATTTTAAAAATCGTTCTACTTGATTGCCTAATAACGTTTTTGTCTAGGTAACCTACATTAACTAA
This sequence comes from Acanthosepion esculentum, assembly GCA_964036315.1. Classification (NCBI taxonomy): domain Eukaryota; kingdom Metazoa; phylum Mollusca; class Cephalopoda; order Sepiida; family Sepiidae; genus Acanthosepion; species Acanthosepion esculentum. Next base: position 37,063,589 of record OZ038482.1, on the reverse strand, counting down.
ATATAATGTAAATCCGAAAAGAATACAAGTATACCAAAACAGATAGTTTATTGAATATATGTTGAAATGTTTGAATATCGGTAGCTTAGCTATCATCATACTCCTTCCCATTTTTAACGTAAATGAAAGGGTATCTCTCTCTCCCCATACATATACATATACATACATACATATACATATACATATACATATATATATATATATATATATATATATATATATGTACACACACACACACACACACACACACACACAAACACCACTAAGAAAACTTTTCCTCATTTTTAAACATATTCATATATTGCAAAATGTCAAAGTAAATGTTAAACGTGTTGAAATGTTTGTGGGAATTTCTTTGATATAATATCATCAATATCAACTCCGGGTATAGTCCAATGCCCACCGAGCATTTAATCACCTGATCCTCCATAGAGTACACACACACACACACATCTCTCTCCCTCTCATATATATATATATATATATATATATATATATATATATATATATATATATATAGTTTGCAGAACAATGTTTTACACTCTGTGTATTAATTTCTAGTCCACTCATTGGTGTTGTCAACGAAATTATTTTCTCTGCATTAGCATATTTTGCAAAAGGTTATCTCGTTGGCTGATAGTAGAATGATTTTTGGATTTTCATGTCTTATCCATAGTGTTTCAACATTCTGTTTTAACGAGTTCTTACAATGAGCAAGTTTCGTGTTTGAATTTACCTCAGAATACGCCATTTGTGATGTGCTGTATACATGAGATACCAAGGATACTCTGTAGCATCCGATTTCTAATGCTTGATTTCTTTGCACTTCTGCTTCCGTAGAATGATGTAATTATTTATGACAATATTTGTAAATGAAAATCCTTCATTTGAATTACTCAAAGCCATTTGGCATAATATGATATTGCTCGCGTTCCCAAAGAATATGCCCAAGGCAACAGAAGTAAAACTCTTTGATTCATTCAAAGAACATTCAAGTCAGTCAAGTTCGTATATGTAAAACTTCAAACACGAACATTATTTTTTTTTACTTTTTCTATTTGAATCTTATATACGGTGGAAAGCGAGGTTACGTAATAACAAGAAAATCGTCTAAATTCAACTATAATTGGCTTCGTATAAAAATCACTGCAGATATAGAATGAATCAGCTTTTCTTGCAATATATACAATCTACAAAGTACTTGACACTACATTGTACAACCTTTGAAGAGAAGAGTTCAGTCTGGTTAGATAATCTCTTGTGTGGTTGTTATGGGTTTTATTTGAGACGGACACAGCCATAGTATTGCTTGCCGCCAAAGTGATGTAAACTCTAACGTTACAGTAAATATGATGAACAAGCTATTTAAGTAAATATCCAAATACAAATAACAAACCTATATTTAAGTCAAAATTCATTAACATTTAAAAAGAACAGGCATGAAGTCAGTCGTTTGATAAAAGGTGGAATGTTGGAATCCTACATGAAGAAGATATGAACAATTGACTATTACTGATAGTTTTCGGAGAAAATTAAAATGTAGCCAAATTAAAGTTAATGTTGTTGACAATCTAAATTTTGATATGAACGTGGTTTCCCGGTTTGAATTAGGATAAGTCTTGTCGCTAAGATTATCCCATTGTTCAAAATTGTATGAAGGACTTTGCACGTTGATTGTAACAAATTTGTGAGTATTACTTAATCGTCAGTTGATGCAAAATCTTCCCGATTTTTTAAGTGTATTTTCTTTCGTTTGTTCTGTTGTATTAACGAACAAAGTATAAATAAAACTGGAATGAGGAGCCGGTGATTTGTGTTACAGTGTAACCCGGATATAAGAGAGTTGTCGGGACCGGAGAAGAAGGATCTTATATCCGGGTTTGGTCTATCTTGTTTAGTTAAGTATGGCTCTAATTTGGGACCGGAGAAAATCTCTTATATCCGGGTCTCTTATATCCGGGTTACACTGTATATTTTTTACATAAATGTAGAAAATATGTAGTATAACCAGCATATTATATATTTTATATTTCTTATTGTTATTGACGAAAGCACAGTCTGTCAAATGGGAAGAGAAATTGTGAACAGATTAATCTTTATATATAAGTTGCGAGTTCGAAATACACACACACACACACACACACACACATATATATATATATATATATATATATATATATATATATATATAATGTATCCATTATCCAATGTATAGTAATATATACAGGTGTTATCATAAATGATTTATCGAAAAATAACTCTGCTTGTGAATGAAAACTGTTTAGATGCGCATGCGTACTTTTGTGCATCTTTGTGTTTAACCACAAAGCTACCAATCCCGTTTATCCAATAAACAAAGAAACAATCAAATGATTGAAATGAATTCATGCATGCAAAGAATTAGTTCGCTTGGATCGTAACCGTTTAATACTCAAAGAAAAGACAACGCATTTTTTTTTTAAAGGTTTTGTTTTTGTGCTTGTGCATGAGAACGATCGCCTGAATTTATTGTCTGTGTGTGTTTGATATTTTTTCTGAAGAAATGGTAATTGCTTGCTGTGGTCGATGTCATTAGACACAGTCGAGTTGATATTCAGTTAGATTCAACAGTTTTCTTCTTTTTTTTTTTGCGCATCCCAGACAACAGGCGTTAAGAATAAAGGATGCATTGCGGGATTTTGTTTAAGTTTCTTCAATCTCCGTCTTTCTCCTGTAAGATCATTTCAGACATTTCTCGTAGCAATCTCGATACGAATGCTCGAAAAATAGTACAAAATCAAATATAAGATTTTGCTCAGCAATAAAGAATTACATACACACAAATCATATATATATATATATATATATATATATATATATGTACATACATATATATATATATATATGTACATACATATATATATATATATATGTACATACATATATATATATATATATATATATATATATATATATATATATATATGTGTGTGTAGTAAATATGTCAATTAATACGATGTTTCTTAAACATTGCTTCCCAAATGTCCACATTTAGAAATCTGATAGGGCTGGTTCCCACGATATTAAAATTGTCACTTTAAATAGAGCATATTAATGCAATGGTCAGATGTATCGTTATTCTTTCATCATAACCGGAAATCGGTTGTGGGAGGGAAACCCCTAAGGGGATCGGCTTGCTTGTTGTGTGACACACATTTTTACAGTTGTATCTATGTACCCAATTCACTTTCAAATCGGTAAATCGGCTTAACACGACTAGTTAAAAATCACTGTTTTAATAAACGCGGCGATACCTTAACGAGCAAAGAATAGACGTGCTTTAAATAATACAGATGGCCATAATTTAATTCCGTTCTACAAATTTTCTTCCTTGCATCCATAGATATATACGGATGATTAGTCACACACAGCAGCCTAGATTATTCAGAAACGTATGTTATTGTCCACAAAAATAACCGTTAGATTAATACAACAGACTATTCACAACGCATAGGTCATGGCGATTGAGTTTTAGTATGAGACATTGTTGCTTCTGGGTGTTAATTTCAAAGTATACTATATATATATATATATATATATATATATATATATATATATATATATATATGATTACTACACAAGTTTCTCTTTGTCGTAGTCAATTCCGACATCTTTATCAAGCAAGCTCTCTTCACTTTAATTAACTAACTTTGTTTCTTGCTTGCACGTATTTTCTTATTCAACCATTCTAATTCTGTGATCTCGTCAAATCTTAGTCCAAATAGATATCTCTCTTGGTGGAAAATAAGTACACTTTCGCTTTGCAGTATCAATCTTAACAAAAGTCTACAATTTGAATAATAAACTTTCAAGTCAAAATTCTTGCCGTAGAAGATAAAAATTGATTTCATTCATTTTGAAACGTGCCTATTTATTGGAAAAAAATTACTCTGTCATTTATCTAGCTATCTACGTCTCGTACACACACAAACACACACACATATATATATATAATAGAGAGTCTTGGGAGAGAGTGTGAAATTGACTGAGTTTAGTGAAATATATGCGAGCGTCGAAACATTAAGTAAATGATGCTCTATCTAGGTCAAGATCATCTCCTTCGTATTGGCGTATATATATATATATATATATATATATATTATAGTACATCGTCGAGCTTAGAATCCTCAACAGAATGCAAAAAGCAATGGACGGCCGTTTATTCCTATCTGGGACTCATCAGCAGTGCGCATCCACTACTGAGAATCGAACCAGGATCGCTTCGAGTCTAGTTTATGTTTTCTTCGTCTCCGAGTACCGTGGTACAGTTGGTATGACGTTCGCGTTGTATAGAAGCGATCCGGGTTCGATTCTCGGTAATGGATGGGCACAGTTGATGTGTCCCAGATAGGACTAAACGGCCGTCCATTGCTTTCTGCATTCTGTTGAGGATTCTAAGCTCGACGAATTACTATAAAATTAGCCTAAATACCAAAATCAATTACGATTACTCTATATAGGAAAAACACGCGTCTTTTTAAAAATTATTTTAAGAAGCTATTGTTTATTGAATCTGTTGGCTCTTCTTCGGTATATGATCTCTATTTTTCACAACTTTTCAAAATGAATTCATAATTACGCCAACCTGCAATATTAGAAGCTATTGCGATACTTTTACATGCCCAGTTTTAAATATACAATTTTGTAATGATGAAAAATGTTTGATATCATTTGGGCTTTGTCCTGTGGCCCATTGGCTAACAGTGAATTCAGTTATTTTTTTTTTATTCTGAGCCGATAACTAATATCGGTAGTAAGTATGGACATATTTTCCGTACTGTTCTTAAAATTAATATTGAATATATCAAGATTAAGAAAGATGGATAAAGAGTAGTAGAATGTCGTGAATTTAGTTTCAGTTTCGGTTTGCTTTGCTTCTCATATGAATTTCCTCTTGATATTAGTAGCAGGCTTAGCATTGATTGTCGAGTGGCAGGGAAACCGCGTATTATTACTGGAGCCAAGCTGACCACGAATCACTAACGACTCTCACTGAGGAGGCCGTGCAATCTGTCGGCATCTTACCTTGTAATTTCAAGTCATTAGGTAATTCGCCAGCGGGACGAGAAGCAAAACCAAATGCAAAACTGAAGACAAGAGCATTGCGCTTTTCATTCTTTCAGAGTAATGAAAGAAAATACAAAGTACAAATTAAAAACACGAAAAGTTTTCTAGTTTGGTTTATGTCAGACCGTTATAAGTTGCCATAGTTGAAGTTCCTTTTGCAGTTTTACCTGATTGTTTTGTTTTATGGTATGATGGGATAATATGGACGAAGCATAGATATTAGATATCATTCTGCACATCAGACATCAAAACACAAACACTCGAGTGAGTATAAAACGATTTTATATGAAACTTACATCCATTTAAAATAATTACATGTATTTTTTATTTAGTTGATAAGAAACTGCTAGAAAGAAAACCCCCATTTAAGCCATTTGTAAATTCCAACTAAATAACATAGTGCATTGTGTTGTAATGGATATTGTCTAAGAATGATAACTCGGAGAGCCGTGTTCGAATCCCATTTCTGTTTGTTATATTCAAACACGCACAAATATCCTTGGTATGAATCCATCACTAACCCACAGCTATAGGTTAAATAGAAAGACAGACTGGTTGGCCTTTGTTGGCAAACAGTCTATAGCAAAAAGAAATGGCAATCTACTGCGTTAAAAATCTTCTGCCTCGTCAATCACGTAACGAATGACACATCGACGTCCAAACGTTTATCACGTGTGGCACCTAAGTGACTGAAATATAGAGCCATACATATTTTATTTTTACTTCTTGAAAGTTACCTTCCTATATTATTTTACTCTTTGATTGATATAATTTCTGTCTGATTTACATTGAGTAATTTGCTGTAACTCTTTATTTTAGCGGTGAGTGTTCTATGATATTCTCTTTAGCTCGTCACATGGAATAATATCACGTCCATATTACACAAACTGCATCCATGTGGTTTTAAAATGTAAGAGCAATGTTATTACATCCCTATGAAAAATAATTAACAATCTTATATTTAGTGATTTAACCTATACAGTCAAGCTATTGTGACGGAATTAGAAGTCCTACTAGAATTCATTATTAGCGGCCACAAATTTAACGACGTAAGATGTGCAGAACAACAAAGTGTTGATAGCTGATATAGAGAGGAGACTACAAGAACACCGTGCAAAAGTATGTGGATCCCTTAGAAAATATTTCAAATAATTGTCTTTTATTTACTGAAATGCTACAAATTTTAATTGAACTATATATTCATTAATAAGAACGTTAAATGAATTACAACCACTTTAAATTTTTAGCAAGCAGGAATAAAAAATATTTATTAAAATTATGACCAGGAGAAGTGAACCCTTATATTTACACATTGTATAATTCCTCCGTGGTTGCCAGTTTAAATTATTTGTTTGTGCTATCAGAGACTAAATTTTAACTAATATATGTATGTAAAATCAAACGAATTTCTTGAAGGTTCAAAAATCGCATAGTTGAAACCGATAATGATAGAGAAGACTTCAAAAGGCTATCAATTCAATTTGAAGAACAATTCTACACTGTGCCACAAATTATGTATAAATGTATGTATTGGTATGACTGCATCACAATCAAGAAGTGGCCGTCCCTGAAAAATGAAGCAAAGCAAGCAGACATCTAGATCCGCATGCCCAGATAAATCCTGCTATGGCCATTGCGGATTTCCAGTGATCACTAACGAATTCCGGAATCAATGAGCATACATCAACAGTGCAAGGAAATCCGAACAATGCCGATCTTCATAACAGAATGCGAGAAAAAAAGTCACTGCTTAAGAAATAGAACCAGCAACTCAACTATGCCAAAGCTAGAAGCATTCTGGGAGAAAGTTTTTTGGTCGGATTAAATAAAAATTGGGAGGTGGTTTAACTGGTGCGCTCCTAATACGCCTTTTGAAGAGAAAAATTGATACCAACTATTAAACGTGACGGTGACGGTATGATAATTTGAGGGTGTTTTGCTGCAACTGGAACAGGAAAAATAGTAAGCATCAATGACACAATGGATCCTGCAAGATGCAAAGCAATTTTGAACGAATGTGTTTTGTCCTTAGTTCAAATGTTGGATTTAGAACAGGGTTGCAAATTCCAACAGGAAAATGATCTGATGCATCAAAACAAATCCTTAAAAGAATGGGATCGTCAAAAGAAATTTCAAGTCTTGCAACGGCCTATTCAAAACCCTGATTTAAACTCACTGGAATATCCGCAAGAAACCAAGGTAAATCGAAAATAGTTGTAGTTTTACGATGAAGTATGGTAAAAAAACTTGCACTCATTACTGTGATAAACTTATATATTTATAGAAAAAGACTGGTAGACATTCAAATATCAAAAGGAGCATTCACAAAATATTATTTATAAGGGTTCACATTATTTGCACATCTAATTGTTGAATTAATATTAGGTTGGTGCAAAAATAATGTCGTTTTCTCACAGGAAGTTGAACGTCAAAAAACGACATTATTTTTGAATCAACCTAATATTTTTATTCCAGCTTGATACAAAGTTTTGGTAGTGGTTGTAATTGATTTAATAAAGGTCTTACCTTAATGAATATATAAATTAAGACTTGTTGCTCATCTGGAGAAAGAAGTCAATTATAAATACGCACATACATAATATTGCCTCGAAATATTCACCGGTCAGTGTGTTTCTTGCACTTAAAGTGAACATAACTGATATGTTTGCCTCACAACCTATTCATCTGTAAAAAAAATAATTTTTAACTGAAGGTGTTTACACAGAAAGATTTGGTTCCATCATTTGTAAGCTCGTATGAAATAATATACTCGCTGAACTTGCCGGAAAATAACACATTAAACACACTGACACACATACACACACACTCTCTCTCTCTCTCTCTCTCTCTCTCTCTCTCTCTCTCTCTATATATATATATATATATATATATATATATATATAATGAAGTGGGAAACTAAAATTAGAGATTAAAATATTCGGAAAGTAATGGTAAAGCGCACATAAGTCTTGAAACATTTATATACACAGACACTGTGTGTGGGTGCGTGTGTGTATTAATAAAAGCCAGTGAAGTCTGATTAATTAGAGATACGGCAGCAGGTATGAAGTCAGAAAGTAAATTTTCTTTATAGAGTGAGGACGAAATTAGTTTAGAACGGACGTGAAAATTAAATTAAATTTCACTCGAAGAGTAAACGGTTGGGTAAGTGAATTGGAGAGAGTTGAAAGTGTGAATTTATATAACTGCAGTTTATCGACGCCCTACATTTACCTAATACACAACGTTTATTCCAATTTGGCAAAGATGATCTATGAAAATCTATGGCCTGAATACTGTGTAAATTATCCAAACACTATAACCCTACATGTCACTTATTCGTACGAATGTTCATCACAATAGCCTGATATATTAAATAACATAATAACTGGATGTTTTCCGGGGAGAGATGACACGACATCCCAATAAACTAAATTCTCAACATCTATGTTTAGTAATTGAGCAAGACCCTTAAAAACATTAAAATAATTTTCTCCTCCTGGGGTACGCTGTAATGATTTACTGTTTAAAATAAAAGCGACGTCTGTTCAAACAGTGTGTGTGTGTGTGGAGAGCTCTCCTATTTTTAATATATATCAATTTATCTCCTATCCTTCTGAAATGGTTACTAGAAAAGTGTGGGATACGAAAGCCTTAAAATAAACGAATACTTAAATAAGAGTGAAAATGTATTTTAATGAGTTGTAATCTACTTTCTAAAAGGATATGTGTAAAGTAAAAAAAAAACTATTAATTTACTTAAAATAAATCACATCTTTTCATTTCACTGTAATATATATTTTGCCGAATTTAAATCATTATATATATATATATATGTATGTTTGTGTAATCTCGATATTAATTTTAAATTTTTTCGATATTAACAGGTATTATTTTTTTCCAATGGTTATTAATATGTTGGTTTATATTTCAAAACAGTAAAGATTCGATAGGCTTCGAAATCAATTTCATTCTACATTCTTTGCTAAAATGCTTTAGAGTAAAGAAAATGACATGAAAGAAATTTGTGTGTGACTACATGTAAAACGCTGAAAATCGTATATTCCAATTATCATGACCACACATATAGGAGTCATTCTGCAAACACCTATATAGCCGTTCCTGTGAGTAAAACGTACACAGCTATATCCACTTACGTATTGATTCAGGTTTTCAAAAATTAGAACATATATAAAATGAGATTTTCTTTCATGCATGCTCGCGTGAAAGGATGCAAATCAAATAATACAAAACACATTCGAGCATTGAAAAAGAAATATTTGATAACATTAACGAATTCAGTTTCCCCGTGTATATTTCTTATAAAACGGAACGCTTACAAGTCGATCTCTGGCAATAAATAAAAAAAAAATGAATATACGTATACTTATATATATATATATATATACACACACACTCACCCACACACAAGAAATAAGATAGGGAAACCTGATCGTTCCTACCCAATACAGGCGGTCTTACCGTTTTGCAAATATCTACCTCCCGCATCATCCGTTGCACCGAAATATCTTTGAAATGCGAGAGACCAGAGATCAGTAAGCACACTCTGGTATTTCAAAGCATCTGCATATAAAGAATATAAAGCACATTAACACGTCGACTTCCCTTCAATTTTTGTCTTTTTTATTTTTGTCAGCCAGCTCCTTTTGACAAGTTATCAAATTCTAGAGCTTGAAAACCAGCTGAAATATTTTTTTTTACTCCATTACACACACACAGACATACGTGTGTGTGTGTGTGTGTGTGTCTGCGTTGCAATAGTAAATGCAATTGAATACGGCCCAAGAATCACTAAATACCAAATCATGGCAAAAGAAAGAGGTTAGGTGTGTGACAGAGATCAAGAAATAGGATTATACAAAAACATCTTAACGTTAAACCACAGCGAATTTTGATTGCTCTGCGAACGTTGTAAAGTTTAAACAGATGTTTGATATAAAAGTGAACACTAGCATACGCAGATTTATATAATTCGAAAGCACATACTCGGATTCCAGTAAATAAGTCTATTTACGCGCTGTAAGTTTTATGTATAAACATTCATAACAAATATGCCTGCTTTATAAATCGATAATTTAACTATTTCTTCGTTTTTAAGAATAGATATTGTCATTGGTATTCAAAATTCACTTCTTTTATGTCTTAATATAAAGATAGAAATATTGTTACATCTATGTAAACTCAGTCAATTCATATTTGCACTTGTTTTGAAACTATTAATACGTATGCGATTGCATGTATCTATCTGTAGGATTTCCGCGAAATATGACATCGTTATTCATCTTATACATTCTATTTATCTCTCGCTCTCTCTCTCTCTCTCTTCTCCCTCTTTTCTCTCTCTCTCTTTTTCTCTCTTTATCACTCTCTTTTTCTCTCTCTCTCTTTATCTCTCTCTCTTTTTCTCTCTCTCTCTTTATCTCTCTCTTTTTCTCTCTCTCTCTTTATCTCTCTCTTTTTCTCTCTCTCTCTTTATCTCTCTCTTTTCTCTCTCTCTCTTTATCTCTCTCTTTTCTCTCTCTCTCTCTTTATCTCTCTCTTTTTTCTCTCTCTCTCTTTATCTCTCTCTTTTTCTCTCTCTCTCTTTATCTCTCTCTTTTTCTCTCTCTCTCTCTTTATCTCTCTCTTTTTCTCTCTCTCTCTCTCTCTTCTCTCTTTTCTCTCTCTCTTCTCTCTCTCTCTCTCTCTCTCTTTTTCTCTCTCTCTCTCTCTTTCTCTCTCTCTTTTTTCTCTCTCTCTCTTTCTCTCTCTCTCTTTCTCTCTCTCTTTTTCTCTCTCTCTCTCTTCTATCTCTCTCTTTTTTCTCTCTCTCTCTTTATCTCTCTCTTTTTTCTCTCTCTCTCTTTATCTCTCTCTTTTTCTCTCTCTCTCTCTTTATCTCTCTCTTTTTCTCTCTCTCTCTCTTTATCTCTCTCTTTTTTTCTCTCTCTCTCTTTATCTCTCTCTTTTTCTCTCTCTCTCTTTATCTCTCTCTTTTCTCTCTCTCTCTCTCTTTATCTCTCTCTTTTTTCTCTCTCTCTCTTTATCTCTCTCTTTTTCTCTCTCTCTCTCTCTTTATCTCTCTTTTTCTCTCTCTCTCTCTTTATCTCTCTTTTTCTCTCTCTCTCTCTCTTTATCTCTCTCTTTTCTCTCTCTCTCTCTCTTTATCTCTCTTTTTCTCTCTCTTTTCTTCTCTCTCTTTATCTCTCTCTTTCTCTCTCTCTCTCTCTCTCTTTATCTCTCTCTTTTCTCTCTCTCTCTTTATTTCCTCTCTTCTCTTTCTCTCTCTCTCTTTCTCTCTCTCTTTATCTCTCTCTTTTTCTCTCTCTCTCTCTTTATCTCTCTCTTTCTCTTCTCTCTCTCTCTCTTTATCTCTCTCTTTTTTCTCTCTCTCTCTCTCTCTCTTC
>OZ038482.1:36994183-37039183 GCA_964036315.1 Acanthosepion esculentum | reverse complement strand
GAATGTTGTTTCATCGAGAACACAGTTCCTTAATGAGCCTGTGATTTCATAAATAATATTGACCATCTGTAATTATGCTCTTGATTTTGAGGAGATAAGCTGTTGTTAATATTTTATAGTAGATAATTGAATTTTCTTTTCGTCGACTGGTTTATTTTTTTATGATGTTTCTAAGGGACATGCATTGGTTCTCTTCTGTCTTTTCTACAAATATTTTCATGGCAACTATCCTGAAGAGCTACTTTCACTGATACGCCCACTGCATGAAATTAAGCGTGCTACTAGGTTGGCATCTCTATCTTTGACGTAAGGTTTAAATGTAACCGCCTCTTCTACTCCAATAGATTCTTCTCTCGAACTTCCCGACAGTGGGAACTCCCTTCCTCCAACTTGATTCCCTGATGGCTATAATCTTCAAATATTCAAAGGTAATGTCAATCGACATCTTCTGAGGCCTTCATCCTGATACCCGTCCTTCTATATATCATTTCCTCAAACACCCCCCTCTTTACTCTTGCTCTCACTCTCTGTAACCCATTGCATGCTAGTGGTACTCCCCACTTCGTTGGGGTGAAAAGCTTAAAAAAAAATTGTTGCTTATTTTGTGTTGGTGCATAATTATCAAGCGGTATTTAAACAATATTCAACAATACCCTTTTTAAATGATTATTCCAGAGCGTATGGTTATCGACACGCATTTTTATAAACTGAAAATAAAATCAAATTCTTTATTAAAAAAGGAAAAAAAAACAAACAGCATTTTTTATTAACAAATAACTCGCTTACAAAAAACGCCTGATACTTATGCACCAACACAATAGTTAACGGCTATTTGATTTTTATAGAAATTGTTGGTTTTTATTTGAATGTTCAGTATTATTATTTTTTACTTAGAAAAAAAACTTTTTAGCATCGCTTATGTTCTATATATAACTGAATATTCAGAATTCCTGCAATCATAAAATCGAAAAGAAACCCCAAATTAAATTAACGTTAGTTATTAAAAAATGCGCAAGAACATATATTTATGAAAGTGAACGGTATTCACATTCTGCAGAAAACTGATTTACAGTTTACATCGTGTATTATTCTAAATATTATACAGAGAAAAACCTTTGTTTCTTCATCGGATATCGTCTTTGTACAAGTCATATTCTTGGTAATTGTTGGTTTTTAAAAGAAGCAAAATATAAGTACAAATTAAATCGATATTTTTTTTTCAGATGTGTATCTTATGTCAAAAACCTGACTGTAAGGAATTACGTGTGTCGTGCGAATAAGTCCTCGTGCCACTGTAGATTAATTTATCAGTGAATAATACAATTGAGAGATGTAAATGCTGAGAAACTAAAGTAAATTAAAAATCCGTGAGACTTAGCTGGACGTTGATTCATATAGTCATAATACACAACATACAAAATAGAAGATTCGAACGCATCAACATATGCAATGAATGCTATTATTATAGATGTATAAATGTAATCAAATAAATACATAGAATCTGAATGAATAAAACGAAGAGATATATATCTCTTAAGTGCCTTGCAGATCTCCAGATAAGGAGATATTTGATGACGACAACGATTCGGTACTAATCGAAATCATTTGAGTAACTCTGCATTATAAAAATTTAGTACAGTATGTTGATATTTAGACACTTTTTTAACCAGTTATTACCACGGAAAACTTTCTTATCTCTCATCATTGCCTCCGTAATGTCTACACTTCACAGATACTCAATATTGCAGCTGAATACTTATTCGTATATTACTTCGCTAAAAAAAGTTACCTCTCCTCTTCTGCAGTTTAACGCAATTTCTACCATGGTGATTCAAGTGATTGCGCCCACACAGTATTCTATCATTTTAGTCTTCAATTATCTTCTTTTATATAAAGGATGTCTATATATTTTTTCCTTAAAATCCCTCAATTCGTTCTTTACTCTCTCACCTTTTATATCAAGTAAAGGAATACAAAAGATCTGTAAGTTTCAACGTTGACCTGTATTGCTGGGCTCGTTTTGTGGCTCGGAACACAGCCACGAGAAGAAAGATCAGCTTTGTGCTATTTTTCATGTAACGTTCTCCTGCAAACTTCTCTACAATAATGTTGACGACATTAAGCGCCATTAGAGCCAGGAATAAAAGCGGTGGAAAAAAATAGAAGCGCTTTCTTCACTGAGGTACAGACTTCTCTCACGACCTTTTCTTATATTACTGGAGGCGATCTTTGCCTTCAATAGGTTCATGTCCCATTCTTTTCTTGTTCCTGCTTTCTTCAAGTAACAACAGGTTTTGATTTTTCTTCACTGTTTTATTTCGCTCTTCCTTTCTGTCTCAAACATTTCCAAATGATCCCATTTTAGTCTGTCTCTTTACAGTTCTTTGTCATTTCTTACTCTCTTCCTTCGTTGTTCGCTTTCTGTTCAACTTGTACGTTATCGATTTTTGTTCTTTTTCTAGAACTATTTTATTCTTTCTCTTGTTTAATGATGAGTTTTCCTTTACTTGTTTTTATGTTTAGCTCTTTACAGAATCATTTCCAAACATACTTTTTTTTTCAGTTTAGCTTAAATTTCTCAATCATTCATTGTGTTTCCTTGTTTTTAACATGCTTTTAGTTTGTATTACTAAGTTTGTTTTACGGTCTCTCTTTCTACCTTTCCAAATTCCAGCCTGCCTTTATATTCAACTCATTATAAATCATGTTGTGAAACTTTTCTTTTATCTCACGTATTCCAATTCGATCTATCGCTTTATTGGATTTTTTTTCTCAAGTTTACTTACAATTAACTTTTTCTTCCCTCGTACATTTTTTTTGTCATTTTCTTCCACTTTTCTAATTAATATTTCAGGTTATTTTTTAATTCATTTTCTCATTCGAATTAATTCTTCTCCTTCCTTATCATATCTACATTTAGACCTATGTGATTTTTTTTATTTTTTATTGCTAAGAAATAACTTTATCACTATCAGATTACATGTGGTTGCAAGTTTTATAATGACGCCGACTAGGAATTCTCTTGTGCTTGGAAATATCTCTGATATTTTCATCGGTGGGCACCACCAACAAGTTTATTTGCTGTGATATTTTAGTCTGTAAACTACGTTAACCAACAGTGATACATTTAGTGCGAAACTAATTTCAGTTGAAGCTATAAATCAACTTTATTTATGACGCAAGGTGATTATTAGGGAGTTGGCGTTTGTATTACTTTTTTGTAATTATTTTCTGTCTGCGAACGTGTTAATATGAACCATTTAAAGAATTTTGAAACGAATAATTTCATTTATCATTTTATGTAGTTATTTATTATATGAGAAAGTTTCAATCCGACAATTTTAAGTGATTCTTTATCGATAATTTGCTGTATTCATTTTTATGTGTGTAATCTACACTTTGTATTCGTTAGCGATTGTCTGTCACCACTATAAAATAAAAAAAATATTAATTTAAGCGATGTATGAGTTGAGAAATGCGATTAATAATTTTGACAGGATATTTTCCTTATGCCGTTGAAATATCCTAATGCATTGCATTTTATTATTATATTTGGTATAAACTGATTTTTGTCTTAACTCTTAAATGAAACGATTTAATTAATTTTTAAAATTTCTTTCTAATTCATTTGTCATGGAAATATTGCCCCCTATTTCAATTTGTTTGCTACTCTTTCCGATACATTCGAAAACTTTGTCGATTAATTTTCAACAAATCTACTAGAATATGAATTGTCATTCAAACTGTATGTGTTATTTTGGTAGTGAAGGTATATATGACTGTATTTATTCACATTGCAATGAATTGTATCCAACCGCCTATCAATTCATCGAAGACGCTTGTTGACATGCCACTAAGTGAGAATATATAGATTCATTGAGAGCATTTGTAAAGATATTCCTTACCATTTACAAAAATTTCCTTGGCAGTTGGCAACTAGTATACTGAAGTATCCATTCATGTTATTAAATTTCAAGGGAGATAACACTTACTTGAATTAATGAGCTAATTAAATTCATGGCCATTATTCACGCCTCTTTTTCGTGTCCAACTTGAACCATGTAAATGTTAGCAGTAATCTCACGTTAATTCGATAGAAAGCTTACAAATGAATTACATAGATTACATTTAATGAATTCTTCAATCATACTAAATTCTTTCGTAAATTAAAAGTTACATTCATAATTGCATGTTCGTTTCTCTATTCTGGATTTTGTCAGCAATCTCCCCCACGAAAAATACTATTTTAAACTATGTTTATGGAACTGATATCGCAGAACCGACAGCCTGTTTTGTACAGGGAACATGTTATAAAGTTAAACGTTTCATCGAATTCTTTCCAGAACTGATGTAAAATTTACATAATTTTCCAAGTAAATGATCGAAAGAGAGGATCGGTTAGTTTCCGTGTTAGAAACTACAAAAACATTTTTTCAGACTGCGTCGGTGAATTATTAATGGCCATATTGATTTGTCTCGTACAAATGTTAAAGGCTATTACGATTTTAAAACTAGTAGAAGGAATAATTTCTTAACATCTATACATTTCAGATGTTGATATTATTCTGAAGAAGTAACCGAAACAAACGAACACGTCAGAGTTATCAAATCAACAGAAAGAATGTATATTTTATTCTTTATTATATTGCCTTGAATCTAAAAATTTAAGTATATTCTCCATGATTCAGTCATCTTTTAATTTAGTTTGTGATAGTGAAAATTGTTATTGATTTTCCTTTTTCCTAACTATGTGTGAGAATACGTAGAAGACATTGTTCTGGGATAATTCGAAGTTCTTTTTTGCCTAGAATACTCTACATATTCGAATTACCTAATTAGGTAATCTGAAAGAAAGAAATTGCAAACTTTCATGATTATGAAAGAGATATTTTATATCTACATACTTATCACAGATCTGTCCCACACAAAATGCTATAACATATGTATACAACATTTGCACTCTAGTTTTCTATTAAACTTTTCTAAACTCATGTCAACATTCCTGACATATTCGTCCTCACTTTTCTTAGCGCTATTTTGAAATGTAAAAATAAAATTCAACAATGTAAAAGAAACGCATAATTTCTCTTGATGACTTAAACTATTCATGAATTTTCTCAGTTACAGACATGCTCTGCTTCGGGTTTTCGCTAGAAACCTGTTTCTTTCGTTTCTAACTTGTTCTTAATTTGTAACTTAATTCTGGAACATTCATTGCTCTGTAAGAATTTAGATATCTTACAGTCCAACGATGTTTTAAGGAGATTATCCTAATTCTATTAGTGTTTTAATGTAATCTTTCACCAATACAACCCGTTGTAGGTTCCGATATCACACTCTCACTTTCCGGCCTTAATTGACGAAGCCCAGAAGTTTAATAAGCATTATTTTTGTATGAAAATCTCTTAAACGTACAACTCATTACAGATTAAAACTTAATTGGATTGACATGCAAGAAATATTCCCAGATTCCATTTCTCCATTATATGCATTAGTATATCCCTTAGATGCTAACATCTTGATACAAAGATGGAACAGAATATCTGAAAGAAAGAAATTACAAACCTTCATGATTATGAAAGAGATATTTTATATCTACATACTTATCACAGATCTGTTCCACACAAAATGCTATAACATATGTATACGACAAATAGTGTAAAATGGGCGAAAAGAAACAAGGTATCACTGGTAAAATTTCCTAACTAGAAAAGGCGCAGACCTTCGGTGTCCTTCAAGTGTTAATTGAGACCATGTTGTTTCCTCTGTATGCTCTACCGCTGTGTGCCGCTGAAGTCTTTCTTCTCCGCGGCCTAAATAGCAACTGGCTTGGGCGACACGTCTTACTCCATGAGTGATAAATAGCAACTGCCTTCGACTCTTTGAACTGACGTCTCTCATCGGTCGTTAAGTGAAATCGTCTCATCCAAATGGACATAATCGTCCTTTGCATTACTCTAAAATTATACTGATAGAATGATTCTTCGAGCGATATACGACATGAATGTTAACACGGTATATCTATTATTAATATTAACGGAGTTAGTTAAATGATGCTACTTTCTAGTTCGTCTCAAACACGCTCCTTCTTCACTGGACTCTTTCCATTCGAAGTAATGAAATGGAAAATAGCGATATACGAAACCTAATGAAAATATTTCGAATCAAATAACGACATGAAAATGCGGAAATGTTGAAACGTAACAAATTCTCATTAGTTGAAAAGCCATCTACACACTCTATTCACAGTTCACGATTTTCTAGACACATTTTGTAATTAGCCATTTCCTTTAAGAACTAAAATTGGAAAACAAAACGCATGAACTAATTAGCTGTCAACTCAGCACTAGAAGAATGAACACAGTTTATTTAAAATGAAATAAAGAAGAATATATCGGTTCACTATCATCTTGAACGCAACGCTCATATTACATAATTTTGTTAATTTGTTTCTGTCTGGAAAGTCAAAATAAATAACTTCATTGTTGCCGATTTACACTATGATGACCCATTTGTCATTTGAATAGTTTGTTTGTATCACTTATTAGTCTCATGTCAGTAATAATCCTGTATGTATCTGTTTCGTTTTAGAGTTGAACAAAATCGTTTCAAAGAAATGAGTTTTTGGTCTTTTATCAGAAGCATATTTTCAGCACATAGACTCATATAATAATCATAACTACATAAAACTTTAACAACACATTATATATTGCATATATATCTTTCCATAAAAAGTCACTTTTCTGAAGAAATATATCTCTCTATTTGTAAATAATATACCTTTTAGAAAAGTTTTACTATTTAGAAAAACAAAATGAAACAGAGATATGTATTCCTTACTTCAGGAATAGTTACATGTAGAATAAATTATCAACAAAATTTGTGGGATTCTTTTTTTTATATATAAATATCATCTTATATGGCAAGGAATTCTGGACAATCATCCCACGAATGTGAAAAAGACTTGGGACAAGAGAAATGCAGTTCTGTAGAAGGATGTAGAAAATTACATGCATGGAGCGACCAATCAACAAGGAGGACTGAAAGAAAATGGCATGAGAAAGATCACTTAGAATCAGGAAATGACAGATGAAATTCCTTGGACACAAAATAAGGAAGAAAGATTTGGAAAACTGAACCCTCACTGAGAAAACTGAAATCAAGATAGTGGAAGGCAGCGAGCCACTTACGCAACTAGCTGTGTGAATCGATGGGGGAAGAGGGGTAGAAATAAGGGAAAAAACTGCTAATAGCCGCAAAAGATAGGCGATCATAGCTAACCCTCAAATCCCTGTATCTTAAAGGGTTGCTACATAGAGAAGAAGACTTTTAAATTGTTACATGGTACCCACTCGGATTACTATGCTCGTCTTCGAGTATATCATTCGGCTGTTATCTGTAGTCTATTTCGTCCATGTATTTAACCTTGTCTCAAATTTACCAGAGTATAGGAAATTTAAAAGCGTGTAAATAAACCACATGTATAATAACCAGCGTTTTACTCCCTTCTTAGCCATACAATATTGTAATGTTAGAGCATAAATCTAATACAATCGCTCAGGTGGGTGTAAATTTTGTATCTTTACTTCGTTGAGCAGGAACTTAGTGGATGTCAAGTATAGTTTTTCATTCTACTGATGGATTGTTTTTTTTACGGCTAATTAATATGGTTAATTAAAACCGTAATGTGTTTTTAGATTGGAAGAATTATGTGTAAATGAATTCATAATGATTTACATATGTACTTCCAGATGATTAACCGATATATGGAAGATATACGCGTAAGTGTGTATAAAGAACCCTACTGGTATTTGAATTATATATGCTCACGCGTGTTTGAATGTTACCATAGTTGTTAGATTTGAATAGTAAAAGACTCAACCCATTTTAGTTAACTTTAATTTCTATTTTAACACTTATGAGCAAGGCACATCCTAGTAGAGCAAACGCTATATTATTTGTAATGTTTATGATACACATGAATTTTGATAGGAACTGTACTTCGTCAAAGCCTGTTTTACATTCACTCAAAAGAAAATAAAAAGCTGAGGCGACTGGCGTCATATTTTCCTATCTGAAATTGTGTTTCTCACTGGCGGTATTCATTGCCACTAAACTAGATCGTATTATTTAGAATAGCCTTCTACCTTACCTCCGCACACAACTTTCTTGCTGAACACATATATCCATTTGGAAATAAAAACAATATGGCCGTCGTGTCGGTCGTTAGAAAAAAAAAGATCAATATATTGGACAAGGTGTAGTTAGATATCTTTAAGTATATTTTCGTACATACGTACTTAGTTACAGTCAAATATCTGCATTTGGAAACAAAAGAAAGAACGTTCAGATAAGAAAAGTAAAGTCTAGAATGACGGACTAGTGTGAGATATATCTCTGTTTGTTATGTTCCAACCGCTTATTTAGGCAACCAGCTTAAATAATGTCCACAGAGCTGGAATTAACTTACATGGAACCAATGCCTGGCAGCTGAACTCTGATGTCTCAGCTGCAGGACACACAAAGAGATAAAACCATCGACGTGAACCAGTATCGATAGTGACATTTCATTCCCCTGACACTGTAGATTCTACAGCAGAAATTCAGTCGCCATCACTGCCTGCCACAAGCGACGGCTGCGTTTGTAGTCCAACTTGTAATATCAAGTAGAAGTCGCAATGTCAATCGGATCTGAAAGAAGAGGGAGCAAAAATGAGTGTCGCATAAGCGACACAGTTCTGACTGAGATTCTGAAAGCAGTTCTATTATCAGGATCTCAATGGTGGTCGTTTTAAGAATGTGGTAAAAAAGATAGATAACTAACATATGATCGGCATTCATCTGACACTGTAAGTAGGTTAATGTTTGTAGACCAGATGTAAGGCTGGGTAGAATTACAAACATTTAATTCTTGAATTTCGTATATTATTCAGATTGATTTTACGCAATATAAAAATAAATTTGGGAATAGCTGTCATATTAAAATTATACTTTAATCATTTTCATTCAAAATATGTTGATACCTATACTGTTTAATTTGTCTTTGTATTTTTATATTTACTTTATTGAACTAAGTAACTAATAATAACAAAACAAAAGTCATTGAAACAAAGCAAGTTCAGTCGACCGATGATGACAATTCCAGAACAACGTAACTATAAACAATTTTTTCTATCCTCTGCCAGCCGCTATGATGGAGAAAGCATTACCTCGAACCGTCGCCAGTGAGACACGCTGCAAGAGCCAATCCGTTTCGCGAGGCTCGTTCCTTAATCGAGACGCAATTGCGCCAATCCTCCGAAGGAACACCATCGAACGAGGGCCAATAACCCCTAAAGTCTCCACTGCCACAGGAGTAAAAAAAAATCTATCAGCAAGAGAAGAATATTTAGCTATTTTTTTTACTTTATAAACTATATAAACTTTTCTATGATTAAAATGGCTTGAAGCTAACGTATCATCTACGTCTTAAAGAGGACAGTGATTCATTAAACGTCATTAAACTGACATTACATAATTATTATGACTTACTCTACCAAATACCGTTTGAGAATGCCAGGTGATGTAAGCTCAGGTGTGCGAGTGGTGTATTAAATAATGACAGGGAATTGGAAATCGGAGTGCCGAGTTCATATTCCTGAAGGTTTCGTAATATTCACTTACGAGCAAGTATCCTTGGAAAAGGTATGAATTCACCTCTCGTTCTCAGATACGGTTTAATTAGTTGGATTATATCAGTAAATATTTATAAACTCACAAATATATTAATAATCTAAATATTTCTGGTTATAAATAATCGTAAAGTGTTGATCTGAAGGAAAAATATTCACTCATTTTATCAAATAATATTGAAACACACCACTTGAATACTTTTAGTAACAGTTATAGCTAAAATTGGTAGCAGACATAACAGGAAGAAGAATTAATTCTGTAATTGCGATGTTAATTTTCTACACTACCAGAAACAAAAGCTAAAAGTGGAAAATCCAGTCAATGTTTGAAAGCGCTTTAAAAGATAGTGGGTTTAAGAAGCCTAGTTTCAAAAAAGGAAAAACTGTTTCCAGACAAGAACTCTATAAATTTCATTGGAATGTAACGGTAAATCTTCGATATATGAATGCCGAATTTTTCAGGTCAGGAAACAGCTAATCTAACCAATAGCCTTCCTATGTATTTTATTATTAGATTATAGCAGTTTGTCATTGAAACATAATTTTCAAATAGGATTTACCTTTTCAACTCTCATGTATATATATCTAATGAGAAAAATTTATTGAAGTAAGAAATTTCTGAAGTGTATACAGTCACATGTGGACAAACATTATTCCTGTAAAAATTATGCCTATTTTCATTCAAAATATATCTTGTAATAAGGCATTTGTATAGAAAATAAGAACTATCATTACAAAATGTTACAGTACACTGGAAGATATATTTTATGATAGATTAGCTATTATAAAAACGTGTTTATATGAAGTAGATGGTTTCTAATTGAATTCGATTGATTTTATATAAATATTAATGAAAGTGAGAAATAAGATCAAATTTCAACTTGATATATATTTAATGGCAAACGTAGAATTTTTTCCTATTTTTAACTATTAAACCCTAGAACAAAACTGGAGCTATATTACTGAAACCATAGCTAGCAATATAAATACATTTTGAATAATTAATATTTTATAACTACAATGTTAAGCCTAACTAAACAGTGATATATAATGAAAGTGTCTTGAAAAATAAAACCTGGCATTATGCTCCTCTTTCCTTCATGCAGATCACATATTCAAATAATTAATACAAAAACATAAATTATATTTTTGCAAACAGCAGATTTCAACTACATAAACATTATACAAAATCGTTTTACATTACACATATATCGTTTGATAAAAATTCATAGTTCTCTAAAGCAAGTATAAGTATCCGCTTATATGTTAATGAAGTCTGGACAATTCCCGCACAGACGAAGAAAAAGTATGGCGTCCTTCTCTTGTATTTCCTTCATGTAATTTCTGGTAAATAAGTAATTAATATAGGACTTTATTGTTGGCTGGTTTTCGAAGTAACCATATTGGTATTAGTCCTGCAAAACTCTAGTTCCTATGTTGTAAAGTATATGTTAGTCTTTGGTTGAATATGGAACATGTTGTTTCATTTAGCTATTTATATGAAAGAATGTATAAAAAAAATTCGGCTTTAACGGACGTAGACATCTTGTCAAGTGCATCTCAAAAATGAAAAAAAATATAATCTCATTAATGAATAACTAAATGGAATAACAGAAGAAAAGGAAGTGTGGACAAACCAAAAAGCAATATGGCTGGGGAATAAACAAGAGAGGTTTTAAGATCAATTTGAACAAAAGCAATGATATTGCACTTTTACCTTACAAACTCCACGTAGTATATAATGCGCATTGTATACGTTAGTCTATCAACAAGTCTGCAGTCAAAAATTGTTTTTGCATAACTAATATTTACTATCTTCATTTTTGTCATTTGTCTTAATTTACTGAGTAATATAACATCGCATTATAAAGTGAAAGTTTAGATTAAATGTTAAATGCGGTATAATTTGTTAGGCTTCGGACTTAAGCTCCGAGATGCTGAACAGTAAAGAGAACGTCAGACATAACAAAGCAAATTAGGCAGAAAAAAATGCGAGCAATTAAAGATAATAAAATTCATTGATGATGGAGGGTCGTCGGATTGAGTGTCCTTGTTTGAAGAAGAATATAAATTGCGTGGAGGGTCAAAGCAAATGTTGGAAGAATGGTTTCAAAAGATAGTATGAAGGAATTACATATACAAGCTATTGCAAGTTAAATCGAGTAAGAAGGAAATTAAGAAGTTTCTTCGAATGAAGACTAAATCCGTAAAAAGAGAAAACTTCGAGGAAAACTGAAAAATGATATTTAAGTAAGAAGATCTGTCCATAGACAAAAAATGAGAAGGAGCAAGAATTGAAGAATAGGGTAGGGGGCGGAAACTGGGGAAAGACAGAGAAAAGACAAGAATAAGCGTCATTTTATGAAAATATAGGCATACAAATGAAAGAAATTCCACTATGTTAAAGTATCGTTTGAGAAAGTATCTGATGAAAAACAAGAGCATGCACACTCTCACACTCACACACACGTATATATATATATATATATATATATATATATATATATATATATATATATGGGAGAGAGAGAATAGAATAGACAATAAATATGTCAGAAAAAGGAAAAGAAACGTAACAAGAGAAGAGGAAAATAGTGCTTCAAAAAAGAAAATTCAAAACACAAAGAAATTTCGATCAAGTCAATTTTTTCTACCTGCAAGCAAAATGACGTAAAACAAATTGACTTGTCGTATAACTTTGTTCTCTTCTATTTCTGTTTTGTTTAAAACATCATTTTAAGTAAACAGAACCATTTCCTTTGTTTATTGTGGGATGCAGCCCTAAAATTACTTCCGGTGAATTTTTGTTTTACTTTGAACAGAGAGAATAATCGGGTCTATTGCTGGGACAGAGTTTGTTTTCTTTTGTATTTTTTTAAAGCATATACAGAATTTTACAAGTATCACATCGTTTATATCGGATTGCTTGTGAAATGTTTGTTTAAATGACCTATATCTTGATAATGATTAGGTACTGTGCGTCTGTTTCTCGATGTATTGTAGAAAAGATGGACGTTACACTTAAGAACACACGTATGAAAATGTAATCACTGTTTACAGCAACAGAATTCTCAAATAAAACAGTAGTGTAGACATTACCATTCATAATATCAAAGAGAGTTCCACAGATATGCACCTCAAATTTGCTCCCACAGACAAATACATGCTATTCAGATAATCAGCTATATTGAAAGTTGTTCTATGACTTATTCCAGTTTGGAGGATTATTTAGCATAAAATTACTACCTACATCCTCAATTATAACATAAATGATACACTCATAGGCGTGCGCACTATATATATATATATATATATATATATATATATATATATAATCTGAATGGAAGTATCTGTCTGTGTGTGTACTGTATTTGTTCTCGTTCACATTACTCGACCGATTTCAATGAAATTGTGTACACATGTTGCGAATTTATCAAAGAAGTCAGGAACAACTTTTAATCTCCATGGCCGTCGTGTTTGGTAGAAAAATCCATAAATCTAAAGTTGGGTGCGTCTTTTTGTAAAACCAATGAAAAGTTTCACACGAACAACTTTTTTTTTTTTTGATGGGCTGAAATACGTTGCAATTAATGCGAAACATAGCTCATGTTACAAGGCTCATATAGAGTGTTTGACAGTTTTCCTGCGATATCGGCTTCACACAAAAATTTAAAAAACTCTTAAAAAATCGGGTTTTCATAATACTTAAAATATAAACTTGAATAACTTCCCCATTATTTTTTATCTGATTTTCTTCAAACATGTAGCAAAAAAAAAATTGCCATTATGCAAGAAATAAGATAGTGTGGTTTTAGCCCTGCTCGCTTCACCGCGTTTAACGAAAAAGCATTAAAAACTGTTGCATCTCCCCTTCTAGCAATAAATCCCTGGTTTTTCATCCAATTATTTCCAAAGTTGCGATGTAAATTACATATGACACAAAAATCTTCTTGCGTGAATATTTGATTTATATTTCAGTTACGTGGACGAAATCTGCGACAAACTATGTCCAAAATCGCTTTTGACATTTAGCCAATAGTTTCTTCATATGATTCCATCCTAATTTGGCGTTCGTTCATTGTTTGAGAAGGATTGTTGACGCATTAAAAGGGAAAAATTTCCGGAGAACCTCTTATTAATCCCAGCTTTATAGTGTACGTGCGAAGAATGACAGGGGGCGTTCATGCGTTTTCACTTGCATTTGAATCATGCTCTGACGCTTAATCTCTGTTATTTGATTATTAAATGCCACACTATTTTAATGTTATTACAGCCATAGAAATTTTATTGACTATCTAAAACATTTATACAATTTAACCCCGAGAAACGACCATACAAAGTTTTATCGAAGAAATTTTTTTTATTAAGAGCAATCAAACACTTGCGAAGGATATACCGTAAAAAAGATTATGAGAATGTATGCAAGCGGCAGACATTTCTAGACAGGTGGATACGGGTATACAATAAGAACGTCTAATATTTGGAAAAATTTTTGCATGCTGGACATTTATTCATATCCCGTAAGTTCACGTCATTTCTTTCGAACTTAGCTGGTATTTAAGTTACATTAAGGAAAGTTTGGTAGATTTTCATTAAATATTGTTATCTACATTACTAAGCATTGTAACTTACATAGAAAAATTTGAAGGTAAACTTATCGGCTCTATGTACCGCTCCAGTAAGTACCTGACTCTTTATGCTCTCTTCCCGCTTTTCAGGCCGAAAGTAGACTGTTCATTTTATTTTGTGTGGGAACTAACCAATACTCAATCCACCCTTGATAGTCTGAAAACGATTGAGCCCTTGTGCGTGACGAAATATTCTCCACCATGCAACTTCTCTACAACAGGGTTTAGAGTTAGTGGTAAGCCTCTCGCTTCTCCATCTCTACTTTCAGGGAAAATCTTTGGAGTAACTATTACCTGACTGCTCTAGTTCATAGCGTTATGGCAAGTACAAGCTATGCCACTTACACGGTAACAAATCACCCACATCCACTCCGTATTTCATCGGTGTGAAATAAGCTCCACTCGAAAAGGTTCCTTCCAACCACTTCTCTGAGGAACAAACTCTCAAGAGAATTCTTTTTCCTGATCACTAAAATCTTAATCAGATTAGGCCGATGGCTAACCGTTATCTTCCCCTACTATCCGTGTAAATTGCCTCTTGGGGTAATTCTCTCCTCGACTGGTCCCCGTGTTTTGTACAGTGTGAAAGTCGATGTATATAAAAAAGAAACAAAGAATTGTTATTGATACCTGAGTAAAAGAATTTAGAAAAAAATCAAGGGACTAGTAATTCAAAATGTGTGAAAAAATATTATAGTTAGGGACGAAACAGCATAGACTATTACACTGTCGAAAGATGAATTGATATAGACATATATGTTGTAAATATTTACATTTTAAAAATGACTAAATTATGTCTCCAACGTCTCCGCATTTGTTTAAACATTTGTTTATATATCTATCTTCTAATTTGTCTATAAACAGCTTAAGACTAAATTGCCAATAGTGAATCGCTGTGATAGAACCGAACTCAATAACATTGATAAAAGAGTTAAAGGCATACCGAAGTGTTGGGAAAATTTTAAGATTATAAAAGCCAATATATTCTCAGAGAGTAGACAAATGTAAGCATACACATGTATATACCTTTCTACGTAGCAGAGGTGCAGGGTAAAAATAGGTAATATGCTGCTACAACTAAAACTATTACTTTTCCTACAATTTCTGTTTGGTTATTTATTTACTTGTTTATTATTATTATTATTATTATTATTGAATACAAGTTTCCCTATGGCTCCCACAACAGACCTAAGTTCAGAATTAGCTTCATGACATTTTCCATCGATCATTTTTTTTAAATTAAAAATAAACTAAGATCGCACACATTTTACATAGATAAAGCTCTTCGTCATTTCTGAGCTGTACTTGTGAGTACAATAACTTTTATTTCTTTGAGGCATGGGCTACCAAGAATCTGTTTAATCGACATATCGGAACCTTTTCCAATTACACCAAGCGCTCCACTTACAACTGGAATTATTGATCTCATCATATGCCACATTTCTTTTAGACATCCACCTCAAAATCCTTGTATTTTAATAGTTTTATTTTTTTGAAGATCTTCAAAGACACATTACAATCTGCCAGGCTTCTTATATAAATAAAAAAGAACATTCTGTTTACGTGGTTTTTGATCTCGTTGTCTTGGAAATTAGTTATGAACATTCTGTGTGTATTGTCACTTGCGATAAAATAGTTACAGGTCCTATCTCCGTAACTGGGTCCCTTGCTGTTGTATTTATTATTGTTTATCATGAACAAAGCCGTGTACGATATAAAAGAACCCATATCACTTGAGGACTATCAACAGCAGCAAACCTAAAATGCATAGCACATGAAACTCGATGAGAAAATAATGCCATTACCAAGATGATGAAATTCTACGCTAAATAAAAGAAACGTTTATGAACGAAAATCACATCTTTTTTGGATTTAAGAAAAAAATATTAAGATAAATATTTTATGTATTTCAGCCGAAAGCAATAATGGCTACTCGGCTGAAGAAAGCCAACCTGCGAATATTACCATTAGCATGATCACGTAAAATTATCATTTTGAATATTAGACATTTACTAAAATAACACACATTTTATTAAATAATAATAACATATATCTTGAAGAGATTTACCAGCTGCATCTTGTAATTCGACGAGAAAATAATGACCTAATTAAGATATTAAGTTTCAAAATTACCTTAAAATTTTTTTTGGAAAATATCACCTAAAAATTGTAGAAATATATGTAATATTTACTGTCCTTGGGAAACCTATTTTGTTTAAGAAATTATTTTTGGAGAAATATTTTACAAATTTCAACTGACAGTAACTGTGGCCTTTCGTTCAAAGAGTGCTGAATATTTTCTCATGAGGAAGCGGCCATTATCACTGTTAACATTATTATATGGTTCTGTTATTCGTTTCTCTTCACTATATATATATATTTTTTACATTAATCAGTTTTTCCCCTACTGGCAGTAGGTCCATTGTTATCGACATAATACAGGTGTGTTATTCTTATTACGATTAGTATGTGCACATAGATGCAATTTACTGCGGGGAATTATGTATATTCGGTTGTTCTCAGAATATGCTCAACGCTATGTTTAGTGCTGCATGACATATGATGATAAAGCTCGTGACGATGATTCAAAGACATGCTGACCTTCAAATCTGGTTAGTTTACGAAACAAGCTCACAATGGAATACGGCAAATGTCAGATCCTTTTATTACATCTGTTGAAGAGGACTGACTTAAAAATGTTACTTTTTGTTAAAAGGTTCTTCGGATTCGCATCAAGCTTATGTCACGAATCCTTTCTGATCAACCTACGACTGAATTGGATGGACTTTCTTTTATCTCAAATGAGCATATGGTAATATTTCTTTAATATATATTTGTAATTTTCTCTGGTGTAGAAGTAAAATTTAATCTGATGCCTGGAAAATTTAGAAATTTTTTTTCGAAATACTTCTATGTCCGTTAAGTCGAGAAAAAAGGAATAGGTTTGAATAAAATTTAGATTGATATCAATGTACAATTTTTATACTAAAATTTTCACAAAGTACTCACGATGAAACATATTTTCACTAAATGTACAAAAGTAGCCATTTGGAAACACAAAATTTACAAGAAAGAAAACATGAGAAAAACATTTGAAACAATCAATATGTCCTGCCATAAAGAAATAGTTTTATAACAACATATTGCACATACAATACATCTACAAACGATACATCTATAAAACATGCGTTTACCTGAAAGTATAAAATAATGTACTTCCTATCTGCAGTCACAGGCATAGAATTCTGTACAAATTATTTAAATCATGCATTTAAATAATCCATAGAGATGTTAATATGCCACTAAGATAAAACAAACAGAACAAATCAGCAATCATATCTCTCTGCTAGTACAAATGAAACTGTGTCCGATGTATAATAACAGACCAAATATATATATATATATATATATACATAGCATTCATTTTATCTTGCAGCGTATTAAATATACGTAGTCAATGTATATTCGTTATCAAAATAAATCTTAGCTCTGCTATTATACATCCTAGACAGTTTTATTAGCACCAGCAGTTTGTATATATATATATATATATATATATATACACACATGTACATATATATATATATATATAAGTACATATATATATCTGTGTGTGCGTGTATGTATATATATATATGTGCATGTATAAATATATATGTGCATGTATAAATATATATATATATGTGTGTGTGTGTGTATATATGTGCGTGTGTGTGTATATATATATATATATATATATGTGCGTGTATATATATATGTGCGTGTATATATATATGTACATATATGTATATATATATATGTGCGTGTATATATATATGTACATATATATATATATATATATATATATATATATATATATATGTGCGTGTATATATATATGTACATATATATATATGTACATATATGTATATATATATGTGCGTGTATATATATATGTACATATATGTATATATATATATGCGTGTATATATATATGTATATATATATATATGCGTGTATATATATATATGTATATATATATATATATATCTGCGTGTATATATATGTACATATATGTACGCGTGTATATATATATGTACATATATATATATATATATATATATATATATATATATATATATAAAATGTGAAAACTTATTTTATTGGATACTGCGCATTTGAATAGAAACCTCGTTTTTATTTAATATGCAGTATAAATTGTCACTCAGCCTGCGCATTCGATAAAGCAGAAGAAGCGTTTCCAAGCAGTTCATTCCCGCCCTTGCTCTCGACGGACTGAATATAAATCCATTATTTGCTTATATATTTTCTCTTGAAATATTGATAACTGTTTGTTCGAAATCATCGAAATGATTCACAAAAAAGAATTCTCATCCATATCTGGATTTATTATGCAGAGGTCTGCGCATCTGCGGGTTAAAAAACGTGGCCTCACTTAAATTTGCTTCTGCATAAATATTCTGTGCCGCGTTTACATGGAGTACGTGCCAAGCGATACCAATCATAAATATTGTCGAAAACAATGTTTGCGTACGCCATCACATACCCGTTGTCCTTAAATGCAAAATTTTTCACCCTCCAACCTGGTTTGCTTTCTCTCAAAGAAGAATCCAATAAGACATTTAAAGGAAAACAGGCTGCGATTCTAAGATTTATACCATTACATTTCTTATTTGGCTAACCTCCAGATTCTTCTTTTTCTAAATCTCCTACCCTTAGGCATAACCCGTAAATCGACTCTCTTGTTATGAGTTTGCGTTTCTCTCTATTTCTCTCCCTCCTTTCTGCTACGATATGGTTCTTGTTTGTGCCAGATTTTCTCATATCTTTGAGTTTAAGAGATTTTCGAACGGTCAACTGAAGAATTAATCTTCATTTTCCCACTTT
Organism: Acanthosepion esculentum; assembly: GCA_964036315.1. Taxonomy (NCBI): domain Eukaryota; kingdom Metazoa; phylum Mollusca; class Cephalopoda; order Sepiida; family Sepiidae; genus Acanthosepion; species Acanthosepion esculentum. The sequence goes on along the minus strand of OZ038482.1, from coordinate 37,019,997 downwards.
CGATCTTCGTTCCAATTTTGCTTTTGTTGCTTAACTTAATTTATGTCTATTCACATATATAGACATTAGTAGCCGTTATATTTTATTGCTTATTTCGAGATTAGAAGCCACATCGAGGTTATCTTCAGTGAAAATGGAATCAGCAAAAGGATTTCGAATGTTTACTACGTCTATTTGAGCGATATTAACAATTATGCTAATGAGAAAACGCTGAATAAAAATCCTTTTTTTTTCTGACAGATATCTTTAAAAAATATATTATCAACACCAAGACTCCTTGTCGATAGGTAAATAAACAAAGTGAGTAATAAATTAGGCAAATGTCCCCCCGAAGAGGAATACATAACACGCAAAATTATAATCTGGAAAATATATGTCATAGTATATTAGTTTTGAATAATGACATTTAATTGTAAAATTACACATATCTCTCAATACAATGAAATTTCATTTTCTCGACAAAAAGAAATTAAATTTCATCAATGCATGAATTAAATACTGGTAATATTTTAATCTGACTATTATATAAACACTGTCAAATCTTATAAAGATATATACAGTAGGGTTCACATTTACGAAACAAAAATTAACATTTTAATATATCAAAAAATGTAATTACATTTTTTCTGAAATTTACATTAAATCTACACAAATCACAATACAGTTCTGCTTTAAATCTGTAAGTTATTACATATAGTCATATAGTTTTATTAGTTTTTTACTCAAATATCAAGTGTTCAAAATTAAGTAGCAAAACAATGTATTTTATAAAAAAATAAGTGGACAACAAAATGCAAAAAATGTTATCAATATTTCCTGCTATGACCGTTATTTTCAATAACTCTTGCACATCGACGCGCACAGAATTTCTCAAACTTATGACATTCGTCAACTCCAGTTTTAGCTCAAACAGTATTTTCAAACACAATTCCTTAGTAGCAGTACAAAAGTTTTATACATAGCAGCATTAGCACTATTATATAATCGTAAAAGAGGTGACGTCCCCAGACTTGAACACATGCAAATAGCCATCACGCTGCTTCCGCCAAACTTTACCGTCTTCTTCGTACATTTTGACCTCAACCGTACGTCAATTCGTCTTCTTACATAGAGTTTTCCACCAGAACGAAACACATTACATTTACTTTCATCGCTGAAAACTACGCTGGAGCAATTTTTTGACCACAAAACGTGCTTGTTAGATGCGTTGTTCTTTTTGCTTATGATCGGCTTTTTCTGTAGAAACCTAGCATAACAACCTGTTACTTGCGAGCGTCTACAAATATTTAGTCATATGAAATTAGTCGTGAAATGCTTACCGCAGTAGGAAAAACGATCTTTCACTGATGGGTTTTAAACGATCCTTTCTTCTCTAGTTGCTGTTATCCTTGGCCTACCCACATTGTTTATATCATTATATCAACAACCGCACATAGGTATGGTTAAACATAAGGATAAATCAATAAATATGAATAATACGCCATGTATACATGCTGTCTTTTGCTCAGTAATGCAAGTTATTGCTGAATAGTTACCTCCCTTTCACCGAGAAAGCTATTTTGCAAGATAATTTGTGTGTTTCACGATTCTTATGAGTGTAGAAGAGAAGTCGGTATTGTTGAAAACTTGAGTCAATAAAAATAAAAGGAAAAACCGTGTATAAGATTCGATCAAACCTGGATGTGTTTAAAAAAAATCTCAGGATTTTCTGGTAACTGCGAATGACAGCGTATATCTGAAAACGCCTAAGTGAAATTGCAAATATTTAAAAAGTGAAAAATAAAGTTGTTTTTTTATCACCTTACAATTAATTAACATGGAATCTTTAAGTAGTGGTTAGGGAGAGATTTAGAGAAGGTTATTCAAAAGGGACTGGCCATCTTGTTTGCTTATTTACAATCGAAGATATTGAAATAATTTTAATTAAGTTCTTTTTATTAAATGGTAAATAAATTTATTATAAGCATCAATAAGCCGCTGTACTTATCCAAGATTTTCTTCCGGACATCTGTTGATGACATCAACAGGATATTTTGATATTATCAGCGATGGCTTCTCGGAGGAACTTTTGTCAATTTGTTGGCTAAATGCATTTATCAAAATTTAACTAAACAATCAACGGATTTTTTTTTAAGACTACCGGATCGAAAATCTCCGGACAAGTTCTTAGAGCGTTTCACCGTTCTTTACAGATATGGAAAAAAAAAGAAAAATAATCTAAATGGAATCGGCTGCATTATAATAACGGAAAGACATAAAAGTACATACTTTTAATTAAAAAAAAAAGTACAGTGTCTCTCGAATGTACGCATAAGTAGTCGCATCAACGTAGATACAAATTTACTCCGATGGAGGAAACGAGTCAAACAAAAGTATTGTCACTTTGATATATTTCTTTCCTCTGCGTGAGTGTGTATATATATATATATATATATATATATATATATATATACTCACACACACACACACACACACACAATGTGAACACTGAAGTCAACACTCAGAGGCGCAATCATGAGGCCTGACACTTGCGCCTAGCAAAAACCAGGCGGTAGCCTCTGAGTGTTGATTTCAATGTTCACTTTTAGATTTCTATTTACATACGCTCTATTTCTGATATTGAGCACTTTATCCCATAATATAGCCCGCATTAAAACTATATTTCTTCATTTATATATTCATCTATCTATCTCTCTCTCTCTCTCTCTCTCTCTATATATATATATATATATATATATATATATATATATATATATATATATATCCAAGTATAGGATTGGTGTAGACGGAATAATATTCCAATAGATCAAAAAACGCTATTATTAAATATTACACACACACACACACACATATATATATATATATATATATATATATATATATACTATTTTCATATTGGCAAAAACAGTTTTTGAGACAATTATTTTTGTCTATATGAAAAAAATTATAATAAATAATTATTGCGGTACTATCGGCTTCGAGCCATCTTTTGAATTAATTCTGTGAACGTTAGTATTTATATATTATTTTCGGTATCATTGAATATATATATATATATAAAATGTGTGTATATATATATATATATATATAAAATGTGTATATATATATATATATATATATATATATAATGTGTATATATATATATATATATATATATATATATATATATATATATATACAGAAAATATCTCCTGTCGTTCAATATCCGGCCAAGTCAGGAAGGCCCGTACAATGGGTAAGTAAATGTGATCGAAACTAGAAAAGAACATAATTATGTATAAAAACAATCTGGTAGTAGTATAGAGATAGTTTTTTTCTTCTATTTTGAACTCTACGAATGTGGATGTTTTCTTGGATTTTATCGACATATGTATCTATTGCCTTTTTATTTAATTCTCTGTCCTCTTTCTTTTCAGCATTTTGGGCCAAAGGTGAGATTTTATATAATGATATCACGGGTACATTACAATAATTTTGGAATGCGCTCAGTTAGAAGACTTTAATTTTATTTTTCTTGAAATGATATTTTATTCACAGTTATAGATTTGCCATCACCTCTACCGATTCACATATTTATCTATTCACAGGGATTGACCCTATTCACGATTTCAGAAGTTGTCACCTTTTATTACTATCTTGTCAATAAAATGTATCAAAAACGTAAATTAGCTCATTTGACTAGCAGAAAATTATGCATGAAAATGTGTGTAAGTAGATTTTAGGGATATACATTTTTTGCTATCTGATCACCTTTCACGTATTTACATGTAGCTTTCTATATATTCCAATAAAAAGTACAATATCATATTTCACAAAACTCATTTAATTTTCACATTGCTTTAATTAAATCTTTATGAATATTGATAGGTACATGGTGTTATTTATGAATATTGATAGGTAAATGTTGTTATTGTTTCATTAAACTATGTGTTTATTTTCTTGATGCTGTGTTTAAAAGCAAATCAATGAGAATATTCGAATACAAAATATATTGAGATTAAATGTTTAAAAACATGATTTAAATGCCATGTCTAATGGATTTTAGTTATCTCCTGTTAATTCTCCTCTCAAAATTATCCACCGCCTTAACCAGGTAATAAACTCACACTCTTTGGGTCCTGCCACTGGATCTAGCTAACGCCTTTATTCACGGTGCCATGTGCCCACAAGCTTAAGGCGGTGGAGGACTTTGAAAGGAGAATTAACAGGCGATAACTGACATCCATTAGACATGGCACATGGAACTAGAACAGTCTAAACCCAGTGAGCGAAATAAAAGGTTCAGTTCGATATTCCAACTACCTGAAGAAGGCCGGAGCGTACAACTGCCAAAACGTTGTGATAAACATGACGACAAAGATGAGGACAATAATCCGAATAAAGTAAATAGTGTATATAATACCTCATCTCAGAAATATTGACAGGTATCTGTATTCCTGTATGGCACCAAATACTTGACAATCTTCTCAAAGATGTAGAAATGATATGAAGCAAGAGAAATATGTTTTTATTGGAAGATTCTGAGGGTACTATGGACCGAATATATGAGCAAGGACTTAGTTAAAATAAATGGAAACAAAAAGGAAACGTACAGTAAAAATCAAGAAGTGTTTGTTGAAATTTCTGGGGCACGTGATGAGGAAGGAGTGCTTCGAAAATCTGATACCCACAGAACTGAATGGATGAAAGGGAAAGAGAGGGATGTATCAAGTAACATACTTGATAAGTTTGATTGCATGGATGGTAGAACATGGTTTGGGAGAAAAAGACAAAAAGTAAAAAACTTATAAAGAGCTAAAAGGAACAGGAAGATTTGGGCGAATATGGTCCTGAAGGGATACGGCACATGAAAGTTTACATTTTCAGAATAATTTAGTGTACGGAAAGGGCGGTGGGCGGTGAAATGCCATTGCTCCCAGAATTGTCTGATAATTACACCGTGGAAAAAAATTTTGCAATGTTTTACTTATCCGACTGTAAAGTGTTTAACAACGCTAATTTTTTAACAAAAAATGAAATCAATGAAAGGTTAAACGTTTAACGATTATGTGCATTAATAGACTCACATTTAGAAAAAAAAAACAATATTCTGAATTGGCTTTAACTGTATAGTTTATGTGAAGATATTACCTATTCTTTGAATTTTAGATGAAATATCCAGGTGTAATTTTCCCTAAGACTTTTTATATTACCCCCCCTTTTTTTTCTTGTATTGTCCAAGTAATTCTGAAAATGTAATTCTAAAAAATAGTGATATAGTGATTTACAAAATCATTTGAACATAATTTCCTCGAAATGTTCTATATCTTCAATATATTTTCATATTTTGAGTAGATCTGCTGTAAATTAGTTGGGAATTAATTAAAACGTGATTTCAATTTCGGATCTTTCGTATTTCTTAAAAATAAGGATATTTCGTATATCTTATAAATATAAAACTTACAATATATCAATGAATTTTGTATCCCGTAATATGTCAATAATAGATATGTACTTGGTTTTAGATCTAAAATTAAGCTCAAGGGATAAAGTTATGAAATAGATCAGGTCTAGTGTTCTCAATCTCAGGATTTTATGTAATCTATAGTTTGGGTACGGAGTAATAGTCACACATATGACTGATATAAATACATACCAGAATATTAATTGCAAAAACTCACACTCAGAAACACACACACACACACACACATATATATATATATATATATATATATATATATATATATACTCACCAATAGCATGGTCAACGCAAACATGAGGTGGTGAGTTTAGACGGACTGTTACAGAAATTAAATTTTGTTAAATGTAGCTGTTTTTCGCAATAATGCAACAATCTTTTCTCCTTTAAATTTGTATTTAAAAAAAATGCAATAACTCATGTAAGTTATTATATTTCTCGCGCAAAGCAGATATGTTTAAGAAAATTTAAATTCTGTAACGGCCAGTCTTAGCTCAGCACCTGAAGATGGATTTGCGCATGATACTCAGCCGTGCTACCGGTGAGGATGTAGATATAATCTGTGCATTTTTATAAATATTCATTTTAGTCACATACAACATATATTGGGAAGACAATAAACACATATGAGTATATGTATCTCTCATGATATGAGCACGTATACTGGATTGATATATTAAAGAATTATGAATGCGTAAATGTGTCTGAAAATATGCAAGTCATATTTATCCAAAATCATTAAAACTCCATTACCTGAAAATATTGTCGGTATCGGCTGCCTTTTCTTATTATGATTTGAAAAAAATGCTGTATTTTGCAGCTTATCGGATACAGATATTCCAAAATTGGTAATTTTCATGAAAGACGTATAAAATATTTCAAGTAGCATGTAAAAGGCGTATCTTGCTCGCTTATGATCCCCTATAAAATATAAAGCAGTGCTAAAATTTTAAATGATATATATTAATAAGTTTTCGAAACATTTAGATGTTTATTTAGAATTTTTATTAATATTTTTTTCATTTAATGTTTATTATACATTTGTATTTGCAAACTATTTTTCAGGATTATATATATTAGAAATATCACGAAAAACACAGTAAAATATAAAGCAAATCGCAAGTATTGAATAGAAATGTTATAAAATACAGTTATAGCTGTCCAGTAATTATGCAGCAGTTCATAAATAACGCAAAATGTAAATATTACCGTGAAGTGTATTCACACAAAATATCACCTGAAAATAGAGAAAATAAATTGAATGTTAAATAAACTGATAATTTATTAAAGTACATTGTATACAAACTACAGTTCGAAACGAAAATCTTTTAAATTGATCATTGAAATAAGAATAGGCTTCTCAAAATGAAAGCTTGTAATAAAATAGATTATAAAACAACAAAGATAAGTAAATATAAGAACCTTGAAATGAGAACTGGGCTCATAATTCAAACGCAAAACACTCTCAATGAAACTGAAAAAGTAAAACATTACCACATATTATTAAAACCAAAATCAACGAAACTTTTTGTCTCTAGGCGAAAGTACTAATATTCTACATTCATGATAGTCGTAAATGAAATATAAGTGCTCAATTTGCAATGCAGATGAAAAATAAAATCCCAATATGCTTCCTAAAGCTCACCACTAGTCCATAGATTAAACAAGTAATATCACAGAACCTAAATCTAATAAACATACTTTCAAATACAAAACAGTAGAACCGATATATATATATATATATATATATATATATATATATATATATAATTCTAGGTGTGTATACTCATTTCTAGTAATATATGTGCATAAATACTTTAATTTCTAATGAATATTCAATTGAAACTCGAGTCATACGAGTATAATTGGGAAACTAATTATCCCGCCAATATTTGAATATATTTTGGCTTACATTTGCTTTGTTTTGTCTGTTTTTATTATTATTATTATATATGTGCATATAGCCTAGAGTCTCGAAATGTCCCTCACTACGTTGTCTGGAATATTTCAATCTCGTGCTTCGCAACGAATCACGTTCAGTTTTAACATTTTTCCCATTATTCTGCTTGATTGTTTTTAAAAGAATCGAAACACGAGGTATTGCACGTGTCGGTATTTCGAACTCTGGCCACATTTAATGAGGTTGCATACATAAATGTGAACGCATCTTCATAATACCAAATATAATTACCAATTCTTCCGTGTACCAGCATACTTTTGTTGTGAATGTCATTTTAATATTATTTCAATCTGACAATATAATATTAATATGGGTTTATGGCTATATCAAGTTTAAAAAACCTAAACAAATTGTGACTGACGTGTACCTGGAGGGATGACCGCTTGGAAATATCAGGTGTTGTAAGCTTGGGCATGTAGGTGATGCAGTTCATAAAGGTTCACTGTTAATCAGAGAGCCGAGTTCGAATTCCGGTCGTGTTCGTTATATTACCACAAGTGCAAATATCCTTGTGTAGGGTATTAATCAAACTATACTCACTATAAGATAACAGCATTAATCATTATCTTTTTATCTTTACGTATTATTCTATTTTTAATTTATTATGTAAAGATTATTTACATTTGGTACCTTTTGCAAATTCTCTCTACATTTTGTTTCTTATTTTGACCTTCGTCAGGTTTAAAACAAACACTACAGAATACGTAAGATTTACTATTTGTTAAGTATACAAAAAACAAAACAAAATGCAGGTGAAAAAAACCCAGATACATTTAATTTTAAAAAAATACTAAAATATATACAAATAAAAAAATCTCTGTCTCTGTCTGTCTCACTCTCTCTCTCGCGCGCGCTCTCTCTCTCTCTCTATCTCTCTCTCTATCTCTCTCTCTCTCTCTCTCTCTCTCTCTATATATATATATATATATATATATATATATTAATAAATGTTGACATTGCTATCTCCCCTAAAACTTTACTACCAAAACAATTTAGATAGGTCATGCTCTGGTTCCCTTTAATATGTCTTATGTGTGTCACTTTCTCCAAGCCCACTTTCCTCATTAACAAAGCTATAAATTTTAAATGTCACTTTCTAATGTCAATTATGACTTTCCATTTTCTTTTCATTTTATGTAAAAATTCGTCTTTGTTCCCATGAACCGCATCTTTTTGTGCAATCATATTCTGTTGCTTCATGTCAATTATTCATCGTTAGTGTGATTGTCGTAGTTTTACTGGCATATCGAAAGATCGATATTACATAACACTTCACAACCCTTTTCTTTTGTTTCTAACGAAATGTGTCTCTTTGTTAATAATTTAACCTCCTTTTTGAAGGCACCTATCTGTACACCAACGCGCTGCTTGCTTTCCGTGTCCCACTTTTCGCGCTCTGTTAAAACTCTTCGCAAATATTTAAATGTTTGTATATATTTGATTTTGGTATATTATAATTGTCATTCGCATTATGGACCGTCTCTTGTAATGGAAAAAAAACTAACAGACTTTTTTTCGTTCAAGAGATATCTAGTCTTTCATTCTAGGTTTATTTCATTACATTCTCTGATTTTCTGTACTTCCCATTAATTTTCCTGTTTTACGTTTAGCTATTCATTGACAAAATATGTGCTAAGTAGGATAATCGCTCTTCAACACTGCGTTTCGTGACTTCATTATGTAATGTGAGTTCTAAGATGTTTTGGACATTATTTTTCGTTGTGTCCCAGATTTTAAATGATTTTTCCATTTGATTTTATGGATTTCATTATTGTTCAATTTTTCATAAATGAATTACTTTTGCTCACAAATGCTGTCGTGGTATTCTTCGCGATCATTTGTTCAAAGACATCTCTGTCGCTTCAAGTTACTTTCTGCTGCAAGATAATTGGATAGCTTATAGTCACAGACTAGATATTGCAGAAAGATCTGCACACTTTAGTATTATCAAAAATTTATATTTCTTTGTACATTGCTTATAATCTGAAAGACATCTTTTTTTTGTTTAAACTTAGAATTTAATTAAAACCATGACATTTAATTTTGTAAAATACGTTTATTTTTCGCTTGCTTTAACTTGTAATCAATTTCAGTATTAAGCAAGAGAAATACAAATAAATTAGTTTCCTTCAAATTGCCAATATATCTTTCAGTGTAATAGAAGCAAGAAAATGTAAAAAAAAATGTCAAATATTACTAGAGATTAGGAAAACCGATTTTTTTTATCTGTCAAACTTTAATCTACTAATTATTGATTAGAAATGATCAGCGTTAATTTTATTAGCATTTCCATTTTCACCCTTATCTAAAATATAAAAAAAACAAAAAAAAAACATAGAAAACGAATGGTTCTCGTTGCAGGCGTTGTTTGTCGTTTTTGATCGCATTAGAAGTTAAGACGCGAGGCTAATGAAATGTCAGGATTAAAAATACAGCAACGATTCGAAATTTCAATGAAGTAATTAAAAATGTTCTTCTCTGCATGTGTCTCTCTCTCCCTGCAAATAGTTAAATCTTCTTTTTTCTTTAAATTAAGTATTTTCGTTCTTTCATGAATTACGCGGATTAGTAACCTGATACAATTTTTATCGCAACTTTTCAGCAGATATATACTTAGCCATTTTCGTCTTTAAACGACATCGTCTAACTCTAATAAAGTCATCAGTATTTTATTCACGTCTTCGAAAGAAATCACAACCGAGACTAGTTTTTATATAACATGGACGTAAAGGTAGACACATAGTACACATTAAATAGGAGAATGTATACCGTTTATACACGTGTATAAGCCATTTTAAATTTTGTTGCTACCTCTGATAATTTGGCATGGATTTCAACATCACCAAAAAATAATTACCTGTGTATTGTGCAAATGGTCACCGGAAATGCATGATTTTTAACCACGTCAAAATATTACCTGTGTATGGTGCGTTAAATTATATCTCGCTTTATGATAAAAACTTATAAATATCTCTCACTATACACGAGTGTATACGATAATTAGCGGCGCTTCAATAAATTCAGATTTAAATTTGTCTGACATTATATGAATATGTATCTATCTATCTATGGAAATCTAGTTGGGTCCTTTGAAGACAAGAATAATCTGAGACTTTATCCGGAGTCATATCCTTAGTCATAATGAAATAATTTTATTTTATACACATAATTATCCAAATGGTAATAAGGTGTGCTGAACAGTTATAATGATGAAAATTAAGCATTAAAAATAAAATATTAATGTATAATAAATGTACAATCAAATGTTTCGATCACGGATATCTCTCGAGTATATTGAGAGCTAAATTCTTTACAATTTCGTCCATTTATATGTTGTTACCGCACTACTTAAGAATTGCATAACTGGACATTTTAGGCGACATTCATTAAGAAGACAGAAAACAGTTTATTTCTCGTTTAAGTCTGCACTCCACACGTTTGTGAATATACACCGAAAACATCATATTCTTAATAAGTTTTTATGATAATTATGTCCGATTATAGAAACAACATATTTCTAGGAATAATGTAATAGTTTAAATCCGTCAACTTCGGAACATTAATGATCTATACATTTGTGTCTCCAAATTCTAAGTTTATTTCTGCTTATATGATAAAAATGTGGTCGCCAATGAATCTTTGTATGCAGTTTCTGCATCATCTTCACAGCGGAATGTCTTTTGGCTTAAAAATATTTGAAAATGTAATATTCAGTGGGCGATAATTGAAGGGAATATGGTGTATGTGGTAAATTGCCGTATCCCAAGTTGTTTACCATCTACAGTGTTATTCTAACAACATGTGACCCATCATTTTCATTAAGCATCGCACCACATTTATCGACAAGCACTAATCGCATTTTGCTTAATCGAAGACGCATTTCATCAACTTACTGGCAGTGAACTTCGGCAGGGAAGCTCTGGTTATAGTCCAGAAAACTCTACTGGATACCGGCAATGGCGGATCACCAGATATTCTTCATAATCTTCTATTGATTTAATTTCCGTTTTGGAAGATATTTGTGTCCTTCCTCACGATAGTTTACGAATGTCGTAATGGATCCATTTTCTCATCACAAGTTACTATCCGATCATACGAATTTCCCGAATGCATCATGAAACTCACTTCAAAACGTCGAAATCTGCGACTTTTACTGAGTTCACGTGCACTCTATTTATCGATATTTTTGTCTTGCCAATTTTATTTAAATGTTCCAATATACTTGAAATGCTATCATACATTATCGGAGGGAATTATCTTACACTTTGATATGGGCTATTTTCGATTTTCTTTCTGGTGTCGGATATTAATTGCAGATACACAACTTCCAAAACCTTGCTGTCCAAGTCCCGTATCCCTACTGTGTAACTTCAGATATCAGCGGCGTACTCACCGGTTACAAGTGGATGATTCACACCATGCTCACAGATGGTTAGCAGCTGTTTGAAGAACATAACTAAGCTTGAACTCCTGCAAAAATTAAGCACATTTCTCCTTTTTTTAAATGTTGAAAGTGAGAAGTATATAATAAGTAAAATAAATTCTGTGCGAGATTCATATAAATTTAAGGAAGAAGACGCTTCAATCATTACGAATAAGTAATATATTTCTGTGTAACTATTACAATATTAGAAAACAATTATTACGTTTATTCATTATTTTCTGATCGGTCTGATACCATTTCCCAATGTGTACAGAACGTGCGCCGTGTTTGAAAATCAAATTCTAAAAGACATTGATCAAAAAGTAATAAAGAGAACACTTTATACCTATCTGGCTCAGTTAATGATGTTCGCATAGGTATTTGTTTAAGGTAAAAATCTTTATATATATATATATATATATATATATATATATATATATATATATATATATATATATATATAAGTGAAATTGATATCAATCCTGTTGAAGGGCTGTTTCATGTTAGGCGCAAAAGACAGGCTAGTTTGCGTCTAGTATGAACAGCCAGCCGCCTCTTCCTGTTGACTTCAATATTCACTTTCATATTTGCATACGCATTATCTCTGACATTGAGCACTTTATCCCATAAATATATCACATCTTAAAACCACGTTTCTTCATATATATATATATATATATATATATATATACTCACGCACACACACACACATAAAGACACCCCAGATGTGTATCTAGGTGCAGAATAGCAACGTCCAGTATGGATACGAAAAGAATTGAAAAATGAAGAGTTAAGCAGGTGTATTTTATTGAAATATCTTTTTTTTTTCAAATTGGCAAAACGTTAATGTCGACACTAAAATATTCTGTCTAGACGAATTTATTCAGAAATCTGGAGATTCTGTTTGGAAAGTAAGAAGTCTGTTATATTGGACATGAAAATTTAATATAAAAAACTCTGTAGATCCGTAACTTGACTAAAAGATTAAGTAAACCTAATCATACTCTGAAAGCAAGAAAGGGGTTGTAACTTTTACTAACCGTTTTAGCGAAATATGATTAACAGTCAGATATCATAAGATGTGCAGCTGAGCAAAAAAAGATACAACATGGAGGGGCATGGAATCTTTTTATGAACATCTGAAGAAATCTCACAATAAGAATGTAAATTTTACATGCGGATTATTGTCCATTGATGACAATAGTCCGAATTTAAATAGTGCAAATAAGAACGTCCATGTCCGTATTTGAGATGTACCTGAAACCTTTTTCCTACTATGATCGTGACATTCCTTTTTAAAGAACTCCGTGGAATTTCATCAGAGAATTTAGCACACAATGAGTCACAAAACAATGAATACAAAACACGTTTTTCGTGTGAAGGTAGCACCTCCAATCAGATGTGATTCTTTCTAACACGTTCTTATAAAACAATTTCAGAAGAAACAAATTGGTAGAACTTTTCAAGTGGCATGATAAATAGCAAGTCAAAGCTTTGACTGATTAATAATACAATTACGCGAGAGGGTTGAACCATAGGATCAGATTGTGAAAAGGTTTAATTTCGTTTCAGAAGTGTTTTAAAAACTCAAGCTTATCACATTGGGATGACGACATAATCCACAAATTAGTAAACTTGTGTTATCAGTTCAAAGAATATTTACACTTTCGAAAATGTCAGAAATCACAAAAGAAATTTTCTATTTTAAATGGAATATGCGTAAGTTATTTAACTTCTTTCTTCAGCAACACCTAACCGATGTGTGTTACTTATATTTCTATTGCGTTTTTAGCTTTACCTGTTAGTGCTTCTCCCTAGGTGTCAATTCAATGTATTTCCTCAAAATTACTCTGTAAAAAATTTAATTTCATCATAACGGAAAAGACATTTAATTCTTTATACATAATTCAACTGCAGTATGCCATTTCAAAGAAACTCATAGATGTCAAAGCGGTTAGCGAATAAGTTGTTGGACATAAATGAGAACATTTTGTGAAATGTTTTCGTGTAATGTCTATTGTCTGACGTATATGTAATATTTTGCTTCATTTACTCGTTCTGTGAATCGTTGTCTATGCAAGTTTCTATATATTTCATCCAACCATAAGTGAACATCTATAAAATACAGCCAATTACTTTTACATTTTCCAATGATGTAAATGTATGTGTTAAGAAAATTTTGAAATTTTAATAAAAATCTCTGAAATAGTGGTTCATTTAAAACAAAATTATTGTAAGGATCTTCCGTAGGAGAAGAATTCATTTGAAGAACTTCATAGTCATTTCTTAGTCGTCCTCTTTGCCAGCTTCATTGCGCGACTTGCATAAAAAAGAATTAACTTGACAACCGTTTCAAACTTCACCAACATCTAAATTTCCCGCTGCTATGTTATAAAAGATGCTGACTCTAAATACTTATATTAATTATATTTGAAATTGAAATATCTTTTATGATACAAAAATGTATGTAGACGGAAAATTCCTGTGTGACGAGTTAATTTAAATTCACATACTCAATTGTGTGTGACTCCATTTCATGTGAAATCTCTAAGAGCAGTAACGAGAGACAGCTGTATTTTTCTAACCAAAACTCCATGATGTTTCAGTTTCCTAAGTCTGACTCTTACACAGCCATAATAATTGCTCCTGAGAATCGTCATCATTATATAATCTATTTAACAACAGAGCTGCTTGACAGTAGACTCGCCGGACTCCTGTTCAGTTACCTACAGTTTTGTCTATATCATTTTACATTTAACCTTCAGGCTATAAGTAAAAGACAGATAGGACATTAATATTAATTATGGTAGGAAGCTCTAATATTTCATGAGTCGGTCAAACTGCTAAACATTTTCTAGATTGATTTAAGTTGAACTATTTATATCGAAGTATTCTACGGCCTTCCTAAATAGTTTAAATAACTTTTATTACATGACGTGCCGATTGTATAAACAAATATTTCAATAGATATTCAAATCTCAAGAATTCCTTCAATATTTATCTAAGTTAAAGACATAACATTAAGTCAGCATTGAAATAAAAATCCCAGCACTTTAAAGTTTTTAATACAACAATCTCTTTAAGGAATATAGTGAGAATAAAAACGATATATTAACATGTCATTACTATTGGATTATCTGGTGAGATTTAAATAAACCAACGCTGTGTAACGATCTATGTACAACAAGTTGTCTAATGGTTGAAAACGCCTAACTTTATAAGTGAATGAGAAACCAATGTCTTTTCATTTGCGAGGTAGAAATGACAAAGTGGGCACATTTAGTCAACAGAAAACTAAATAGGGAGTGGAAAAATAATGTATATGATATAAAGAAAACTGCCTCAAAAATCTAATAAATTTCTACATAGCGACATCATTTCACAATGCGTAGGATACAAATAATCCTGTAAAAGCTATTGAAAACGAAATCTAATTTATAAGCACAGGCGCTGTCACGTGAAAATAGAAATAAAAGTGAACGTCCATAGTTTCTGGATTTTTGTTTTATTTTATGTACTTTTTTTATTTGCATGATCCTTATCTTTTTGTTGTTTTTCTATACAAATAACTTAATTTTCCTTATTTTTATTACGATCAGGTTCAATTTATCTTTCTCCTTTTCTATTACGCGTTCGATTTTTTATTTTACTAGAACTTTATAGGCATATTTGTTCATGAATGAAAAATATTTTCAATAAGGGCTATTTATTTCTTCAATTTTTTCCAAATTACTTTCAAGGTTTTGTGACAAATATGAACATTCTCCTGTAAACTTAATTAGAATTTTAAATCATTTAGCCTGTTAAATATAGTAGCTACACTATATTTCATTGCAACAAGCATATACTTGGTATTAATGTTACTCGGCATCTAAAAGCTTATATATATGGATAATAAATGTACTCTTACATCTAATTTTAAATAGGATCACATGAGTTCAACATTGATGTTTCTCTCTCTCTCTCTCGCTCTCTCTCTCTCTCTCTCTCTCTCTCTATATATATATATATATATATATATATATATATACATACATGCATATATATATATATATATACATACATGCATATATATATATATATATACATACATGCATATATATATACATATATATACATACATATATATATATATGCATATATATATATACATGCATATATATATATATATATACATACATATATATATATGCATATATATATATACATACATGCATATATATATATACATATATATACATACATGCATATATATATACATATATATACATACATATATATATATGCATATATATATATATATATATATATATACACACATATATATATATATATACATATGCATATATATATATATGCATATATATATATATATATACATACATATATATACATATATATACATATATATATATACATATATACACACACACACATATATATATATATATATATATATATATATATATATATATATACATATATATATATATATATAATGTGTGTGTGTGTTCCACTAACATGAACATAATGTGAATTAATTTTAAGCGTCTAATGATTTATTTTTTTTCAGATTTAACAACTTACATTTTTGGCAATTTCAACCATGGAGAGATTAACAATCAAACAACGTGTTTAAGTTATCGAAGCCTGTTACGAAAATGGACGTTCAAATTTATAAATATAAGGTCCAATGACTCCGTTATCAAAAAATACACACCAAATAGTAAAATTGTGGATGCAGTGGGTTTTCAGCATTCTTCCTTGGATTTTCATCAGCTCAAATGCGACAATTTTGCTTATTAATGAATCCACCAAGATGAAAATGGGCTACATCACTGAAGAGTATTTTTTACGAAAATTCTTCATCAGCTTGTCTATGCTCGTGCACACTCTTGACGAAAGGACCGCGCTCCAAATGGCCAGAATGTTTCAGTTCTTGTGTCAATTGAAATTTGTAAGCGTGTAGAGACAGATCTTTCAATATTCGATGTAGCGTTGTTGTGGAGATTCACAATTCTTGCGCGCGATGACGAATAAAAGTGCCTGGATTTTGGGCCACATTCCCCTGCAATGTTTTCAGCTGAACCGCGTAAACGAACACTCAATGGTGTTTTCACATCTGCGACCCACCCAATTTGTCTGAATTTACGAACAATTTTTCCACTTGCACTCTTGATTAGTCGATTATGTTGAGCAAAATAAATCAGGAAATGTGCGAAATGCATTTTTGTCTGAACGTCTATTTTCGTAATATGCTTCGATAACTTTAACACGTTGTTTGATTGTTAAACTTTTCATCCTTTAAATTGCCAAAGAATCAATTTAAGTCTGTAAAAAATAATTACAGACTTAAACTTAATTCACATTTAAAATCAATCCAGGTTATCCGAACACACACACACACACACACATATATATATATATATATATATATATATATATAAATAAAGGAAACTGATTTTTTGATAATGGAAACTCAATTTGTATACTAAGCATTTGATATTACATAGAAAAATTATATAACCTGACAATCTGGAATTATTCAAATCCATAGATCATGCCGTCCTTGAATAAAATAAGCTTAGACAGCACACAAATGCAAAACGTTTAAAAGAATCATATAATTAGAAGATCGCCAATTCATTTGTTTCGTTTTCCTAAACATAAGTAATCTTTCCCAGCAAGACTGAATGAAATTCAATTCCAAAATCAAATAAATTAAATGGACTTTGCTAAAACAATTCAAAATATCAGTATTAATTTCCAGTAATGGAACAGTAACAGTGTTAGAAAAAATGTAATCGGAATGTTCAAAGATTGGAAGAATTCGAGAAATAGTTAAGATCGTCCAGGCATGATTACTATGGGGAATTAGTAAACTGCTGATAGTGGTGCTGTTGTGTTCTGTAGTGTTGTTCTTAGTTTTCACAGGCTTGTCACATTCCAGACAAAAGTGATGCGAACGATCAAACTAATCATAATAATAAACATTAAACTTTATAAGTTGAAAACGTGCAATCTCCGAAAGAACATTTTCCTTTATATTCTTTGTCGATATACTCATTGGAATACCATAAGTGTGTCTTTTGAATCCTTATCGCGCAATAGATTTTTCATTTATAAAGAATCAATTCCTTAATATGTGCTTTAGTTTCAGCTTCGCTGGCAAATAGAAAATAAGATTTCAATGCTTCTTTTGATATTACAAACCAACTGTAATTAGCATAAAATCAATGCAACCTACGTAAATATATTTACTGCGATTTAAGTCAGTTCGAGATAAATAAGCTATTGATATGGTGACGTATCTTTCAAAGAAATCGACCAGGAAAAACTCCGAAAAATATTGTGCATGTTTCTATGAAGACAGGGAATAAATATGTCCATTGTTAAATTTAGATTATATATTGATGACAAAGGAAATTTATTCTGGAATTACATTTAGACTGTTTTTACTGAAATTACTAGAATTTTATACATTAAAAATGCGATTATTATTATTGGTACAGAAACTGTTTTATTTAGGCTTTGGTACGATTTCCAATGGAGTCAAAGAATAAATTCTAATTCTAGAGGAAATATTTGTTTGTGGCTTAGAAATTAAGTCTCATAATTTCGTTGTGGAAATTGCTAGTTGTTCCCGTAATTTCTAGGCTAAAATATGTTCCTTTGCAATACTCGCTTTTACAAATCATCTCCGGATTTTTTATTTCATGTTAACAAATATCCAAGTAAAAATTGAAATGCTAATTGAATCTGCGACAGATCTTCTTCTATCGTGTTCTTTTAATATCATTTACTGTTTTCATTTTCTGTCAGTAATCACTTCCATCTTAGTCACATTCATCACCTTGCTTTGGGTGAAATGATTACTAATATATCCCAATAGTTTACTTATGATTATAAATAGGTCACATTCTATTTATGTAAACAATGTTTACTGATGTTCAGCCTTTATTAGTGGTTAAATTAACTGAGTAACTCGCGATTTAGAAATATTTATATTTAATTCTGTAAATATAGTACAATTCGGAGTGTATAAGAAACATGATCTTAATCGTTATAAGCTTTTTCCACTGTAAACTTATTAAATATTAATAATCTCTAAATAGTTGTAAAGTGTTTCTTATCCCATATGTCTAATTTATTATAGCGATGACGCCTGTAAGAATTGTAGCTATTTTTCAGCATATTTAATGGACAACTGGAGACGTAACAGAACCACGTCTAATTTACCAAGAGTAAAATATATTTATTCTTCAAAACATTAAAAGTAAGCATCTGGCTTGAAAATATTTCACAATATTCGACTTACATATTCTTAGAGTTCCAATATAAAGCATATGAGAAAATGATTCTATGACACGCCATAAAGAAAAATTGTAAGGATTTGTGCATATGTATGATAAAATGTATCTTCATAATCCAACGATTCCCCTGGTGTTTATTGGACTGATTAGGAATTATTGCGTACTTCC
Organism: Acanthosepion esculentum; assembly: GCA_964036315.1. Lineage (NCBI taxonomy): Eukaryota > Metazoa > Mollusca > Cephalopoda > Sepiida > Sepiidae > Acanthosepion > Acanthosepion esculentum. The sequence continues at coordinate 37,000,675 of OZ038482.1, read as the reverse complement.
TAAAAGATATGTTAACTTCAGAGAATCGGTTTATTTCATTTTTTTTCCTTCTATCATATTCTGCAATGAATATAAAAATACATTGTTATTATAAAAAGGAATTAAGACGTTTTAAAAATCCTGTTTTAACTACTGAGTACCGAGAGTTTTGGAATTTGGTTTCAATATTGGCATAATTATTTTTTTCAGGGGATCAGGATTTAAGTTTTAGTTTGTTGATATTTCATTGCTAATAATGAGGACTATATTTTTGACAAGTATGTTTACTGTCCACAGGAAAAATATTCCAAATTATTAAATCTGTCATTCAGAAATTTGGAGGCATTGCAACTGCACGTCCATGCACTGAGCTGAAAGGGAACATTTTTTAGGGATAATTTGAGCAGTACTAAAAATAATAAACGACATATACCTATAGACATAGATATAAAAACGATAAAAATATCTTTATAGATTAAATAAAACTTTCAGTTACAAATGACTTTAATTGTTACGCGCGTCGACTAACACCTGGAGAAATCAGAGCGGAGAAAAACCGAGAAAATATATTAGGAGCAATATTGATAATGATATCATTCCGATAAAACATGCATTAATTGTGAGCAAGTTTCCTTCACTGAATATCAAAGTTAAAGGTTAGGTATACTAAATGACTACAATTTAAATGAGCAATCATTCACCTTGATTCTTAAATTTTATCAATTAACTCAACCAAAGAATAATTATGGTGCATATTGCACCTTTTAATATAATTCGGTTGCAATTAGTTGCATCTAGACACGTCTCTAGTTTATGCGATGTTTTGATACCAATCCATCCTTCTATCGATTACCGCTATCGACTTAAGATTTAGATCATGAGAAAATGTGAGAAAGATCGAGTGCTTTCCTCCTTGCGATGTCTCGTCCAATAAAAATGGACGTCAATAGTGACCTTTTGAACCCCTATTTGACATGGCACATTCTGTTTCTCATTAGCTTTAGTGAAATCTCGTGTAACAATAATGTGAGACTCTGTTAGAGTGAGAAATACAATGATTTCTGCAGACACTGTAATCATTTGGGACTCGGCCGTGAAACTGTAGAAAGGAATTGGGCATAACATTTAGGGAGCGACTTATATTTTTCTCTTCCTTTAAGCATACTGACTGAATATGCATTTCCGTTTAAAAGGAGATGCTTACTCACACGATCATTGATTAATGTGTCCATTTTAGAATGTCCGAGTAATTACCTTGCGTGAGCTTGACAGCAATAGGCGTGTCTATATCTGCGTCAATTAACTGATGTGTTGTCACCTATAAAAGCCTTGGCATTGCTGCACATCAATTCAGTCTGTCTTGCCATATTCAGACAATAAGAAGAACGTATATTTCTTCCTGTATGGAAGCCCATAATAAGGACGCCTTTTATAAAATAGGGTGTAATAAATTTAAAAAAATGAACTATATAACTTTGTCTTTAGAAATATATTTAATGGAATATGGCTGACATTGAGAAAATATACAGGGTGGCCACTGAAAGACTGAATGATATAAAAGATAAATACATTTTCCAAAACACATGTTACTTTATTTTTATTACTTTATTTGGATGGAAACATTTTAAAATCAAATTTTAGAATCTTCTGAAGCGATATTGTGGTGATGTCTCGTTGAGCAGAGTGACGACGGGTAGAAAGTGATGTTTCCTCAAGGGCATTCTGCTGCATTGCTTCCACCGCTGCATCAGTGCTCACGGTACACTTAAGAGCACTTCCCGGAAGATCGCTGACTGATCCAGTTCTTTCCAATCGGGCGATTAGGCTCCGAATCATGTTATCGGCATGAGATACTCTGACATTAAGAAGTTGCCGATATATTCTGTGAGTTTGCGCAATTGATCGTTCTTTAGAATAAGTAACTCTAGGAGTTTGACTCGATTCTCGAAATAATACGTAGGCCAATGACCAAGGAATGCTCTGTTAACTGCAAAAATAAAGAATTTAAAAAGAATGAAAATAAAAATATTATGATTTTCTTCATATCTTTAGTTTTTCAGTAGCCACCGCTTAAAACTAATAAAAAGAAAAATAACTTTGTCATATATATATATATATATATACACACACACACACACACACACACACTTTAAGTTAATATTTTCCATTTTTGTCATCAGCTACACAATTGTATAGTCAAATACTAGTACATTAAACTAATAATCATCCAATTTTTCCTAAAGAGAAATATTTCAATATCCATTTGAACTGTTAACTGAATTTATACTTAAAATTGACACTCTCATAAAAAATATTTTTAACAATAATCTGAATGAAACCTTATTAATATCTTACAATATTAAAATGAATTAATCATTAGAAAAAAATTTCATTAGATCCAATGATTCTGTAACAGAAGCTAGCTTATTTGAAGGTGTTTAATTAAATTTCAATTTATTCTTTTGTCAATTGAACTTGACAGTAATCGATGCTAAATTAGTTTGGATTCAGGGCGAAGCAAATACATTTAAAACGTTAGCAAATATATTAAATTGTTTCAGGGATTTATTGAAATTTAATACTCATCGCAACAGATTCTCCTTCATTTCGTACTTATCTTTTTCAGGTTATAATATGTATTAATGATACGATTTTTGTGACAAACATACTTGCAGATACAACAAAGTTTTATCTGCAGTTATGTTATTGTATCTAAACTCTAGGATGTAAAGAATGTTTGGTGCATTAGAAATCATTAAGGACTGTATACACACACACATATACATACATACATACACACATACACACACATATATATGCCAGTGAAATCCTTTCGCAGGCAAGATAATGATACTCTTTTGAATATACACTTAGGTATACTGTAGATGAAAATATTCTAATTTCTGGTTACATAGGGATAAACAATAATTATTTTTTATCTTTTGTCTTTGGAATGTCGAAAATAATTTACTAAAAATGTCTGGTATCAATTATGATTTATCCCCTAATTTTTCTAACATTTCATGGATGTCTGCTCTTTATGCAATTAACATTTTCATGATAAAATTTTACTGTTCATTTTCTTTTCGAATTTAAGGTCATTGTTAATTCCTTGAATTTTTTTTACCGGAGATGGCATCGACTTTTTTTATAAATTACAATTCTTTTTTTCTTAAATTTTAATTAACCATGATTATATTGGATTATTTTCATTGTTATATAATTAGAAATTAATTCACGGAGAAGTTTGCGTAAGATGCATAAATAGCATTTCAATGACGCCTCAGGAGTCTAAATAAGGTGGAACCCTAAATGATGCTAGTTAAAAAAAGGCATCCATGATGTTAAACACGAAATATGATACACAATAATTTATAGAAGAAATGTATGTATGTATGTATGTATGTATGTATGTATGTATGTATGTATGTATGTATGTATGTATGTATGTATGTATGTATGTATGTATGTATGTATGTATGTATGTATGTATGTATGTATGTATGTATGTATGTATGTATGTATGTATGTATGTATGTATGTATGTATGTATGTATGTATGTATGTATGTATGTATGTATGTATGTATGTATGTATGTATGTATGTATGTATGTATGTATGTATGTATGTATGTATAGTGCGATGTGTAAATTGTCATGTTATATTTTAATTTTGCGGATGCGCGTTTGTATGTTTTAGATTTTGTTGACTGCAAAATAAAGTAGAATTAGTGAGAGACCGTCTGTGGAAAATATCAGCATGACAAAATGCACTCAGACAGAAATTTGCAAATGGCATGCTGTACTCCTTGGCATTTTCGCCGGAAGCTCCAGTACGAACATGTCAGGGTGTTTGGGTGAAAATCTGGAAACAGTTGGACGACCCTAATGGTGATGTTGTCGTTATGACTACATTCATCTTATCACGGGCTGTCAGGCTCAAAACGGAGGCCTACATCATGTGCCTTAAGAAGTAGTGCTGCGTTGGGTCAAGAGGGTAGATGCTAGAAGACCGTATGTCTGGCAACAGGAATCTGCTCACAAGCAGCAGAACCCAGTCATGCCTGTCAGACAATTTCTTCGAACACATCACTTCCTATATTTGTCCACCTAACTCCCCAGTGGGCAAACACCTTGATTATGTGTGAGGCGCGGCTGAGCGAGAGACTAACAAAACTCCTTGTAATTTCCAAAAATGAATTGAAGGAAAGGATTTTGCAGTATTTACCGATTCAAACAAGGGGAACATGCAGAAGAATTGGCGGCAGTGTTTGAAGCAGATAGTGATTGTATTGAATAAATTAACTGTTTATTATTTCAAAATATGTTTGTGTCATGTATGTATATATATATCAGTTAAAGTGGAATATCAGTGTTATTTCAATTTTAGGTTAATTTAGACGACAAGTTATCCATCGTACACAGTATATATACAGGGTGTATTAGAAACATATTTATAAACTTTGGGTGTGGGTTCCCTACACGAAAACAAGGACAAATTCCTATATAGACATATGTCCACAAATCTTTCTTTTTTTTGAGTTTACGGTTGCTGGCATTGTGTTGCTATGTAGACAAGGTTACATTTATCACTCGTGTAAATTTGTGGCTACGCTCCCTTTTACGCTTACAGTTTGTAGCAGTGAGTTAACTAAAATGTTTTCCGTTTAACAATGACAGGATATTTATATCATGAGCAAGCAGATATGATTTGTATATACTGCCGTGCGAATGGTAACCAATGTCAGGCTGTACGGCTGTATCACACTGCGTTTCCAGACTGCCATCCAAACTTTGAATTTGATTATCGTTGCATTAACGAGACAGCGGCAGTGAAAACACAAACTATGAACCGAGGAAGACAGATCCGCTACTATATCATACCGCGAAGAATACATCATATAGGCTGTCGAATATGATCTTGCTATTAGGACACAACAAATGGCCTGAACATTTTGTACATTACATAGTACCTCACAGAGGGCTCTTCAATAAGAGTTCCTTGATCAGTATCATTTGCAACGTGTACGGTGTCTTTCACCATATGATCACTCATCACGAGAGAACTTTTGCCGATTGTTTATTGCACAAAGGCCGATCAAATTTTTGTCTCTAGTTTTGTTTATGGAAGAGGCAACATTTTTATAGAGATGGAATAACAACTTTTCACAACCAATATTTGTGGGCGGATCAGAATCGAAAACGTACAATACAGGCTAGACACTAACATCAGGTTACGATTAATATATTGACTGGAATTGTAGGTGAATGTCTGGTAGGCTCATATGTTCTCCCAGTACATCTTACAGAAGAAGTTTACAGGTATTTTATTTCGAACACACTTCCAGAACTCTTAGACGAACTACCACTGCTAATAGGACGGTGCCTGAGGTTCATACAAGATGTGGTTTCAGCACATATTTGTCACATTCTTCGCGATACACTGGCTGACATCTCCAGTGATCTCAATGCTTTGAATTTTTATCTATAGGGCCACACAAACAATTGGTTTATGGAGTAGACATTCATAATGCAGAGACGCTTCATCAATGAGTCATGGGGGCCCGTGAAACCATTCCACACCGTGCAGGAGTATTTGAAGTGATCCGCCAGTCAATAAGTCAGGCACATTCCTGTGCAGAAACAAACGGAAGACATTTTGAACATTTTTTACAAATTGCTCCTTTGAAGTACAACGATGGCTTTTTATATGCTTATATGAAGATTTGACCTGGTTTTGGTGTCAGGAACCCGCCTCCAAAATTTGCAAATGTATTTTTAATTGTATATTTGAGAGCATCTACCGTGAACTTTATAATTAATAACTCTAACAGGAATTGCATGCAGACACATGTCTGTGAACCTTTGATCTTGTTTTGGTGTCATGAACACCCCACTCAAAGTTTGAAAAATTATTTTTGATAAACCGTCTGTATGTGTATGTATGTATATATGTGCACATATATATATATATATATATATATATATGCTCTCTCACACACACACACACATATATATATATATATATATATAATTTGCGGGAAATAGATTTTTGTAAAAGGAAAACTACATACATTTTTATAATGGTTGCATAAGTAACGAGTAGTTACATTTTATGTGAATTCAGTGACAGAACTTGCCATTTATATGCCAATAATTTACTCAGTAATCTAATTCTGGGTACTAAAAACAATGATGAGTTTTAGTAATGGAGAGTCAGAAAATTTCTCAGTATTCAAGAAATATTGACTTATAAAAAATTAGGGTAATGAAATTCGTTTAAATGTTTGGAAACGGGAAAATTAATTAACGGTATGATCTTCATAATTTGGTACCTTGAAAAATTTATTAAAAATAAATAAATATTCATTCTTCTATTAGGCCAATGTTGGAAATCATTGAAAGTTTCAATTTAAATTTTGATATAATATATAACATTTTTTATTTTAATTTCTTTTCGAATGCTAATGACAGTTATATGAAAAACAAAATAAAAGCAATTATGCTAACAAT
>OZ038482.1:36959183-36989183 GCA_964036315.1 Acanthosepion esculentum | reverse complement strand
CACACAAGAAAGCGTAAACGAAATCGCTCCCATTTGCTCAACTTATGAAACGTAGCATTACAGCCAAATTATTCTAAAATGCTGGCAATAACAAAGGAGAAAATGAAAAAACACCTAACAATTAATCGAGTATAGCACCAAAATTTATATTTTGTTTATTTATTTAAGTAAACACATATTTGCCAAAAATGTTTCCGTTAAACATTATACATCCTTTAATAAATTCTTAATAAATATTATTACTTTTATTATTTTCCTTAAGTGTAAGATAGTCCTACATTTACAATTCTTACGGATAACCATGAAAAGACATGTTGATCAAACAGATTAAATCATTTAAGCTCGTATTGCCGCAAAATTATCAAATGTTAAATAAGCCCCTACTCAATCGAAAACGCGTAATATATTCTCAAATGCATATTATAAAATGGAAACGGCATATTCTGGTAATCTTGCTAATATTATCACTTTGATTAAAATCTATTTTATTAATGCTGTAATATTATGTTGTACCTTTTTAGCGTTTCCCTTCTGTTACTTGAATTGACTCTGAAAATGCTTTGCTCTTAATTTTTAACATTTTAATATAAATATAAACCATATATCCCCTCAAATCTGTGCCGTTCATCGTCACAATAACCAGACAAGTCTGCGTTTTCCGATCGACAATCACCTGATCAACGTGAGATGATACCATGTGATAATATTAACGAACATGGGAACAACGTTACGCTTGTAAATAGTGTTAATACAGATTATTCCTGGTCTCAGTAATTCAGAGATATATCATCAAATCTACGTCACTGTCTTTACGTCGAATTGACTTCTTCAGCAAAGATCATTTATCATATTTATGTCACTGTACTGATTCTATACATGCTTATAATATTTTTAAAAAAATCTAGATTGGGGCATTTGCAGTAATTTACACCATGGTTAAAATGTAAATAGAAATCTTATTTTTGTTTCTACATTATAATTCAATTTACTTTTTATCCGATCATAGCCCAATGGATTTCAGTGAATCTTATATAAGGAAAAACGATTTCCATTAACCAACGAGAAGAGGAAATTGCTAAAATTCTTCATTTTACTAGAGTCCGATGCTCAAGTTAAATCTGTTTTTTTCTAATGTTAATGGATTGAATATATTAATAACGAAGGAAAATTAGTGTGTGTGTGTGTATGTATGTATGTAAAGTGAACAGAGAAGTCAACACTTAGAGACGACAGTCTGTTTCAAGCTAGTGCAATCATCAGGCAATCGTTGCCTGACGATTGCACTAGCATGAAACAGACTGTCGCCTCTAAGTGTTGACTTCTATGTTCACTTTTATATTTACACACGCTCTATCTCTGATATTGAGCACTTTATCCCATAAATATAGCACACTTTAAGACAATATTTCTTTATATATATATATATATATATATATATATATATATATATATATAAACCAGAAAAAGGCGGTTTAAATTCCAAGGACAAGTAAAGAGGCTTGAAAAATTTGTTAATCACGGAATATTTTGAAGGCAGGTTTGAGAGATGAAAGTAGATAGTGACTTACATAACGTTCTTGCATGAATGAACGACAGAACAAATATTGGGAAGCATATCAAAACACAAAATTAACTAAAAACTACATAGCATATTGAAGGCACACGATACATAGAAGAACATGTATAATTTAATGATGGCAAAATCTTCCCCAACTAAAGTTTTTTTTTTTAGCAATAATGAAGTATTTGTAATCACCACCAGGATCTCATCAAGATGTCATTTCCTCTGCATCAACATTGATATTTTTAGCGTCTTTACTCTGTCAGTATGTTATCAGTTTGGCTACGGATATTTTTTAGGCATAGTTAATTTTTACACTAATCTTTTATTGACATGTTTACATTTTTACGCTGATGTCTATATTTGCTAAATAATCATTTTCTGTTGCTCCGTCGCTGTCTTCAGATAAAATTAATAGGAAAGGAACCTTATCTTAAACTAAACTTGATCTTGATTTTTTGCGATAATAACGCATTTCGCGTTTATCTGTTTTTATTGCATAGACAAAGCTTTATCTCTATGACATATACAATAGAAAGTTTCGGTCCATATTCGCTGTGTATCTTTTGTTCAAAATACTAACAACAATTAAAAGTTGTAGGTAAATACAAATATCCTTTTTTGTTGGACGTATATTTCTGAAATATGTCTATCTTCGAGCATTATTATGGCACAGTGGATAAAGGCGTTGGTTAGATCCAGTGACAGACCCAAAGAGTGTGAGTTCAATACCCGGTTCAGGCAGTGGAGAACTTTCAGAGGGAAAATTAGCAGGAGATAACTGATAACTGACATCCATCAAACATGGCTCGTGGAACTAGAACAGTCTACCCCAGTGATCGAAATAAAGGGTTCGATTCGAAATTCCAACCACCTGAAGAAGGCCGGAGAGTACAACGGCCGAAACGGTGTGACAAAAATGGCGACAAAGATGAGGACAATAGTCCGACTAATGTAAATACAGTCTATCTTTGATAATATCTAAATGATAATGTTTGAACTGCAATTTATCTAAGGAGAAGTCTCTCAATGTTTCATCGTATTTGTGCTTTAAATTATGTCTTAATTATATCTTTTGGCAAATATATAGAAAAGCGAAAGACACAAAATAGATGGAGGTTTTGCAAGTTCAGAAAATATAACTGTTTTAGAGTTTGGAGAAATAGATATTTTATATTATATTACTTGATTCTTATTTTATCGGTCTTCGCTTGAGGATGGATCGAGTCTCTACTCGTATAGATTAGAACATAAGAGATGTTTTAATCCATACACATTTAAAATTGATCTACAAATATTCAAAGAAAAATTGTAGAGCGATAGAAAAAGCAAAACGCTTGACTAAGGGTTTTCGTCATTAAATCTTTCGGAAAGCTTTTAAGTAAAAACGAAGTCCTCTACAACTTAGAAGTAATTACAACGTAAATAAGACGGGAAAAAAGTTAGCAAGGTAGTACATCGGTTCTTGTAATCAGTATGTACTCTGGCAAATGTTGGACGAAATAAAAGGAGAAAATTTGCTGTTGAAATTTTAATTATTTTTATAGAATTTAGGTTGATGAAAAATGGAATTTTTTTTTAATAATCAATGGAAAATTAAAAAGTTTCTTTTAAAATTCTAAGTAAAAATATATAATAGTATTTCATGCATAAAACGTAACCATAAGTTCTCACTTGCAAAACTCTCTTCAAATGATTTTAAATACAATCTCATGCGTTATCACTTGTTTTCTTCATCCCTGGCCTTTTATTGTTCTCGCACCTTAATTACAACGTAAATAAGACGGGAAAAAAGTTAGCAAGGTAGTACAACTTAGAAGTAATTACAACGTAAATAAGACGGGAAAAAAGTTAGCAAGGTAGTACATCGGTTCTTGTAATCAGTATGTACTCTGGCAAATGTTGGACGAAATAAAAGGAGAAAATTTGCTGTTGAAATTTTAATTATTTTTATAGAATTTAGGTTGATGAAAAATGGAATTTTTTTTAATAATCAATGGAGAATTAAAAAGTTTCTTTTAAAATTCTAAGTAAAAATATATAATAGTATTTCATGCATAAAACGTAACCATAAGTTCTCACTTGCAAAACTCTCTTCAAATGATTTTAAATACAATCTCATGCGTTATCACTTGTTTTCTTCATCCCTGGCCTTTTATTGTTCTCGCACCTTCATAATGATTTCCTTCTTTACATATGATTTCGCACAGAGTTCCCTCTGTGACTTAGTGGTGTCGTTCCCTTTCTTGGGTGAAACGATTAATAATTATTACGTCTCTGATACTCTAAACATAATTTATCATTAATAATTTATTCCTGTTAAGCTTGTCACTGTTTTTGATTGAGACGTTTCTTTCTGGACAGCATTTAGAATATTCCGAATGTAACCCTACAAAGGGTTACAAAACTCAAAGTGTTGCCCTTTCTCTGCTAAGAAGCCCACAGACGCTGGTATAAATCCCACCAATGTCTATCTTTTATTATCTATTGCGAACCGTGCATTTGTTTACCTTTCTAAGTCTAGTGCAACTTCCACATCTGTCTAGCTTTCTAATAAATGATTGTGACATTTTATGTACCCACTCAACAAGTGTTGATCGGTCGTTAATTTAAATATCAACACCAACAGATAAATGTGCTTATAAATTTTATCATTCCTATTCGAATTGTTAGCTGACATCTGTTTATTTTACTATATATATAAAAGATAAACGAAATTTAATGAGTCTGTGAAAAGGCGAAATAGAAACATTTCGTTCCGGATATTTTCTGCTCAATAGTTTCTTTTCTCACAGATTTGAGTCATATTCGGATGGCTGTCATAAATTACACAAGGTATAAATTAAACAAGACAATATGTGATTTGACCCGATATTTTGATTTTTGAACTGCAGAAATGATATGAAATTCTGAATATAATTTATCTATGAATATAGACGTAAGTTTCATTTAATCCCTGACAGCGAAGATTATTCTCAATTGGATTTGTCATACGACTTTCAAATATCAGTTATATTAATGCAATTTTATGTTTCCCTGGGCAATACTAAAATAAATTTGAAGCATACATATTACTTGTAACATATGATAATTTAACAAGAATTAAGATTCTCCATGATCAAAAGAAATATTAGAATATATTTGTTAATGATGGCATCCGAAGATAATTGGTGTGGTTTTATTTATTTAATTAATTTTTTGTTTTACGGCATATCAACCATAATGGATTATTTAATGCGGAAAGATTTTTATGAAAGGTTCGTATGAGTAGAATATATAGATTCGTTTAAAAAATATATTTGTGGAAGATCAGGACACATTGAGTTAACTTTTGTAAAGATGTTTTTCTCGAGTATTGCTGGTATTTTTTTACCGAAAAAGTAAAGCTTTTATTTTTACAATAAAAACCTATTTTTTACACTTTCATAATGTTATAACCTCTCTTTCGGGGCCAGTTTTTTCTCACAGCTTAGGTCCTAACAGGTGCTATAAACTCAGATCAAAGGGGACCTCGGAACAAAACCAATTAAGAGATGGTTCCGAGCATCTCAAATCCTTCCGATCAGAGGCCTTTATACCGGATGTAGTTTATCGTCATACCCAGAACAAATAAAAACATAGGGTAGTCAGATCAAAATCTTTGACTTTTGGTAAAAGCTTCTTTTATAAATAATAATAAGTAATCTGTGGTCGGTACAAATTTTTATTGTATTTAAAATCGGGCCTTTTAAAAAGAAGATTAAGAATGCTTCAACCGCTTGTATTTTATTTAATCTCAAGAAAATGACTTCTATACGCAGAAGGAATGGTTACTTTTTTTTAGACGCAATCTGTCATTTATATTACTGATTCTCTGGGAATATATATTTACTTCCTCTTATTTTTGCATCTTTGTACAAACATTTTATAAATTCTGTCTATTTAACTATGAAGAACTTGGGGAGATAACCGCTTAGCTTTTATGATGTGTCATTTCTGTTTTCGATTCAAATCCTTACAGTGAATAATACTTTTTCTTTGTTCTTCCTTCATCATTTTTTTTATATATTCAAATATATTACGGGTTATTATATATTTTTTAAAACATCCATTCTTCAAAGACATAAAACTATTTTTTTACAAAACATTTATTTGTGAATTTTGTCAAAATGTGTATGCTTGAACTTCTTTATTTTGTTTCAGCCAACCAATGTCTATCTTTTAAAATAATTGGTAAATGGAATGTATGTGAACATAGCAGTATTAAAGAACAGTGTACGACGTTACTTGACTTGAATAGAGATCTAGTAATTAAGTAACTGCTTCGCATTGCCACAAGTTTTCTAGCGGACACAGTTCGCATAGATACTTACATAGGAAAATTTGTCTAATAACGAAATCCATTTAAAAATCAGATTGTGATGCCATTTATCGTTAGTCTGTACCATACACTCTCTCTGCAAAACAAGAAATCAAACCCAGATATCTGTGAATAAGCATAGAGATTATGCTTAAACATCCTATGTATATAGTGTTTTTTCAAAAAGAAAAAGCAGATTCGAAAATTTAATAAAAACAAATGCTAATAGAAATAAAAAACATTGAACACATTAATGAATAGGAAAAGCTTCAATGTTTTGTTGTTTATTTTGTGATTAAACTTCGCAAATGTCAGTGCACAAAACGACTTTACCTTATGCAGTGGCCATTTTAAGGGCTGGTACAAATTTAAATTTATACAATTTCTAAAAAAAAAAAAGACAGCAACAAGAATCATTGAAATGAAATTGAAAAATGATTCATATATTTTAAGAAATTTTAACCATTTGCTGTCGAGTAATGAGTTCAATGAGTTTCTGTCTGTTAGCATTTGATTTTTGTAAAGTTTCGAAATCAGCTCTTTCTTTGTTAATAACTGTGAATAATTTGATAGAATACTTACACATACTGTGAATATTTTTCGATGGAACACTTTAGATTTCGTTCATCCAGATATCGACTAATATAAGGGATATATAATGTTTAAGACAAAATAAAAATTACCAAGAATATTAAAAATATTTCAGCGAAGATTTTCACTTGCTTATCAAATTTTAGAAATAAAGCATTACACCGCTTCACAATGTGGGAAATCACCAGACCAGTTCGCTGTAGATGGCTGTGCTTTTCAGTGAATTCGAAAACTATATTGTTCTATTTTAAAAGAAAATATCTGAAGACATTTTTGATAGGCTATATAAACACTAGCTTTGCATGGTATCCACATTCACTTTCAAGCGGATTTATACCGGATTAAAATATTAGCATAATATAAACTGATAAAAATGATATCATTTTTTCAAATTTAGAACGTCCTTATCCGCATGTTTTCCGCTAAATCATAACTAAATGTAGATAAAAACAACTACTTGTCTAGCAGCGAATCTGTCTTGTTGAATAAAACAAAGATTAGTAATGTCTTCCTATTCCTCAAACCATTGTTTTATTTGGTTTCGTTTATATGCGTCTACTTCATTTCATTACATTGGTAAGCCACTTTTCTTATGAAATGGGGTGTCTTTCAAAATGTTTACTTTATTGGGAATGTATGTTTTTATTTGGTTGAGGTTCATCTTCGTTACGTTATTATTTATCTTGTTCGGTTCTTGAACGGAGACTTCCTTTTATATTATTCTCTTTTTGAACACTTTTCTGCAGTCCCGGAATTATCTTGTGCTCGACTTTTATGTCGAACACAAAAGCTGAAGGCGCTCAGAACAATGAAGTTTTTTTGTTTTTTTTCTGTTACTTATCTTTTTGATTGCTTCAAATTTGCTTTCCAACATTTCAGTGTTCTTTCTTTTTTATCGTTTTTGTTTTTTAGTTTCTTATTAAATTCCTTTATCTCCAGTGCTTTCATTTAATTCTCTTTTGTTTATCATTTTCTTAATGTGTTCTAAATTTTCTACCTGAAATTTTGTTTCTCCTCCTTTTACTAAATTAATTTGCAGCTGTTATTCTTACATTATTTCTTCTCAATATTTTTTGCCGTCAAGTGCTTTTTTCCTTACAAGACTTTCATGTTAATTTGATATTCAACGTGATGACTTTTATCGTTTCATTCACCATTCCATTTACTTTACCTGCGTATGTCTACATTTTTAAACTTTTTATTCTTTGTTATTTACATTCTTCGTATCTTGATTCTATGTTTTTTTTCAATCTTTTTTTTTTGTCATTTTTGTCTTTTTTTCTTTCTTTTGATTTGTTTTGATTCTTTTGATTTGTTTCCATTCGTTGTTTTTTCCACCTTGACTCCTTCCTTTTCCTTTCATTGTTTCCTTCTTCTTACATTCTTTTTTATTTTCTGTACGTTTTCTGTTTTAATTTTTATGCGTCACTTCTCTTTTTTCATTTATATTTTTCTCTCTTCATCTTTCCTTCTCCTCCGCTCCCTTTCCTTCTTACTTCCCTTTCTTATTTTTTATTTTCTTTTTAAATTTCGTTCTTTTTTTCCGCTGCCCTCATTGTTCACATTTATTATTTCCTTTTTCTTCTTTCCATTATTCTTTCTTCTTCCATTCCTTTATTTTCTATGTTTACAAAGAATTGTGAATTGGATTCTCTAAACGATATCTTCCTACTTTCATTTTATCTTCAATACCCACTCTTCCTTTCCCTTTTAATCTTCTGTTATTTAACTTGATTGATTTTCATTAATCCATGAAAACACCTTGCATAATCCGCTGATATAATCAGTAAATTTGGCAGAATAAAACGCGTCAAATATAATAGTTATGTATTTCACCTATCAAATATGACGAATTTTCTTCTATACGAAAACATTCGTTAATATTCATATTTTTATTTTTCGTGTTTATTATATGGCTATCGTGTACAAGGATATATAAATTATGCTTGAGATATTTTTTCATGTATTAATTCGTAATAATTTTGTCGAAAGATTACATGTCAGCAATCTTTAAATCTTGTTCGTATAATGATTAAACATAGTTTTCTTTATTTGGACCTTAAGATTATATCACGTTGTAGCACCGGTTGTCGGACTATTACCAAAGTTAAGCAACGTCGAAACTGGTTCATACGTTGATTTTACAGGCTGGGAAAAACAAGTGTTGTACGTTCGGACGTTTGGGCGGTACAATAGATAACAGCTAAGAGTTAGAAAACGGAGAGCCAAGTTCTAATTCTAGTTGGATTCATTATATTCATTTATGCGCAAATATCCTCTGATCAACCTAGACTCGCCCACCTATGGCGTAATACGTCTTGTAACAGCAAATCATTATCTCTATAAAATTTTTAAAATCATTTATGTCTTTAAATAACTTGCAAAAGGTTAATAAGCTGTAAAATATCAACTGACAACAATTATTTTACGGATAAAATCAGACAGTTATTTGCTCTTTTCCCATACTCAGTAGATAGACACACCCACATTTATCAATTGATATAATTTCCTTTAAAGTTCCTCAATTAGATCCTTTGTGCATTAAACATCCCGACCGTCGAAGCGAGAAGAGAAACTATCTATGATTCCATTGTTTCTCCTCTCTTTCTTTTGTTTTGGAAACTGGAGTCTACAACAGAGCCCAGGTTAGTGCTCCTGACAGTGCCAGAGAGCAGAGGATTGATGTACATACACGACTCGTTCCAACCCGCTCTGACCTCATCGACATTATTTGACGTGGACACTTTGATCTTAATTATTGCCCAGAGATGAAGATGCCACAGAATGATAATGAAGTGTCAGTCGACGAAATAATGCAGTTAACACGGGAAAGCACAAGTCAAAGATGAGGGCCAGCCTCCAGAATCATAAGAAGAATGTTTCAGAAAAAGGTGGAAAGAAAAGAAAGACTGACGAGTTGTTATCAGTTTGATTCAGATGTGCTTGTGCTCTATTATTTGCATGCTGCGAAATTTGTTTTGGTGTGCCAAGTTCAAATTCAATCAAATCTGTGTTAATAAACCGGAGAGCACCTATTTTTCTAATTATTTCTCGAATATTCAGGCCGTTAGTTTTCACTTACACAATTATTTAAATTAATTTTCTTTTAATTTTATTAACAACTCTCTCCGCCTCTAAAATTAAACATATACATAAGTCGGAATAATTATGGTGTATTTATGTCGAGGTTAAACAACTGAATATATATCAATGCATGATCAGAAATTGCTATACAAACATTAACAATTGGAAATGAAAAAGAATATTTTTCCCACGCAAAATTATTATAATTTATATTTACTCAAGATTTTATTTTAATATTCATGGCCATCACTCTCACTTATACAAGGTAAAGAGCTGAAAGACATCGCAACTGAAGTGAATGGTATAGACATGAAATATGTAAACTGATATTGCAATGTTACAGAAGAATCGTAATTGCTCCTTTATAAATGTTTAAGGAATCTGAAGTCTGTGGTTTCTGGGAATTTGAAATCAACTCCCGAGAATAAACAAATCTCAGGACTTAACTCACAACAAAATTACGTTATATATTTGCATAAAATTCTATAATAAGCGAACTTATAATAAATAGACATTGCTCTACTAGCAAGAAGATGTCTTTGTAAATCATGACATGTTAATCGGTTACACTCTTCTGTGTTCAAGAACGAAACGTGAAATTTCGAGATGCCAAAATTAGTGGTTCTCAAAACAGCCATATGAAGATAATCATAATGTTACTGACCGAAAGGATAAAAGTGCACTTCACACAATTGCATATGAGCTTAAATTCGTTTTACGCATGACAGCCTATTACAAATTTTATCTCCATCGAAAGTTAATTTAGGATGTCAAGATTAATTTTAAGTAGAAATAACAATGGAATTGTGCCAGCACTCGTCCAGGAAATATCGATGCTTCATGACAAATGCGGGTTGATACTAATTTATGCATCTTAAATTTGTCTTCGTTTTAATGAAGAAAGATACTAAAATCTTTGGAAACTGAAGATTGAGGTCGTTGAAATTTCTTCATGTTAGCCCTGCTGCGAATATTCGGATTATATAAAAAGTTAATGGCCATGTTTAACTCCTCGAAATATTGTATTTAAATAGTGATACCTTCATTTAATATTAGACTTGGACACCTAGACGTGGTTTAATGTTTAGCACACTAGGCTCTGAGTAGTGAGTTTGAACTTCGCTCTGTGCCTCCTTATTTAACACTTGTGCCACAGCTATGCTACACTTAGAAAATTACCATTGAGTTGCTTTAACGTGGCGTAATGGTTATCAAGACTCTTTCGCTAGATCAATTACGACTGAATCGCGAGTTCGATCTTTGGTAGGTGCCTCATAATTTCAGACTTGTGCCACATGATTTACGCTTAGAAAATCACAATATAATATTGAAGTTCTTATTTTCGTGTTCATTGAAATAAAACAAAACTTATATAACAGATTTATTTGGGTATGATGTTAAACAAAATTTCTCGGACATTCAGGCCGGTAAATGTTATTTAATACTGTTTATTATAAAACAGAGCATTTACTTAAATACTTGTATCTATACAAAGAACGTTAAACATATCAAAAATGTCTTCAAAAATATATATATATATATACATATATAAATAATTGATGAGATCGTCAGTAGAATTGAAACAGCATTTTGTCTAGTAATGAATCGCCTGAAATTTGAACAGCCATGTTGCAAGCACTCTTTCTGAATGGCGTTAACCTTCGTCTATCTCAGCTCACATCCACTGTTGCGTCTTTATAATCTGTCATGAAGCGTCGATGTATAACAGTAATTAGTTATTTCATTTGATGAAATTCAGTTCTACAACTCGGCTTTTTTTTCGTTCATATGAAACTCTTTGACAGACAAGCGTAAACCTTCAATCGAATGGATAGAATAAATATAAAGTATCAGATCCTTTATTGGCTTGAAGTTTCAATATATATATATTTCCATACAACGAACACTTGCCTCTTTGATCGTTTGTATTAGATTTCATGTCAGATATTATACCAGAAAATTTTTACGGAAACTGCACAGTGTATAAATAAATTTCAACTATGAAAAATTTCTGAGCTATATATATATATATATATATATATATATATATATATATATATATATATATATATATTCACATTCCATTGAAAACGACAGACAAGGTACTTTTATTTAGTATTTTTTTTTACAGTTTCTCATGCTATCTAAATTATTTTCGGGTGATAAATTATATAAAAACTGTCCGAATGTTCTTTTTACCCGAGCGCATTCGGCTATACATTTAGTCCATTTTCAAGGATTATATTTTAACTGTTTAAATAAGTAGTAGTTTTATAATTTTAAAAAAAATTAAAAACACTGTCAAGATATTATATCCATGTTCAAAGTTAATATTATTAAGTGTTGTTGTTTTTTGTTTTGTTTTTTATTAATAAGGCTCCCATTATTTTTATCCTTTTTTATGTAGATGATGCTATTATATTAGTGTTGTCAACAAGTATGTTACGAATAGTGTCCGGTAGGTCCCCATGAATATTTCAATGAGATCTAATTGAGCTATGGTCAGAAAGGTGTAGAGTGAGTGAGTCTGCGTGTCAAACATGTTGTAGTGTGTACTATATTAGCATTTACGAATTTTGATTGATCAGGAATACAATTCCTTAATGGGCGTTTAAATTCATAAATAATATTTTTCCTATTTAAAAAAACTAAATAAATGCACCTTGTCTGTCGTTTTCAATGAAATGTGCATGAAAGAAGGATTGCTGCCTAAATACACACACATATATATATATATATATATATATATATATATATATATATATATATATATATATATATATATAGCTATTTAATATGATAAAGAACAAATAGGAAATGTTTATCAATCTAACTTGTTTAGCTTATATTAAAACTTCATCAGAGAATGAAATCTGGAGAAAAAGAAAAAATACATTCTGGTATGTGTTGTTTGATTTTGTTGATATATCTTGAACCTACTAGTAATAATAAAACATGCGTCAAAAACAAATTACGTCGATACCATTTATTGCATCTGCTCGTTTATCTAAAAATTAAAACGTTTCCAATATCAATATGAAGAAAAACCAACAAGCACAATGTCACAGAGACGCACGCATTTACAAATATACATTAACATTTTAATTCCACATAAACAAGTTTAAATTATTATATACATATATACATACATACATAAAGCAATGCGTTATATGTGTGTAGTTTGGGTGCATTCCCTCCTTTATAGAAAATTTATATTTGCATGATACTTCGAAAAAAGATCTTTATGCAGTTTTAATTGCATTCGACCTAGTATTGTCTTTTCTAGATATAAAGGTTGTAAAACTGTCTATTCGTCCTATACATCTGAGCGATTTCGGCTATTCTGTTAACCATTACCAAGGATGTTCTTTTTAAATGAATACCTAGATTTATTTTATATGTATCTATAACGAATGCGAATGCGTTGTTTTTTTTTTTTTTAAATATCTCTTAACCAGTTGTATCCGTGTTCATAGTTGCTATTCTTTATCAATAATATCAACGAGCTGAGAGGGGTTTGAAAACACACACACAAATATATATATATATATATCTGTGTACTTTGACCTTGCGCATATGTTTATAAGTAACAAAGGCATATGTAAAATTTTGGTTTATCCTGTGTGAAAATGTGTAAGGTTTTATCTTGTAGCTAATAAAATGTTATGCATTAGGCTTATGCTAAAAAAGGTATCCTATAATTAAATATCGTTCTCGCTAAACTCTGTAATATATCAAATGTTAATATTCGGGGTTAGATGCCACTAGAGACAGTACTTTATAAATTGTTTTAAAATGGATTAAAATCGCCTGAAAAATTTTCAGTATATATATATATATATATATATATATATATATATATATATATATATCTTCCTTAAAATCTAGCAAACAATTTAGATAAAAGGAATCCATCAACCGTGTTGAGTTAAAATGGGTTATCTCATTGTGATGAATATAAGCTTAATACTGTTTATATTATTACATTTTTTTTAAATAATGGGGAAAGCAATTTAGATAAAAGGCTTGCCCCGGAGAATTGTTTCAAGATCTGAAAAAATAATGTCCGTCTATTTTCCTTGTCCAAGGAATGGCATTAACCTTGGATGGATCAGAGGGATTTCTTCAGTTAAATAACCATTTGTTTTCTTTGCTTTTTGTTTTCGATTAATATAATCTTATTTATGGCTTTTTGGTTGGATGGAAAATGAGGAGGAATCCATTCCACGATGTATAAGAAGGAAAAAAATATAATAAAAAGCAACTGCAAATGTATACTTTTCTTAGGGAAATTGGAAGCCCCCATTAATCAACATGAGTTTTCCTCTTTATCTTTTCCCTTGGTCGGTTCGTGTAATCACATAAACCACGGACTCTATTTAGTAAAAATCCTTTGTCTAAATAATAAATGACGCGTTGAGCACAAAACAAAACAGTCTCTATTTTTAAGAAGTCTACAAATGTTGCTGAATTGTTCACGGCCCGCCCCAAATGCTATTCCAAAAAACTGTATTCCGCTTGATTTTTTTTGGAAGGGGCCGTGCCAAGAAATTTTCAGAATCGACCATAATTATAATATCTCACTTTCATATATTTGATTTATTATGCAGAGATTTAGCTATAATTTTAAAATAAAATCTTAAGTGTAACTTAAATGTTTCTTGGCTGAATGATATTTTTTTACTTTCAAGCGGTAGGATTTTGCTTAATCATTTCAACTCCTTGTATGACATTCGGTTATTCTTTTACCAATATAAACACTTCTGAATTAAGAACTGATATTTTGTCAACTTCTGTTGGAATGAGATAGAACTAAATATAATTTCAACAAATCAATCAACCCAATATTATATATACAAAGAAAAAGAAAACATCTTTCTATTTTATACTAGTGGCGACTAGTGGTCCTGAAAAATCAGACGTCTTTTGATTTTGTTGAAAGAATTTAATAATAATGTTTGTCCAGTTATTGCCCTAGGTCCAGGGATGTATGCACGAACAAAAGTTCAAAAAATGTTTGGTGCACTTGGGTCTTTCTTGTCCATGGTGGTTTCCTCCAAGGATGGTTTGACAAAGCGGCTTATTGAGGCTCTTGATCCTGTATTAAAGTTCTCTTCGGAGTAATGTGTGCCTGACCCGTTTCAATTTGCTGCATATATGCGCACGTTGTAACCCAATGTCGACGCTGAGTATTTAGTGTAGTTCGATATACATACATATATATATATATATATATATATATATATATATATATATATATTTATAACAAAAAAATGTTAAAATTTATGCCGATAAAATGTCCAATTAAAACGACAATACTGAAAAAAGAGAGAAAGAAAGCGCAATGGCAAACTTCCATACTTAGTAAAGATCTCGATGCCTAGACCGAGCAAAAATCACTTAAAGTTAAATCCTATGAAAGAATTTCTCTGGTTGTAAATTAAGTTTCACGCTTACACGATCTTCAGCCTATATATATATATATATATATATATATATATATATATATATAAACTCTTGTTCTGCGATCTGGTAGCAAATTGCCCGGTGATTTTGGACCACTAATGTAAATAGTTGATTACACGATTACACTTATAATACTTACATAAACGTATAATTTTACTCCATGGTTGATCGGAGCCGGCGCAGGCAATCTTTTCTGATAAAAGTTAAAAATGTTGCAAATAGCGTCCGTTCATTCCTATGTTTCACCGTGCGTGCGCACGCACACACACACACACACACACACACACACATATATATATATATATATATATATATATATATATATATATATATATATATATATATATACACCGATCCAAGTCTTTATAAATGTGGTGTATATTTGTTTTGCAATATTTGGCTAATATGTTTCATTGCATATGACAGACGTAATATTGCTATTGATATTTTTTTTCGGTGATTATTTGGAAACTAATTAATAGAAATCATAGAATATGAGAGAGAAAAAAAATAGAAAAAAGGATTACACAACAGAAAATGTTACAACAATAAAAGAAGTTGCATTATTATGATTAACTTGGAAATTTGAAAGTTACCTTCTGAAAGCTCATCAAAGTATTAAGAAACTGGAAAATCATATTAGAAACAAAAAACTCTATAGAGCTGGTATATAATATAAATCTTTCAATACGTCTGTGAATGATGCACAGTATTGATACAAATTAGACCTAAGATAAAAGCTATGTGATTGTTGGAATACCGTGGATGGAAAATGAAACCAACGGGAAAATTTTCACAGAATTGGAAATGTCATTTATAATTAAAATATGAAAGAGTCCGTTTCAATTTCTTGCACACATCATAGGAAATGTGTTCTCCGAGAACTTGACACTCTCAGGTAATATTGAAAAAAGCGGGTAAACAGTAACATACATACTGAGCTGATGTAAAAGGGGTGAAGAAACAGTGATTTGTAGCGAGAGTAAATGGACAAACGCTGCTAGGACTATAGAACGAATGGAAAGATTTAG
This sequence comes from Acanthosepion esculentum, assembly GCA_964036315.1. Taxonomy (NCBI): domain Eukaryota; kingdom Metazoa; phylum Mollusca; class Cephalopoda; order Sepiida; family Sepiidae; genus Acanthosepion; species Acanthosepion esculentum. Next base: position 36,973,111 of record OZ038482.1, on the reverse strand, counting down.
AGAGCCATTATCGTCCTTTTCCTAATGGAACACGGCACATGCAATAAATATTGAAATCAGATGAAGTCGAATTTTAAAGTTTTCAGGTATTGCCTTCAAATACTGGCTTTTATTTTCCTTTTAAAGAGAGAAAGAGAAGACAAATGGTTATTGTAACATGATTCTCTGTGAAAAGATGCCTGGCTATAATTTCAATACAAACCCTATTCCCATCAATTAAATCAAAAGAAGCAAAATAAAGAGTTTTTTTCCGTAGCATTGCGTTCTTATAATCGAGTCAGGTTCGCTGATTCTGGATCCCATCATTAAGCTGTCGTAAAGGAAATACACGTCCCGGGTAATAAATATTTCCCCATAGATGAGACACCAAACGAAGTGAAAAATATTTCAATACGAAAAAAAAATTCCTAAATTTGACTCGTACAGAAATACCATTTGTTTTTTTGTTGTAAAATAACGTAAATACATTACTTGCGTCACAAAGTCTTTCATACATTAGCATCTTAATTTCTATGTCTCTAGCTTAATGACAAAACATTTTCAATCTCAATATGCTGATCTATGAACATGCAATTGACACATGTTTGACAATCAGGTAGTATTATACTGATGAAAGGCTATACATACATCTATCATTTCAATACACACATAAAGCACACACACACGAGATATATATATATATATATATATATATATATATATATATATATATATATATATATATATATGCTGACGCCTCTGTGCCAAACATTAATCCCTTAACTGAAACAGAAGTTCTCAACTCTTCCTTCGCACGTCATATTGCAAAAACATACCTTAATTTCGTACCGCTATGGGCATCTACATACGGAATAACGACAAAAAATACCAGATCCAGTAAACCATATCTTCTACAAACACCATACTTTAAAACACTAATTAAAATGGAAACAATAAGTAGTGCAGTATATTTTAAATAATATTTCCCTTGTGGATTAAGGCATTGTTTTAGAAAACTACAATATCTGTATATCTGTTCATGTATTTGTCTCTTATTATATTCGTCTCTTTGTTAATTATTTTAAATATAGAAATAGATAGGCTGTCACATCATTTGTATGCATTTGTACATTTACCTGCATAATGAACATCTTTCATAAAATTTAAATTCTTCCATATATATATATATTATAGATTTTTCGTTTTTAAGTATATCTGTTAAATGAAACATAGTCGCTGTTTGCGGCAGAATTCTCCATCTGACATTCACAATAAAGTCATCTGAACGCTAACAAAAGGTCATTGCTTTCAAATGTAGATTCCATTATAACTGCATTATGCTGTATTTCAAAAACTTACAAAAAATTAACACTATATGTTTGAATGCCGTGAATAGTTTACAATAACTTTACTGCATTTTCAAAACGAGTGCAGTGTTTGTCTGCTTTCCTCGATAGCCTAAAATAGTGAATGAATAATAATTTATGTAACAGACACTTTGTTCATAAAATGTTTTCCATTTTGTAATATGCATTTTGAATTCTTTTCATTCGTTTATACGATATGATATTTTACATTAAAATTATTTTATGTGGCATGTCGTCTTCAGGAGGTTGGCGGTTTTGGTTTTCAATAATTTTCTAACATATGTAGCTGTTATTTTTTTTAGCTCTCTTAAAATATTTTCTGCCATTCACTTGGTGCCAATCTGTCATATGATTATAAGATTTTCCAAACCCATTTTCCTCATTATGTGCCTTAGAAATTTCAACTGTCTCTTTCTGATTTTAAGCATAAGGATTCGTTTTCCTTCCATTTTTCTCAACATTCTCGAGTAGAACTATATTTCTTTTTCTTCAAGTATTTTCATTTGTCAGGAGAGTTCTCACCATTCGCCACGATATAGAAGGACTGATTTTACGAAAGAGTTTAGTGCTCACATTTTTTGTCTCGGAAATTTCCTGCTTTTAATACTCTGCTTATCTTTTGGAAAGCATCTTGCCATATCCAATGCGCCTTCTGATTTCAGTGTCGCACTTTCCGTCCTCTTTAAAAAGAAAAAACAGCCATCCACGTATTCAATTGATTGTACTTGCATGATTTTGATATGGCCAATTTCTAATTTGCTTTTTGGAATTTTCTATTAGCTAGCCACCATATATTTTCTATTCTTGCAATTGATATTTAGTCCTTCATCTTTCTTTCACCATTTTCATGAAGTTTCTGTTTTATTTCTGCTATCAACAGAGTATCATGTGCATATATTATGTTGTTACAGTCGTAGCGGTCAAAAATAAATCCTGGTATGACTTCGAATTATCTCAGAATGGCATCACTTCATTGTTTGAATAAATCAGATGAGAAGACGCAAAGATCTTAAAACTTTATCGTTCGTATATTCTACATGAATATAATTCGAACATTACTTTAAATTAAGATATTCATACGTATAACCTGAGATTAACCAAATTGTTTCATATGGAATAATTAGTTAAACTAAAGCTATGAGGCAGGACGCTTCTTTTGCAACGAAGTAGAAGTGATGAATAATTCATTCGGATAACACATTGGTTTCTGTTATCTCAGTAAATTATTGTTATTAACCATGCCAATTTGATATGAATATTTAATAAAATCATGTTAAAACGTTTTTTCAAAATTATTTATTAGAAATAGTCTAATTATGATCTGGAGATTTTTCTGATAAACAAAATTTACACAAAACTTATTGACATTATATTCCGAGTAATATTTGAAGATCTTAACTTGTATATCCTGATTTAAAGGGCTTCATAGTCCAGATAGATATTGCAATCTTGAATTACAGAAGCTACTCCCTATATCGTAGTCTTTACTTAGTATATGATCAGTGCAAAAGGTACTGCCCAGTTAGAAAATTATAAACAAAATGTTACTCATAAAAATACATTTTATTATTTAAGTATATAGACTTTTTTGATTTTAGCATCTGTCTCTCATCATTCTGCATGAATTTTGATTCGATTTTCATTGAAACATCGTATGATCTGTTGGAAGAATTTTCTTAGGCACTCGTCGACTGATTGTGCAAGTTCAGATTTTTTGTAATTTATTTGTTTACTGCAACGACCGGAAAATCTGAAAATCTGAAGGAACCATGTTAAGACAATACAATGAGTGTTTCAGGATTTCCCCATTTCAACTCCTTAGGCTTCTTCAATATCTGGTTTCCAACAGGCAGTCCTATGTTTCATGTTGGAAAATGACAGCTTTTCGGTTTGTGAAAATCGGCCGTTTTTCTTGAAGAATCGCCTTGACTTTGGTGCGTTGGTCGCAATATTTCTTTATCTAAGAAGAAGCTTAAAGAGAATTACGATCATACGCACAACAACATAATAATTGCAAACCCGTTTTACCTACGCGTTCTGCAAATTTACAAGCCTGTTATTCTAAATGATCCATTTTTCATTGCTTGTGAAAATTCTGTTCAAGTAAGCGTAGCAGCTAATAAATCGCCCCAGAAACAAAATAGATCTTGTTTTGTGAATATACCCCCCACATACATGTTGACTTTGGAAGTGAAAACAATTCTCTTCTGGCGAAATATTTTTAACACTTATCTAACTATACCATCGAAATCTTGGGGTTTCTTCTTTAGGACGTCTAACAGAGCCTCTTCATCAAATGCGAGAGGTTGTCCGGAGCGTGGTCGATCACCCAAACAAAATCTTCCAGACAACTTTTGATTGTTTAAAGAGCTGGATCACTATCGAAATAAAAAATAGGAATGTATTTTGTCGCTATCCATACATTTACACCTTTCTGACATTCAAATGGCGAAAGTGCATCTCTTCATCTTCCATCTCTATCGCATTCCTTTGCTGATAAAACATGGGCATTCAGCTAAGTCTGACTCGCAAGTGAACGATGCAAATTTTCAAGCAAGAACGCACCGGTACCAAAACAAACGCCAGTTTGAGGACACTTAATATTAACAATGAAAATTAAACGATTAGTTAGTTTTCTACGGTTTATCATCTATTTACAAGTTATTTAAGCCTAGAAAATATTTTAGATTGTAAGATATTTTTCATATGTTAATGTTGTAGTGATAAAACTCTTATTAATTAACGCATACTTGGGGAAAATAAATGTAGACCTTTTCAAATGGGATTATCGCGTAATTGACTATAACGAATCTAACGGTAATCGGAACGTGGCTCTCAGATTGTTTTGTGCCATTATAAATTAAACTATCCGCACATCCAAGATTACAGCACCTGGTATTTCCCAAGCTGTCAACCATCGAGTTATTGACCATATTCCAGGTTGCTTGACGTTGGTAACCGTGCAACAACCCGTGTTTCAACGTGATGTGGTCCTAAGTTTAAACAATGATGATCATGCACAAACTTTTGCAATGATTTGGTATATATAGCGTGATTCTTAGCATCGCCAGCATTCTACAAATTTTTCGCTGGAGAAACCAATGTTTTACCGTGATATGGCCGTAAACTATTTTTTCTCACTTCATTTTTTCTCTCAGCCCCTCGCTCAGAAATTCCCGGCGTTTCTTTCTCTGTTTTCACAATCGTTGCTTCACATCACGAATGCATTCACAAAATATTGCCGTTCTAATATCGCCAACGTTGTCTTATTCAAAGTGCAACTGAACAGTTATCGGTCGAATAACAGACGAAATTCGATTCAATTGATATCCGTTGCCACACCTCTGCCTGATTTCACGAAAGCGAAAACATAATTATGTGAATTTATTCGAGCTATACATGCCCGGATGTAAGCGACTATTTATTTTCAGGCATTCTTCGACTCGTGACTTATTGCGTGGGTGAATCTACGCATAGAAATGTCGGAATATATTAAATGCTTTCATAACATGTACACACGTTACATTTTCTTCTGCCGCTTTGAGGTTTTATGTAAAATAAAAGATGAATCGGTAATAGTATGGCTGATACTGCTTCTTAAAAGCTAATTTTTATATCTAATAGGCAGATGTCATCATTGTCAATTTCAGATATTTGTCACCTTTTAATTTCACACAAACACACACACACACACACACACACACACATATATATATATATATATATATCAGTGGAAGATTAAATGTAGATCAGATGAATACAACAGAATGCAAAATAAAATAAGGTAAATGCAGAAGACGAATCTCAATCTTCCATGTTACTCTTTTATTAAAGCATTTTATAGACCGAGATAGAAATGAAAACAGCAAAGAGACACTGAACACTGGTATAATAAGATCTTGGTGAGCTTCTATTGGTCAGAGACGTGTCACGTGCATTAACGCAATACATCAAATACAAGTACGTGCGATGAACATTTTGGATGTTAATTTGAGCAATGTGAAATAATGTATATGTAAGGAAACGCTTGTATTTCTAGGTGTTTTGGGGACGGTAACGTTAATATATAGAAGTGCGTGTGATAGGAATATATATAGATGTACCCCTCTAATATTGGGGCAAATGTAGCGGAATATTGCAAAAGTTTGCATTGGTTTAGATTTTTCAAGTTATCGAATATGGGGAATGTCTGTTACTACCTGCGCTTGTGATGAGACGCTGTAAGATATTGTAATAATCGTGTTTTGATTGGATTTATCATTAAAACATTTCTCATGCGAATATTGTGATAGGATTTGTAAATTTTCATTATCCTATTAAATTTGTATATTGTCATCATTTTATGTATCACCTGATTCATGAACAATAGATCTGTAGGGAGATGTAATCTGATATAATATTTTAAACGTGTTTTTATAGTTGATATTAATGCTATAAATACGTTTTCGCAATATTTTCTCCTTAATAAGGTTATGTTCTTTTTTAAATAGGTAGGAATTAGCGAAATCAAACTTATGTGTCATGTCATTTTGATGTAAGACGAGAGAGATAGTATTTCTGTTTAATCAGAAATCTCTGTAACGTACATAAAAATCCAACCAAAATCAAACATTTCAAATTTAATGACATTTTATATGTGCTCAATGCATGAACGGCCATATTTGGGCCTTTAGCCTAATCAAGAGTACTCCTCAGAATCTAGCTTAAATGCCGCTCGATAGGGCAGCATTTAATCTAGTATATATATATATATATATAGAGAGAGAGAGAGAGAGAGACAAAAACTGGCATTTCCGAGGTCGAAGTTGTTGCCAGAAAGATCAACACACCTTTTAAGTACACTGATCTCCGAAATTCCCCACGGTCAAACTCAAACCGGACACATACACAATATCAACGATCATCCCAAAAGCGATAGTATCACGCCGTGGTATGCGAAATAATAAAGAAAAATATTTACTTGATGTGGCTTCAATAAAACATTAAATAAATACAATAAAAATTTCTGGCCGTTGTCCCTGACAAGGCTATTTATTCACCCTTTCTTACAAATTCAAACCCACTTACATACAGGAATTTGTCACATGTGTTACGCAAATGTTTGGCAAGTCAATACCTTTCCTTTGTTTTCTTTTTTTTAATAATATTAGAATTATTATGTAGTTAGTGTAAAACAGTGTCAGTCCCGAAATTGGGTTCGTTGAACCAAGTTCATTTTTCGGTGAAGACTGTTGCGACAAATTTAGCATTAGTTACATCGATTTAGCTCATTACTTATATTTAGTGGCGAGATTTGCGTATTTGAATGTTTGGGAATGATCCAAATCCATTGCTATACATTTGGCCAATTTCTGACATTGAAAGATATTTAGAGTCTCTCTCAGTTCTTATATCGTTCTAATATAACCCCTCTTATTTAGGACATTCAGCCATTTCTGTAATTTACGAGCTTTGGCGAAAAAGTATCAGTACTGGTGCTATACAAAGATAACTACAAGAGCAAACAATTCGGCATTTATTTCTCCTTCGGCGTATTTCGGTTCTGAAACCACATATCTTACTCAGCCTCGTTTCCATTGATGGTAACATTCCCGGAACTCCTTTTCTGGAATAACGAGCTGCTACCTCGTCACATACTCTTGAATTTCCTCGACGTATTGAAATATCGTTTCTGTCAAATGTGATTTGGCTTTGAAGAGGGGAAAGAAGTTGCGAGGACCAAGAACTTGGGAATATGGTGTTTACCAGAACTAGGGAAATATTGCTTGGTCACAAACTTCTGCAAATCAATGATCACTGATGGAAAATCTGTGGTGTGATGAGATGACTACGCTGCACACTTTCCTTCCAAGTACTGCACTGACAACGGAAAGTTAGAGAAAACGTTATAACTTACAGTAGTAAGTTACAAACGCTAGTGTGCCGGGCGATCCTCTTACATGTGACGCGAATTATCTCGGCATATATATATATATACACACACACACAGACACACACACACATATATATATATATATATATATACACACACACAAACAAACAAACATACATATATATATATATATATATATATATATATATATATATATACTCACACACAAACAAACATATATATATATACACACACACATATATGATGTGTGGGTTGAAATATAATCGGCCATCATTATAGTGATTTCGGGCTTAAATAGAATATTTGAAGTTACCCATTGCTTCATTTTGGATTTCAATACGAAATGGAACATTCCGAATTACGGTATAAGTCCTTTTTTGTTGTATTGCAATTTTCAACTTCTTTTCGGAATTAGAGTTCTCAACGTCAAAAAAAAATTATATATATGAAGCCAGAAAATCTACGCCTAACTGAAGAGGAAATGAAGTTCTGCTTGTCGCACATTCGTCCAAATATTGATGGTATCACGATATCTGTGATGAGTAGCTTCACTCTACGTATTTAGCTCTTTTACTCTAGCAACAGACCTTATACTTTTTGATCAAACCTCCGATATCAGTGGAAGAAGTTAATTTAAGTTTATCGATAAAATTTTTACGTGTTTATAAACAACATCACTGTACTGGAAGAGATATTACACTTTTCCTATTACAGAAACAATTTCTCAAACTTTACTTATACCTACGCTTTTAAAAATACATAAATCTAAGTCGAACTAAGAATATATCTTTCAGGTTAAACATTTTATAAAATTATTTTTCGTTTGCTTCATTATTACTGATAAAATTATTCCGAAGAAAGGCATATTCGTTTTCTTAATTCTCCTCCTCTTAAGTGACGTCCTCCTTCCTGACATAGGTGATAGTGGTTCTCTCTAATTGGCTGTCCTTCGTAGCGCTTGGTAAATATAAAATTGTTGTTATCTTTCCTAAATCTTGTCCCTCAACACTTTATTCAAACTCGCTAGGTTGGCTTTTAGCTATTTTTTTATGTCTCGCTTTCCTTCAGTCTGCCATGTAAGTATCACATTTTTCAAGTCGTTTTTCTTCATTATGTGTCCTAGAATTTTTAACTATTTCTTCGTGATGTTAATTATAATGGTTCTTTTTATTTCCATTTTATCTAAAATCTCGACGTTTCTCACATGTTCAGTTCATGTTATGCAGAAAGTCCTTCTATATAGACATTCTTCATGCCACTTCTTCATCTGTGGGGAGATTGTCTGGGATTCACTGCCATATAGGAGCCTTGATGTTAACAGTTTAATACCATCTTCCTTGTTTCTAACGAAATATTTCTGTTATGTTTCTTAAAACTTTTGTATTTTGGAAGATACATTTCGCTATCCAAATGAGCCTTCAGATTCCAGTCTCTCTATTTACGCCATAAATTAAACTATTCACATATTTTTTAATTTGTTGTAGTTGTTTTCTTTTGCCTTCAGTTTGTAATTTTCACATCGGGATAGACATTTTGCTGACAACCATGCGTTCCGTCTTCTTTCAATTGATTTCCTTTCTCGATATTTTTTTCATTATATTCTAAAGGATATTTTGCTATTTTCATTTCTGTGCCTTCTATCAACTCGCTGGTATATGCATATCTCCTGTTGTAATGATTGTGGCCGCCAATAATTAATCTCTTTCACAGTCGCCTTACAGGATAGGATGAATAAGTCAGGCGATAAGACACATCCTTGTTTATACACCTTTCTATTTTGGCATACTTTTGCACACATTTCTTATAAGCACACAAGAATTTTGTGCCAGAATATGTTTAGGCTTATTCTAATAACTTTCCGAAATATAGCAAGGCGGCCTGGAAGTTCCAACCACTGATTTTTGATCAAATAATTTGGCAGAATCTGTTTAAAACAATATTTTGGGTTAACAGTCAACTTAGTAACAATTTTTATGAAAACGATAAAAAGTTATTTTTAATTACCTTTATTATTTTATGAATAAACTTATAATATTTTTAAAAAATAAACTTTCATAGATTAATCTTAAGCTAAACATGCAGATCATTACATTTGTATGGCTGTTTTCTACTCCATTATCATTCCAGAATGATGCTGAATTCATAAATATTATCTTTTTAGAGTTACCCCCTTTACACTTTATTATAAAAAGATAGTTTGTCTTGACAAGAGAATGATTCGATTGGTATACAGTAGGTAGAATTAATGATAAGTCTGAGCGTTGCAGCAAAAAATGGTCGACTTTTCTCTGGAAAACAGATTTGTTATTTGTTACACTATTCATATTGCTGATTCATTGCATTTATATTGAAAAACTTAGATAAGTCTGAGAGATCGACATATTGTAAATTTGCCGGAATAGATCAAATGGTTATGTAAGATCTTTTGAGTATTCTTTTTAATATCTTTTCATTTGGGTTTTGTGTGTATGTCGAAATCTTCCGTGTCTTCCTGTCGTACGTGGAAAGTGTACATGTTTTATGAAATATGGACACGGATATTTCTGTGTGCATATCAAATAAGGGATTGTTTCATGACGTGAAAAGGGAGACAATCCTTGATAAATAATATATCATTATCGCAGTTTCTTTCTCTCTCTCTCTCTCACTCTTACATACATACATACATACATATAAAATGCGTTCGGCGGAGAAAGGGCGCATTCAACATTTGATCATTTTTCGGCAATAGGCGCTTAAATGATTTATGCAGTTTTTATGAAAATGTCTATTCATGATTAGTCGTAAGGTATTGTAAATATAGGGCAGCATTACACTGAAGTACAATATTAATAATATTTATTAAGACTTACTGAAAATATCAATTTTACAGAAACATTTTTGACAATTGTGTATTATTTACGTAAAAAAAAAAGTAATATAAATTTAGTTACTATATTTTATTTCGGATGACGTATTTGTATCATTTCTCCTTTGTTACTGGCAGCATTTTTCGGCTGGAATTCTTTTAAATTCCCTAAGCTGAGTAAACTGAAGCTATTTCGTTTAAGCTTTATCTCCTATTTCCATGATTGTTTTTACATAGCGTTCTTCCAGTCATTTTGATGGATAATCGCAAAATTCTGAAATTTAGAATGATCTCATTCGACAGCAAACATAAAACCAGTAAAAAGCAATATTTTAATTTAATATATGGCCAAATATAAAACGCTTTTGACAAAGGAAACTTAATGATTTCACTATAATTATGTAAAAATAATGTCCTGATATTCCGCAGATCTGCGGTTTATGTTACCTCATCTCATTGTATAGTTACGAGATATAAAACTAAACTGAGCTTGAAATATTGTGCAATCGGTTCTATATTTTTTTTATAAAATACTTGATATGATATAAGGAATAATTTGCAATTTTTGTTGAATACGCTCTCCTCCACCGAACGCATCATATGCTAACATATTAAACGGAGGCATCATTCAACCTGACATTATCTTTGAGATTTGTTTGTGCCCGCGTGTTATCTCTCTCTATCTATCTATCTATCTATATATATATATTATAAGAGATTATAATAAAACACTTTTATTATGATATAATAAAAAATATAATATAATAATATATTGCTCTACATAGTATTGAGAAGATTTTTTAAAAATAAATGCTTCGAAAAGTGGATTTTTACTCCATCTGTTATATCTCTCATTTGGAGATATATATATATATATATATATATATATATATATATATATATATATATATATATACACACACACACACACACACACACACATAATGTGTGTGTGTGTATATATATATATATATATATATATATATATATATATATATACACACACACACACACACACACACATAATGTGTGTATCTTCCAGTGCGTTCTGCATTTTTTGTTTCCCTGCCAATAACATCAGGTGTCGCCTTATTTTCTTTTGTTTATCGGTTATTGATATGATGCTAAATACTCGTTGAATGTCAAGTGTGGTCGCTATATTTGGGCACGTTGACGCCATCTTTAAAACGATCAGTTTTTCGTTTCTTCATTATTCGTTTTGTTAATTATGAAAAGTATCACCAATCCACAATCCTACAGAGGAAAATGACAATTATTTTCTGTCTTCAATTTATCTTCATGAAAAAAAAAGATAGCATATTTGTGACATTCAATGACATTGCCTCCGCTTTCCATTTTAAATATAATCTTCTCAAATTTAGCTCTTATTCGCTTCATCATCTGTGTTATATTTTTCTTAGAAAACCTCCAACATTTTCTTACTTTTTTATATTGTATTGAATAGAAACAACATTGAATATTTAAGTATTAAGAATTTATCATGATGATAATTTCGTTCTTATATGATTTCAAATCAAATTTTGCCTTGTGCCTTTTTTTATTCAATGGAGCCTTTTCTTTTCTTTTTCTCAACCGCATTCTGATCAGCCACCTTTTCTTCATCTGCTTCACTCCCTCATTGGCTACAATTTTTCTCCTCCTCTACATATTTTTATTCAATTTAATCAAATTCCTTTTCTTTCGCTTCTCGGTCATCTTTCAGTTTTAGAAGAAGAGGTGGAAGCTGAGTAGGAAGTGATTTCTCTTTTGCTTTCTCACTTCATTGTCTTTTCGTCATTATTTTCCTGCTTTTATCTTCATCCTAGTTATTTTCTTTTCTTTTTCTCCTCCTCTTCTCCCTTTAATGTTTCTTCTCATGTTGAATACCTCCACTGCTACCTAGGAGTCGTCATTGTTAATGTTTTAAAAATATGTAATTGAACCCCTTTAAAAGATTTTGCTCTGAAATATAGTTTCTTGGAAATATATTTTTTATAATATTGTCAGTTGTTTTCTGAGTTATTTTTATATTATCAGAATCGTTCGTACTCTCCTCTCTACACAAAGAACAGATATCAATACCTTATATTTATAATTATTTAACATCTTATCCACTATCCAACAGACTTCCGGCAAGGCTTAAAATTTTAATTATTTAAGATCTTATGCGTACTTCAAAATCATTTACCCGGGCTTTTTCTTCAGTATTATAAATTTATGTCCACTAACTTTCTGATTAAACTTACATATTATTCTATTGGTCACTTCAACCATGTTAACACTACTTCCTTGACATGTTTCCCCTTTCTCCACAAGATTTCTGAGTATTTAATATCTTATTCATCATTTAAACAAAGTTAATCCTACATTCATTCTTTCCGGCAGGCTTATAATTTACATTATTTAACACCTCTTATTCGACATTATCCATACTTCCCTTCTCAGCAGCATACTATTTTTCCCAGTTGGCTTATTTAAAAAATTTAAGATCGTATCCACAACTTCAACAAAGTTAAACCTACTTACCGCCTCGAAATCACTCCCATTTTCTGAAAAGCATTATAATTAATATTATTTAAGACCTAATTCCTCTATTTACCAAGGTAAACCGACCTTTCTCATCGAATCAATCGCCTTGTTCCTAGTAGCCTTACTGCTATTAATCACATCCATTCATCAGCAGAATTACCCTATTTCTCCTTTACATAATTCCGATTGATATTTCCGTATCATTTACAAAAGGAATAACATACCATACCAATTTAAGACTTTCTACATCAGTAACTACTGAAATGTGTATCATGAGAAGGTAGAAAAAACATAAGAACAAAATCATGATGTTGATATTACACATTGAATAAGATAAACTGCTAATAGGTTGATTTGTCGACCCCCATCGTTTTGCCGGGTCAACTGGGCACCGTCTGTGTGAAAAACAGCCCCATGATGCAATTCACCCCGCCAGAAATGTATTGCTTGAAATTCGCACCGGAAGTTCCAATATGAACATTTCAAAGTGTCAATCTGTGGAGAGTTCCGAGCATTAGGATAATAGTGGATGACTCTAATGGTAACTGAGAAAGTGTTTGCTGTTGTCACTAGTGATAGCGACGTTATGCCTCCATTCATCTTACCGCAGGGCCTTAAAATCAACACAGTGGCCTACACCAAGTGCTTTGAAGAGGTAGTGATGGACTAAAACAAAAAGGTGGCCGTTGAAAGGCCCAGTGCTTGGCAACAATTCTCAGCACCATACCACAGAAGCAAGAGTACATATTCATGACTCTCAGTCAATGTTTGCGTCCACATCACTAATTATATCTGGCCACTAAACTCCCCAGACTGCAATCTTCTTTATTATTAAATGTGGGGTGCAGTTGAGTTAGAGACCAAGGAAACTACTTGTAACACCACGGATGAAAAGAAGGCAAGGATTATGGCAGCATTCACCACACAGAAGACACTCTCAACAATTCTTAAACATTAGGTAATAAGTTGGGGCAATAAATTTGATGTACGATGCCAACTTGTCCTCAGAGATCCCAAGATATTTTTCTCACAATATTTTTTTTGCCTTTCTTTCGTTATCAATCTAAAGAAGCCAAGAGGAACAAACAACTCACGTGGCGAAATGCGTTTTTGATAAAATTTCATATTTTTCTCATTTTCATACACACGCACACACGTATTGCACCAGACCTCTGTAATCGGCACTTCAAAATGAGTGGTTGGTTCTGCACAAAGCATTCACCATTATAATCAAATCGTATGTACTGGTGTCTGGACTGTCGGTTTCTAGGAGCTGTGCAGCTTAACCTAGATACAATGTGAGAGCCTCACA
>OZ038482.1:36951683-36956683 GCA_964036315.1 Acanthosepion esculentum | reverse complement strand
CTATCACTGCATTTGACACTGGCCAAGTTGATAAAAGTGCTGTGTGAATATTCCAATACCTGGCCACAGCATAGGTTAAAAGAAAACTGGAGATTTTAGTTACTAAATAAAAATAATTTAAACTGAGTTATCGGTAAAAGGAATGACACGTGGAACTACAAAAATCATCCAAAATAAAGGCTTCGAAATCCCAACATATATAACCCGAAGTAGTCCTGTTGCGTACAACGGCCGAATTGTTTTGAATATGACAGTCGGAACGATGCAAATACTCTAAATATTTACAAGAATTCATCTCGAAAATATATGTCTCTGTGTATAATATAATACATTTATATATATATATATATAGAGAGAGAGAGAGAGGGGGGGTTGTTGACTTTGGAAATCCCTGATTAGCTTGCAAGAATTGTAACACTTTCATTTATAAAACAAAAGATCTGTTTGGTGTGTTTAATTTTACATCGCCATATGTGTTGATGGAATTTCTAAGGATTAATTTAAAAGAAATTTCGAGCATACTAAAATGTAGTAATCATGTTGGGTGGTGCAACCTGAACGAAAATGTTGAAATATATATTTTTTTCATCCATGGTATGCCACACTTTCTTGGGCCTCACGTCCATATAATTTTTGTTGAGCAAATATCTTTTGGTTCATGCTTTGAACTGTACAACAATCGAATTCACGCTTTGATCCAATTGTACATTTTCTTTGATATGCTATATTTTAACATTATTTAATTTCTTGCTCTCTTTTCTGTATTTTTAAATCTATTTCATTCGCATTAATGGATTTTATTCTTTCATATGCAGCGTCTCTAACTTATTTTATTCATCCATGCTAAGTTATGGAACTGTTTATTGACTTCTTTCCGTTTACTTTCTTTTCAGGTAAGTTTTCAGAAGATCTTCAATTCACTTAAACAACTTCGATTCCCAATCGATCTACTATTCTGGTCAGTGTTCACTTTTTTCACACTTTTGAACATGTAACATTCATCAGACATTCTGTGCTTGCTTGTCTAAAATATAATTTACCTCGTGTGCATATGCTATCCTCTTCAATTTATCTAAAAAAATAGTAGATATTGTCTTGTTCTATGTGGTGTTCATATATATATATATATATATATATATATATATATATATATATATATATGTAAACTAAATATTATAAGCATACCAAAATTATTATTCCTGTTATATCTTTATATATATATATATATGTAGTATGCGTGTGTTGTATTTACGCATCATTTGTTGCATGCGCATGAGTAGATATTTAAGATGTAACCGGAGTATTAATTTTGGTATGCTTAAAATATGTAGTTTTCCCTTGCTTTAGGACGGTAGTATTTGCCCCGAAGTATGGCCTTCTTTTTTTTGCAGTCAGATACCAAATAATATTTTACTAGATCCTTCAACACTTACATCAAACATTACATTTACAAATGCATGAAACCAAATTGTGATTGATGTAATTGATAAGGGCTCGGAATGAGAATTTACAATGCAGAGTTCTAATGTCGGACCAGTACTTTATGTTCACTTCAGAAACCTATGAAGCTCATTTTACTCCTTCAGCTATGGATTAAATAGTAGGACAGCCTATATATTTAGCAATGGTTGGAAAGCTGGCTAGACGCATGTCCAATCTGATTTTTTAAAAAAAAGAAAAATGTCGGGGCCTTTTTGGGGAATCATTCATTATATGACCCAGTTTTTTATATTAAGGTTTTAAAAAAAAACCGTACATTATTCTGAGACATTCCCAATATAATCAAATTATATGAGTAAGTAGTTTCACATTTCAGTTCTAGTAACTGAATGTTTAACGCTCATAGGTCGAATATAACGGAAAAGTCAACCATTGCGTAACAATGTCCTTTAAGAAATATTTAAAGAAGTCGAATATTTTTCGTAAACGTTTACGAAGCAGGCACCTGGGGCGGGAATTTTGCTGGCGTAGCCCTGAATCCATTATAAAATGCAAGTTTCAATATTTATTAAATTAAAATGTAGTGTCTATATCATATTAGTGTTTTCTATAATAAGGTTTGACGTAATAAAAATAAACATAGGAATAAAACAAGAGAAATCTCAAAAGACCTCGTCCAGTTACCTTTTAAAATGTATTTTGTTATTGCATTAATGTATTACTGGCTATTCAGTATTGCTTCGGATAAAGACAATTTCGGAAACAGTTGTATATCTATCTATATATATATATATATATATATATATATATATATATATATATATGCCGACCCTGACGATCTGCCTAAGTGAAACCTTGGTAGGTTTGTCTGGCTCATTAGGTTTGACTAGGTTTGCTCTACGTTTGTATCGAGCTCTTTAGTTAGTTGTTTACTTGTATCGGGGTTTTTTTCTTTGGGCCTTGAACCTGTATCTGTGCGATGATTTTCGACAGACTTTCATGTCCCTGGCTCTTTCTTTTTTAAAACCTTTTTTCCTTTCGAGATTGATTTAGCTATTGTTAAATCAATAATTCGAAGGTTTTTCGACACGAGTATAGTTACCTATATATATATATATATATATATATATTCGAAAATTATAACATAAATATGTTATTAAATAACTACAAATTTTTTGCCATTTTGTTTCAACTCTTCTGGTGACTTAAGTGATAGTGTTGAATGTAGAATAAAGCGTTTTAAAAGGTTGAAATCAATCAAAAACCCCTGGCTAGGGGAAACGCTATTACATAAACTGCAATGACCAATCATAATACAAGTATATGAGAATTCAACGAGCTTTGTTCATGACAATGCTTTAATGTTAAGGTTAGACTAAAATAGAAATCATTCTAACATTAATATTAAATTTGACTATAAAATTGAAAATTAAATAATACAAATATTAAATTTAATCTGTATTAAGTTCAAAAAATTATTTAAAGAAGAAAGTGAGGAAAAATAAATATGTTTTATTTATTTTGTTTTAATTGAAAGGCCAAAAATTCAGTTATCTATTGAAACATTTTTATCTATATATCTTTGCCCGTGGAAGTTGTATTTTAATAGTATATTTGAATTCGTTTACTATTTCAAAATTGAATATTTGTTGATGTGTATATTTGTGTCTCTTTCTTAATGTATGTGTGCATGATCGCTTATATATGCCTTTATTGTATGCCTATGCTGTCGGGGTTTTTTTCTTAAGTGTCGTAGACATCTATTTCATGTATCTCAGCTGTAAGGAAACGTAGCACAACATTAGATTTTAACGTTTATTCT
The DNA here is from genome assembly GCA_964036315.1 of Acanthosepion esculentum. Classification (NCBI taxonomy): domain Eukaryota; kingdom Metazoa; phylum Mollusca; class Cephalopoda; order Sepiida; family Sepiidae; genus Acanthosepion; species Acanthosepion esculentum. Next base: position 36,953,421 of record OZ038482.1, on the reverse strand, counting down.
CACTTAATTTTGGCCTTTAAATTAAAACAAAATGAATAAACAAACATATGTATTTTCCATCAATCTCTTCTTTAAATGATTTTATAATTTTATAAATTTAATACAGATTGAAAATAAAATTTTAAAATTGATAATTTTTAGTTTTCAATTTTATAGTAAAATTTAATATTAATTAGTTAGAATGATTTCTATTTAATCTACCCCTAACATTTACACATTATTATCAACAAGGTTCGTTGTCAAGTTTTGAATTCTCATAAACTTGTAATTTGATTGGTTATTGCAACTCTTGTAAAAGTGTTTCCCCTAGTGAGGGGTGTTTGATTGATTTGAAAACCCTTTATTCTACGTTCAGCACCATCACTTGATGAGACACCTGAAGTATTGAAACAAAACGGCTATGTTTGTAGTTGATTTTATAACATTTATGTAATAATCTTCGAATAAATTATATTTGGTCTATTCTGTATTGACCTCTCTTTAAAGAATGGTATGTTTATGGTTATGGTTATTCCGTATACACCAATCCTATATTGGAGATATATATATATATATATATAACACTACGTCATTACTTTTGAAAGCTTTCAGATATAAACTTTAATTGATATCTCTATGATGGTTTGGAACAATTGTATAATAGAGTAAGCTAAATACTCATTGCAACCGTAATAAGTCTTATCTGGAGACGTATTATCCAGTTTCTATATAGCTTACGGTCACATTACACTGAATCACGTGTTCGAGAAAGATCATCGAAGTTAGGCAACGTCGGACCTGGCCAATCCCTAGATGGGTGAACATTGGGAATAACAGATGGAGTAATCTAGTGTGTTCAGTTGGAAAATGTCTCGGAATCGGTAATTCCGTTTGGATTCCTTATATTTACTTACGTGCAATTCTTTTCTTCCCTGCTATGGGTTAATTAGTACGACGTATAACTAAAACATTATTTTCTCCCTATTTTTTAACAATCTAAAAATATGGTCTGGCTTTGAATAATCTGTAATGGGTAGGTAAACCGTTGAAAACTAATCAGTTAGTTTCTTTGTACATTTACGTAGTAATGGATAACGGCTCGGATTGAGGAATCGGAATGGCGAGTTTGAATTCCAGTAGAATCCATTACATTCACTTACGTTCTAATACACTTGAGAAAGTTATGTATCCTCATCTTCTCCCACCAGCTATGAGGAAATAGCAGGACAGATTAGGTTATATAGCTTTTGATGGTAACTGGTCTACCGCAGGTAGAATTAGCAACCTACTGCAGGAAAATATCTGCCTCGTCAGTCAGGTATCGAAAGATACATGATCGCCTATGTGTGGATCATGCATGGCACATAAGTGACTGACTGAACATTCACACTTTCAAAATAGTGACTTTCTAAAATATTTTATATTTTAGCATTTTTTTTTCCAAATCCGTGTGTGTGATCTACGTCTGGTGATATACTACATATTAGATTTAACTTCATGACATGTGGAATAGAATCTCGAGGCGTTTAAATGTTCGCGAATGTGCATGGGTTTGCCGGACCTCATTAGAAATAATACATTGCTATTGGAACCGGCCGGAACCGAGCCATTCACCATTCAGAAAACCAGAAGTTGCCACAGGTAACCTGCTTCGATCCTTTCTTCCTTCATGCACATGTTCTGTGAGATGTTTCACTTGGAACCAATCATTCGACAGACATGGACATTGTGCAGTCATTTGAAATCTCTTATCTGCTAA
>OZ038482.1:36926683-36946683 GCA_964036315.1 Acanthosepion esculentum | reverse complement strand
TGTATATTTAGAGGTAATTTTTCCCAACCTCCTAAGTGATTTTCTAACTTATCTTATAGTGTACATCTGGTCTATACGCATTAACGCAAATGCATTATTAGTAAATAAAAAAAGAAGGAAATTAGATGTTTTGGATATAATTTAATCTACAAATTGTATTTTCTGAACTCGTGTGCTTCACTTATAATATCAACAATCTTATTCTTTTTTCTGATCATATATTTGCACATATGTTTGAAAATAGCTCTAAATTCGTTTAGGTAAATAGTGATAAAAACTTTTCGGTAGTTATATCTCGATGTGAATATATATCAGTGTATTTTCTTTGGTTTACTTTCAGTCTTTGTGCGAATTCTATATCTAAACACTCTATACAGTGATCTGTTTGTGTTTATTCATTTTTCGGGCGCATCTTCAGCAAGACGTAATTTTCATTATATTTCAGTAATTGGATATTCAGGAATTCTTTACCGGCCCCCATACGTTCTTATTCTTTTCGATGGATCAGTTCCCCGTATGCTTTATAATCAGGGATATGTAACCGAATCTGTGTCTCGCAACCTTAAATATTCATCATATAAAGTTTCATTACCTATCTATTTTGTAAATGATTTATCATCAACCTTCTGTAAAACGGACACGATTTCTAATAACCTATATGATTCAATATCTGTCTATATTTCTGAGATGAGGTATTTTGATTGTTTACATTATTTGCTTTGTTCGGACTCTTGTACTCATCTTTATTGGAATATTCATGTTTCGGGCGTTGTACATTCCAACCTCCTCCATGTCGTTGCAATTTTGAAATGAACTCTTTATGGTGCAGGGGATAAGAGTTGGTTGGATCCAGTGACTTGGCACAAAGAGTTGTGATTTCAATATATAGCTACGGCACGTTTATATTTCAGCGGTTACTACATACACAATAATTAAAATGGGAAATATTTTTTTGAACCGGCATCCTTAGTTTAAATTTTGAAATGTTCCAACTATTTAAGACGACATTATTTTTTGGTGCGACAAATGAGAGCAGATATTTTTTCGACACAGTGTACATTGGAGGATTAACATTGAAACGATATTTTGAAGCAAACAAAGCTGGAGAGGTTCAGTGACATAATTAATGTGTCCGAGTGAATTATATATGACACAGCAAAGAAAAGGTAGAAGGTAAGGGATCAACAATGAATTAGGCAATAAAATACTATGTTGTGTAGATCGAGTGGCCTAATTTATTGGCTGTATAATACAGGACACGACAAGGCATTGATGATAAGAAATCAAGAAATACTTAAAGCAAAAAGAAGATAATATTTTTCGTAGGTCGAGTCACCTATTTGTTTGAGAGATAGATGTATGGCACTACAAAGACGAAGAGAGATGGTAATCTGGAAATAAAGCTTAAAGGACAAAAGAGAGGAAGTTGTGTGGATCTAGATACGTCAGTGTCCTGGTAATACAGAGCACGGATATGAAAAAAAACTGCTCTCCATGCTCCCCCCCATAATTATTCAATTATTTCCGAAGCTAGATATCTCCGTTTGTCTATAGAAAGTCTGAAATTTATGAGCAGCTTCTCTTATGATGCTTTACAATAAATCCATCTCGTCGTGTGTTTTCGACTACATCACGTTCTCTATCAGGTACAGTGAACTGTATTTTTATGTTAAAAAACATATGCTCATATACCAACTGTCTGTCTGATTAGCTCAGTTTTAGTTGCACATTTCCATTAGATTCACCTCAAATGTCATGTCACGTTTTGTCCTCTTTCTTGAGCATAGTTTGTGTTCTCCAATCGTAGCATCAACATTGGCATTACTAACTCAGCACATGTTCCATTTAATATTATCTTGTTAAATTATGTCATTATAATACTTGGATTACAATTTTTTATTTTAAGTATAAGGTTTCTTTTTGTATCCTGAAATGTTTTCATACGCGGACATCTGAGTTTTTTTAAATCATCTCTTTCTTCAATTTGCCTCCTATAATTACCGTACAATTTTCTGTCTACACCTTTGTTACTTGAATTGAATTACTTGAGTTGTTTTACTGAGGGTGATGGAGAAATGTGGCTCTGAAATTCTAGATTTATCCCTGAATGTGTCACTAAATAACATAAGCTTACATTACATTATTAATTGTGTGAGTACGTTTCTAAGAGGCGTGTCGTCTTATTAATGCATAAGCCATGAGAAATATGACAAAGTTAGGTTATACCAATAAAATTTAAAATAATTATCCCTAAAAATAACGGAAGTATAAAAGATTAACAATTCTAAATGGTTTTCCTGCAAAGTCATTTCGTAGTGTCAAATTTGATTAAATCGGAAACTTCAAATAATTCATGAAATTATACACACACACACACACACACACACACACATATATATATATATATATATATATATATATATATAGATATATATATATATATATATATAGATAGATATATATATATATAGATAGATATATATATATATATATAGATAGATATATATATATATAGATATATATATAGATAGATATATATAGATATATATATAGATAGATAGATATATATATATATATAGATATATATATATAGATATAGATAGATATATATAGATATAGATAGATATATAGAGATAGATATATATATAGAGAGAGATAGAGATATATAGATATTTATATATATATATATAGATATATAGATATTTATATATATATAAATAGAGAGAGAGAAGTATTAATGTCTTCATTCATTTTAATTTTAAAATACTTGAAAAAATTGAATATATTATTTGCATTTATTTAACTTATGCAGTGTTAATACATAAAGGTGAAAGTCACCTTTACTAATATTATTATTGCACTTTGTTTAATATATCGGAATATGCGTGCTACATAATATTCATATTATGATATTATATTTGTCTGAAGACTGTAATTAGTTATCACGTTTCTGTAGATTCAGTTGTTGCTTTTTAATTAAGTTTATTAAATTAGTACCTGTCTTTCTTCTGAAATTTCACTTTTAGATATGCTATACATTATAATATTGGCGACGAGAAATCTTTGAAAAAATCAAATCTTCTTTAATGAACACGGCTTTGAAGGAAGCCATTGCAATTTTTCATAACCTCCTTAAATTGGTGTGTCTTCCTTTCTAGCACTCACGATATATTTATCCAACTAAACCGAAGAGCTCTACATTTATCTGAACCAGAAATGTCTTCGAAATGGTGGAAAGTTAATTAATTGTAATGATTCATACGATTTCTTTGCGCGTCTATAAAATGTGAATTACTAACAGGAAGAGGATCTATTAAGCACTGGAAAGACGCATAGCATATTATTAGTGATCACTGAAATAATTCGAGAAGGTACAGTGAATAGAGTGACTTATTGAATTTAGTCGTTATCTGAGGTTATCAGAGCAATAGCTCTCTGTTTTCTATCCATTGGTGTAGATTTCACTGAACAGATGTTCGTGTGCAACTTTATGTATACACTCTAGGATTTGATAGATCCATGACATTTGTATAGTCATGCATTTTGTTTTCGAATCTGGAGTGTATCTATAAAATGGTTCGTTTCATTTAATCTTTATCATTCATTTGAAAACGAAGGTGGTTTTGAAATATTTACGTCGATACAACATTAAATAAGTTGTCTTTCCCTAATGGGTAGCGTATACTGAAGTGTGTTAAAAATAACGCAAACACACACAAACATACACACAGAGACATATAAAAACTTCAGTTTGTCAGTTTACATTACATCACCTTGAATGAGTTCAAACTGAAAACTGAGAACATCGGAAATAAATATGAGTTGCGTAAATGCAAACAAAACAATCAATTGAATATGAATGGGTTAACATTCGAAAGTACTCGTGGAAAAATTATATATATATATATATATATATATATATATATATAATTGTTATTGCTTAGCCGTGAATTTAAAGCATAATCATATTTGAGAAGACAAAAAATAAGTTAAATAATAAAAATATATAGGTTTAATAAATAAACATCCATTACATTCTGGAGGAATATATATATATAAATTCTTTACACCCCAAATCAAATGTACCACAATCTGGCTGCTTTTTAGATATGTTAGATGAATTTATCAGATGTATTTTCTATTTATATAGTGGATTAATGCTGGATGCTTTTGTAATCACTGTTGAAATTGTTTTGACTTAGGCTTTCAGAGCTCATTACACGTATTGAAACAACAGATAAATATAAAAAGAAAGTATAGAAAATCAGCCGATTTCGCTCTCTCGCTTTCAAACTTCCGGTCAACTGATTTATTTTTTTAAATTTTATGAACGCGTTATTATTATGCATGTATTTATTTATTTTTAAGGAACGCGTTCATTAGTTAATTAAAAAAAATCAACCTTAGGGGAGGAATTGACTGAAATCGCCGAAAAATAGCGACATGTTGAAACCAAGGTAGGAGAAACGTCTGATCTACTAATATATATATATATATATATATATATATATATATATATATATATATATATAATTGTTGATCAATACAAGTCTCCTGATAAATATGTGTTCATTTATTTCTATATTCTGTTCAACATCCGATTAATGCTAATTTTCATAAATCGTTTTCGAATGTTTTTTAAGCATTTCTGCAACATCTTATCGCATTATATGCCATTAGTTCTGAAATTACATCTATTGGCTGCAAGTGTTTTTTTTATTAATGCATGCAGTAAGACTGCATTATGTAAATAATTACCTAACGCCTGCAATATCCTGATTGATAATAAATTATTCTGAAAATTAATTAAACAATTCGTACAGATTAGTTTTCATCGGATTTCTTAATAAGATGACTTCGTCTTGCCTTCATTGTGACCGACAAGTTTAACTATATATGTTTAACTGAACGAACATTATGTGACTCGAGATATGAAAATTAACTAATGATTCGATTGTTAATATAATTGCACTTTACATTCATTTTTATCATTATTTACTGGTCTCATCTCATCTCAGCTCATGCCAGAATAAGCTTTGCAGTCTGTCTCTTTCAGAGACATCAGCTCTTCCGGGAAAATTTATTCCTTAAGAATGAAGATTCGAGATTCTTCCCAAGTTAGTGCGACAACAACAGGTGAAAGTCTCGTTCTTCGTGTGTCTCTTTTGCAAGCATAGGAAAGTGCCGCAGATCTATAAAGGCACACCCTAGAGATTAAATTGACAGTCCCTTTCACATGTGGCAAACAAGAATGTAACGTTTATATTCATAGGATTGCCCAAGGCTGGGCACATCCTTCCCGTCAGTAATTGAAAAAGTTTGAAATTGAATAAAATGTAATGTTAAGCCTGAACATAGTTCCAGTGTTCTCAATTGTAATCTGCGATGATATATCACTGACCTAATCTCTCCTGCCACAATCAGTTTCCATCAGGTATCATGTGCAGATTTTCCAACGAAGTAAAAGGAAAAAAAAGCTAATATCTTGAATACCGATTGGATTCTGTACATAGCCAAGTATTTCCGATTTAACATATATTAATCCAGTCTCCTATCGAATGTATATCTAATTAAGAGTAAGGCCTCTTGAATGAAGGCGTGTTCGTTTGGCGGGAATTAAGATGTAGGCTTTCATCCTTTCTGCTACGAAATTGTGACTTTATGCGAGATTACATGTTATTATCTATATTTAGAATTATATTAAATTCGATTCTTCATTAAACCAGCTAAAAAAATGTTAAAAATGAGAGGATTACATACTGATTTGTCTGTTTCACATATAATATTTTTTACATTTTCTTTAAAATTCCGAATGTATATTATCCCATTTTCATTAAGATAGTCGTATCATACTAGAAAATCTAATACTTGTCCAAATGAAGTTCGGTAATTATTTATTAATCTAATAAATCCGACCAAAATTAGTATGATCGCAGGTGCTTTGCGCTATCATCTAAACATGATCCCTGGCGCGTGTTGCTCATAGTGAACGTGCTATTAAATCAAAAACCAATCACTTCTCTTTTACCACAAGTAGATTCACTAATTATTCCCTAGACTAATGATAAAAAGCAATTATTTGATAGAATTATAAGTTCAGGTAATTCACTAAGGAATATTAATCACTTATTTATATTAATAATATTCATAATGTGGGGAAAAAATTCAAAATCAATAACTAACGGCTGGATTAGCTGTCCGTCTACGATCATTGATATATTCAGATAATGACAACATATCTACATTAAAATTACGTCTAACTTTAGCTATTCAATTATTTTAAAACTCCGGCATGGTTCCCTTACAGACTGAACCACATATATATCAATCTTTAAATATGTAAATCCTATTTGCCAAATGAACTGAAAGTAAATATACTTTCGAGAATATAACATATGAATAAAATTTGAATTAAATCGACATTTGTTTCATCCCTAAGCGCGATTCAGAAAGCAATTAATCTCCTTGTCATTTTTGACATCTAATTTTTCTTTCTTTTTTTCTACTTGCTTATAAATCCATTGGAATACTATACTGACCACGATTTGTTTCTACACATTTTTTATCCATCAGCATATACTTAAAAATATTGTAATCGGATGTACGCATACATTTTAATAAAGACATTATTTAATTTTACTTAACATTCTTACACACACACACACACACACACACACACACACACACACATATATATATATATATATATATATATAATTATTTTTTTTTTTTTTTATCAAATTGTATTAATAGTAAATTCCGGTGGAAAAAATATATCTTTTTGATCAGACACATGAATTTTAGTCAAAAGATTCGGAAATTATTATTACAAGTATGTATCGTTTTTTCAGACGAGCATTATTAAGTCGAACATCAGGCCACTTACAATGAACGTCTAATGCAATGTGTATGGTTTCCTTAAAGACTTATCGTATGGTGTTATAATATATTATTTATGTAATTAAGTGTTTGCTAGTACGATTTATATGGTATATTTTTGCAATTTACTTTGTACATTTTAAAAAAAGGTAATTTTACTTTTTTTTCTGTGTTGATTAAAAAATTTACTTGTTTTGAAATAGGAAATATAATTTTTTGTAAAGATTCGATAATATTATAAGTTATACACAGGATTGTTATATTTTGTTTAGATTCATCAGGATATTCTTTTTTTCCTGTTGTGAAATATGTAACATTTCCTCGTTAATAATTACTGAAATAATTAGGTTGCTGATGGCTTCTAAAATAACTTTAATATAATTTTTTCCACGTGTAGACAATGAGTACTACCATTTGTTAATGTTCTTTGTTACGATGTTTTGCATATATATGCATCTTAATTAGGCGATTATATTCTAATCCTTCTTCGGTAAAATGTCATTCTATTCAAAATGATCTTCGAAAGGGCTCGAATCGAGAGTAGACTATCGTTTTACGCAGTGAATAATTTTCGTGGACTTTAAAATCACTAGTAACCGAGAAGTAATACTAAATTCGTCTAGAAAAGAAAATGAAACATTTTGAGAAATTTAAAAAATATGTTAAGTATCGAAGTATAATAAAATAATTATTCCCTGTTAAGATTTTGAATTATATATTTCATGTAAACTACTCTTCTTATCAGGTATTAATACTAAGTAAATATATTCAGTTATTAGAATATGGATGACGATATGGAATTACAATTTCAAAAACTCTAAAGTAAAAGGCTGCATAAATATGAGGTTTTCGGAAAGTTCTGTAACGGCTAATGAAGTTTGAGTGGCAGTCAAATCGGCGAAATGCAAATTGATTCCAACTGGAGAAAAAGATGGAAGCAAATTTGGGAGGTGAATTCAGTCAGTGAACATATTTTTTTGAAAATCTTTCTTTCGCGTTGCCTAAACCGAGTTAAGAAATCGGTTTATCTAAAGTTTAAATGAAAGAAAATATATACGAAATGCCTCATATCTCATTTATACACCGACACAGATATCATAATATAACAACCTACTCAGGAAAGTTGAATTTTCTGCTACATACATACACACATATGCAATCACATTTGTAACTCAGTTTTGAGCGTAGGGAAGCGGTTACCTGCGTGGAACTGGGCATTGTCATGCCGGCTTATAATTCAGTAGAAAACACTGCGTTAATGTTTTCGGTTCTGGATAGCATGTACTCTAGGGCAAGCGCAAAGTTTAATTCAAGATAGGTCGATCGTGAGGATATTGTCAACAGAAAGACTAAAGCAGCAAAACCAAGACTTGTGACATTATACACTACATAGGAATCTACATGATTAAGATTCAAAATATATAAAAGCATACCTTGAAAAGTTCGTAGCTACTCAGCAGTTTAGACGGCAACACTTACACATGTTTGTATGTGTGTGTAAACATACACCATCTGCAATATATGCACATGAACTAGCTGACGTGTACAAACATATGGAGTTAATTACATAAGCCCATATATTAATCAAATTATATGTACAACTAAGTCTGTATTTTTTTCAAACAGCGTCAGGGGTTCAATATCGGCTTGAGGCAAATGCAAATATATTTAAAGGCCTGCATTCAAGTGAGACATTTTTTTGTATTTGATATGCAACATTTCCTCAAAATATTATTCTCCGTAGGCAAACCGCTTGCGCTTTAGAACAGAATAAACTATTTCTAATAACTAGTCATAAATGTACATAAATATTGTGTTAATCAAGATTGTTTTGCTAAAAGTGTATGGTGGTTTTAATTTGACAGTATCTTCTCTTTATAATCATATCTATGTATTACCGTGTTGCTTACTTGTATATTCGTGCCTTAAAATTGATTTGTAAAGCAAAGAAATGTAAATGAAGGAAACAAGCAATTAAGGAAAAGGGGCGAAAGAAAAAAAAATAAGCCATGATAATCTACGAAGCGCCAAGCAATGTATACAGCTTGGCAGTTTTTTCCGGTTTTTAAATGCAGTAAAAGCTGTGAAATTGCCCCGGATACGTGAGGCAATAGAGATGCGATCTAAAAGATGTAATGTTAATAATATGATAGGAACATACGAGAATCGATAAAGTTTTAAAAAATGGACCAAAAAGGTTAATTTACTTTGAATAATAATGAGTCTTTTATAACTTCCGGAACATCTAACGCGGAAATGTGTTAATCTAAGATTTAAAAAGATATACGGAATAGAATACTAGGAGACACACACAGAGAGTTGCCTCCTTAACAGATTTTTTAACCAGATCGAAGAAATTGGATTTTAAAAGAATGGGAAGGAAAACACATAAATAGGATAAGAAATGTAGTGAGGCATGGTCATCCCGTTTAAAAAATCATAATATATCAAAGAAAAATCAGTATTGAGATAAAATACGTTATGGTTTTCATATGCAGCGGAAACAAAAAGATCTTCAGAAGTAGAAAGAATATGTTAACACATATTAGTTTGTTGGTTTTAATAAACACTTCACACACAGACACCCCCATATATATATATATATATATATATATATATATATATATATATATATATATATATAATGCTCTCTCCCGTCGGTTTGATGTATAAGGATCTGACAGCTTAGTTGATTCAGTTATGGACTTTTGGACGATAATCTTAGCTAGATTTAAGACCCGCTAGTGATTTACAAATGAGGCCACATATGGAGCAAGTATGAGGATTGTGTGATGAGATCACTGTTAGATTGGCTGACATTTTAGATCTTGCTCTCGCTTCTTGAATGATTCAGACAAGCAGATTGAACACTTCTGAGTCAAGTAAAGCACGTTGATCTCCATTCTACCCGCTACAAGGCTAAACGCTCAAGTGTGTTATGTGGTATATTGACTGCTGACAAGTTGCTTTTCCGCTTGTCTTTGTATCTTAGCCATGGGCGTCCTACATTCCTCTAGCCCTGATCTAACTGGCTGTGCATTAGGATATTGGGTATTCTGTTATTAGACATTCTCAAGACATGATCTGTCCACCGTAACTGAGACTGTATGAGAAAAGTCTCGATTCCTCCGATATTACACCTGTTTATCAGGTCTACGTTAGATGTCCTATGTAGAAGGTTAACTCCACAGATTGCCCGCCGACAGCTTTTATGGAACACATCGAGCTGGCGTATCTGGTACCTGTACGGAGCCCATGACTCTTAGCCATACAAAAGGATGGCAAGTACAACAGCTATGTAAACCCGAATTTTCGTATCCAGTCGAATACTCCTCCATTCCACAAGCGATGGGGAAGTTTGCCGAAAGCGCTGGTAGCCTTAGCAATCCGATGCATGATTTCATAATCTAAAGTTCCACTGTAATTGACTTTGCTACCAAGATACGTGAAAGACTTTACATTGTTCTGGGTTTGGTCTTCCACTTTCAATGGTCTCTCTGGAAATTTGTAGACTGGTGGTTTTTGTTTCTCACCATGGAATTGCTTCGGAGTGGTACAAGGTTGGTGCACAACTTCAGTTTTCTTTATGCTAAGTGTAAAACCAAATGCTTTACATGCAGCAGAGAAAAGATTTATTAGATGTTGGGCTTCCTCAATATATATATATATATATATATATATATATATATATATATATATATATATATATATAGTTGGCCACTCGTATTCGAGGATACACGTCTACTAGGGCGGCTAGCCAATCCTTTTTGCAGACGCTTGTCAGGTGCATTTGTGTTTATTCAACATCCACAGAGAATACCTGTGGTATATACTGCAACTATGCTGAGCAGACATTAGTTACAGTTTTTGGGAAAGAGCAAATTATCTAGCGTGATCAATATTTGAAAAAGATCAGCATGCTCAAGTTCTCGGCCAGGATAAACTGTGACATCGTGCACCAAGGGTACGTATACCCACTTTCACTCACAATGCTTGGGTCAACCCGTGGTATGGTTTTCAGACACATTTCCAAATGTGTCGCACGCTGGGATCGACACCTCTATCTCGATAGCATCATTCCTGACAAATCGACCATGGAGAGATTCAAACCCGGTCAAGAACTCATGACCAGAATGCCAACATTTTAACCATATATATATATATATATATATATATATATATATATGATATACAATGTGTGTGTGTGTAGACAACGTCAAATTTTCCTGCAGGTTCTATACACACGATCGACCCATGTTGAATTAAACTTTGTGCTTCCACTTGAGTAAATGTTATCCAGAACCACAGACATTAACGAAATGGTCTCTACCGAATTTTAAACCGGCATACCAATGACCAGATCCGCGCAGGTAACTACTTCCTTAAGCTCGAAACTGGGATACAAATGTAGTTGCATAGATATTTATGTGTGTAGCTTCATATTCTACATTTGTGAGTAGGTTGTTTTGTTATCTACGTCGTCCTATATGTGTTGGGAGTTATGTCGCATATCATATTTTTAAAAAAATTTTAAACAAACTCTTATTCTTTTTTTTTATTTTTAAAACAAATTCTAAACTCAGCTTCGTCAATGAGAAAGAAAAAGTGCGAAAACGTTTGTTCATTGAGTGATTATTCTATTCGCAAATCTGTTTCCATGTGTTTCCCCAGTTGGAATCAGTTGACGGAAAGACAATATATTTGCCAAAATGAATGGCATAATTAAAAAAAGGTGGTCAATATAATTTTCAACGAATAAAAATTGACTACAATTTAAGACATAACATATTTGAAACCGTAACATTTACATTAATACGGTTTCTACCACAGTGTATCATCAGGCAGTATATTTTTAAAAGGATCTTGGCAAAGTTAATTCCTACAAAAGTATATATATATGAGTTTGTGTATTGTTTGCATGAGTGAAAGAGAGAACAGTGTGTACTTAAACGTTATATATCAAATCAGAAAATAGTGAACGCGGAACAATATACCGTGACAATAAATGATTCCTCAGTGGCTTTCATATATAATCACCTTCTGTTTCCGAAGTTGTTGTATGTTATTGAGGTTACTGTAGGAGAAATTTATCTGGTAATGTTTTCTATTTCGAAGAGAGTTTTATTCATTAAAAAATGTCATTGTTTTCCTCAAAGGACTTAACTATCTATATTCAGCATCTTCTTCTTTTCCGGCCTAACAGTAGGTTCACAATCGCAAAAAGAAAAATCAAAGAAGCAAACACACACACACACACACACACACATATATATATATATATATATATATATATATATATATATATATATATATATATATATATGGGAGTAGGGACATAAACCAATAAAACATTGAATAGGTAATTCCTTGTTTATCAGTTTTTGTCGAGAAAATGATTTCGAAATCCCCTGTAAAAGATTAGATCCTGAGATATACATAGGTAACTTTTTACTATCTCCTTCCCCATAGGGTAGGATATGCAATAACCTACACAACAAATGAAACAATCTGTTTACTTGAAAACCCATAGGAAATAATGCAGAACAACAAGAAAGCCATCAATAGGAACCGAGAAGATTACCTTGTATATTTGAGTATTATGCGTTGAAGGAGACAATAATTATGAAAATCAAATAACGTACTTGTCTCCACGTTTCCATATATGAATTTTTCTATGATATTTTCCTGTTCTACCTCCGACGTATATACGATATACGACTAATTCTATCTGCTATCTTCAACCGGATATTATCTTTGATGGAAGGAACATTATAATCACCAGAAAACCGCGATAGGATTAAGGAATCTTGTTCACTGATAAAAGAAAAAAAACATTACAATTCTGATTGATGAAACTCATAATTATTTCACTTCGAATATATTCTCTTCCCCAAATGCAACCGTAAACATTTTGATGAATGCAACTTCATTACTTGAAGTTGATCAATTTTCTCAAGTCTCCAGATGAATCTTGCTTTCTCAGCGCTTACGGGTCCCAATTTCTAATGGCTTTTGCTTCATTCTCCATTTCGTACAAGATCTTTTTCAATCTGAGAAGTTTTTTCTTTATCACTACACATAATTATACTAGGAAAATATTTTTATTGTTTTATTTGTTTTCTTTTGTCAACGCTCAGTTTATCAGTGATGTGTTTGCCGATTTTTGTTGTTTGATTAAAAATTGCCGTATATTTTTTGTACTCAACTGTCATATTTTCCTATTTTTTCATCCATGTGGTCTTATAGACTATTTATTTTATAATCGTCTACATGGTACTGCCTTAATATTTGTGTTAGTCAATAATTTATAATCTTAGTTTCGTTTTACATAGACTTACAACCCTGAAGACAGAATACAGAAAACCGAATATCAGGTGATGTACACTAATTCACACAATGTTGCATTTCCAAACGTACAATTAATGTTTAGAGGCAAAGCGTATTTATGAAGGTCATATTATACGGTTTGGTCTTAATACCACATCAGGTTAAGACACCAATTCGTATAGGATCACCGAAGCTAAACAACGTCTAGTTTTAGTTAGTACCTTGATGAGTGTCTACTTGAGATACTATGTTGTAAGCTTGGATCTGCGGATGATGTAATGGATAATGTCTCGGAATTGTGTATCGAAGATCCGAGTTTCAAATAGTGTTGTGGTCGTTATATTGACTCACGCGCAAATAACCTTGTGAAATGTGATAATACACCTATTCTACTCCAGCTATGGGTTAATTAGTAAGACTAAAAAATTATTATCTTCCTAAAAAAAAATTACAGTCTTAAAATATTTTGTTTGATTAAGTTAATAAGACGGAGAAAATAAATCAATGTATTATACGATTTGGGTGATTGTTTAAGATAGATTATTTTATAAAAAAACGTGAACATTAAACGGGTTTCTCATTGGAATTTACTAATGAAGCTGAATTTTTCAGTTGATGATTGAAGAAGCTCATGGCGAGTTCTTCGAATATACAATATCCTTAGAAATTCTTCTATTACATCACTAAATGCTGGTCGTTATATTAAGAAGTGGGTACAAATAAATAATTTTAAATTGACTGTTTTTTCATTTCACTGTAACAACCGTTAAACACTTCTCTCTACCCGACCTTCCTTCATTTTTGCACTGAAACCAAATATCCTATATATGTTGTTTTCTAGGCATTCAAAACGGAATAGTCCATTATTTATGAGGTCATAGCAGAAGACATTAAACACTTCTATCTTCCTTTTCTTTCTTTCTCGCCAAGTATTCGTCTTACGAACGTTTCTCTTAATAATAATTTAAAATAAATCAACAGATGTTGTTTGATACTGAACGTCTGAACATTGGTGATTTCATAAAGGTCACAATCAAAGTGTAGTATCTGTTTTTATCATCTTAATCTTTTTCTCTCTCTCCACATCAATCTTCCCTGTTTTTTTTTCTTTTTCTTTCGTTTTACCCTTTTTTTATCTGTTTCAACACAATCAAAACGAAATAGTCCATTATTTATAACTTATCAGCAGGGTGTAACGTTTGGGAGAACTATCAGTGGTGGGGGACAGGAACTATTATAAGAGGATATGCAATACATTCGGAATTCTAATTTATGTCAATCAGTTATGCAATCTTTATTTTTCGGTCGTTTGATAAAAAAAGCCATGTTCTCATTTAAGAAAGGAACGCGTGTAGGCATTTTTTATAGACATACATGTAAGCAAATATGTGGATGTAGATCCGACGGTATGATGCAAATGTGGAAAAGACAAAGCAAAGTCCGAATATGTAAGTTTACTGTTTTTATTTTGTTTTTTATTTTGCTGTCAACGTCAGCGTAACCGAATCCAAAAAAGGGAACCCTGACTTTAGAATTTCAGTTTTTTCTGTTTCTGACTAGTCCCGTGTCTATCGTCTCTTCATGTTAACTTAAATATAAATATGTCTCCAATAACCATGTCCTGAAGATGTTCTATTAGACAGAAACGTCTGACGTTGACAGAAAAACAAAAAACAAAATAAAAAAACAGTAAACTCACATATTCGGATTTTGCTTTATCTCTTCCACATTTTCATCATGACATAAATATATCCGCATATATATTGGAATGGAACAATTGTACCATCATACTACCGAGCCTAGATAAAAACTACATTTTTGAGTAGCGAAATTGTCTACACATAGAAGTGAGTCTCATCTAAGATTTTTATCTTCAGTTCTGCTCAATGGGTTGGGAAAGTGTCTTCAACGTATCTAAATATCGGAATCAAAGACACTAGTAAAGTATCTGAAAAGAATTATCTGAAAAACTCTAAAATTAATGAAACCTAAATATAGAGTAGGTTATTGTGTTGGGTCGTCTCTTCGTTAGTTCCAGGTATTTGACAGTGATTGAGGATGGCAGGAAAATTAGAGGCTGGCAAGAACATAATTAAATACTGGACAACCTATTGCTTTAATCGCATCATACAAATTAGCTGCAAAATCGCTTCTTGAATAATAGGGTTTTCGGTTAATTTCAGAAAAGTGGTGAGAAATAATTAAGAATGGAGAAGTGTTTTCTTTAGAGAAAGCTAAGGAATTATCCGTGTAGATTCTGTATGAAAGCCTTCAATATGTGTTTTTGTTCATCTGATGTCTTGCAAATTAATTTTGATTATAAGATCTTTTTTCAAGGATGTTAAGAAAATAATGGGATATAGAAGAGATTTAAAGAAATCGAAGTGAGAAATTAAAATGTCAACGTAATGCTCACGCGTGTTAAATAGTCGTATGACATATCTATCTCTCTCTCTCTCTCTCTCTCTCTCTCTCTATATATATATATATATATATATATATATATATATATATATATATATATATTAATATATATATATATATATATATATATATATATGTGTGTAGCACAGACGCCAGGAAGGAAAGATTGCTTTACACGGGACTGTCGAGTTTCATGGTAGCTCATTGTTACCCCAGCACACACTGGGTAACGATAAGTGGTGAATTTAATGTAGATTGAAAAAAGGGTAATATTATGTTTGAAAGACTACATTTCATGTCTGTAATATATATATTATCAGGGACATGCCATCTATAGACAGTGCATACGCTGAATAAATTTGAACCGTTTTGTAGAAAAATATGCGCCTCATCCCATAAAATTATGAAGGTTACTCTGATTATTATGTATAAAATGTAAAATAATTTATATTTTGTAAATTTACTATACAGAAGCTGTCTACCCTGAGTAATTACTGACGACCCGTAACTTATCTCTTTCTTTCATATATATATATATATATATATATATATATATATGAAGAAATATAGTCTTAAGATGTGTTATATTTATGGGATAAAGTGCTCAATATACGAGATAGAGCGTGTGTAAATATAAAAGTGAACATAGAAGTCAACATTTAGAGGCGACAGTCTGTTTCATGCTAAATGCAATCGTCAGCGCACCTGACGATTGCATCGAGCATGAAATAGACTGTCGCCTCCTAGTGTTGACATCTATGTTCTATTACACCAGGAATTCATGTATACATTGCTATCAAACACACACACACACACACACACACACATATATATATATATATATATATATATATATATATAATATAATGAGAATGAAAAATAAAATAAATTTGGAAAGTGCTAAATTATTATAAGCGATGTTAGTTGAGAACACCGAAGGCTCTTGACTTTCGTGATCCGCTGTTGCTCTTGAAATACTATGAAACCACAAGTGACTGTCGTAGTGACAAATTTCTTGACGAAATTTATCGTCTCTGATAGGTCGATAGCATTGACGGGGAAAATTGCGCGTCAGTGACCAATCAGGCAAACGCGATTAGGTAACTTATCTACTTAAGCGGCAACAGATATCTAATTTTCCTCCGTTGACGTTATCTCTCTCTCCATATATATATATATATATATATATATATATATATATTCACATGAATGATCAATGTGTACGAGCATACATTTCACTCACTTATGCGTAAGTTGTATATGTTTACACACATACACTGTCTGACTTGTTATATATTCACAATATCAGGGAATAAGAGGAAATGTAAAATTTGACACATACTTGACCTATTTAATGCAAGGACTGGGAAGCACCGATGAAACTATCGGATGGACTTTTGTAATAGAATAGCATGATAGGTTAGGATGATATAAATACACTAATTCCTATGACTTACGAAGGTCATGACGTAAAACATAGAAAAGATTGATTTGGTTGTTGATTTTTACGGCTTACCAATCTTTTGCAGGTTAGTTAAAACTGGCAAATAACTTTATATTGTAAGAATATTTTGGGGATACTATATTATTTACTGACACAAGACCTACAAATTAACCTTTACCTGGTGCGGAGATGAGATTTATTAAATCCTTTATCAGGGATATTTGCACGTAAGTGAATATAAAGAATCCGACTGGAATTAGAATTCGACTCTCCAACTTTCCATTTCAAGTCGTTATCCCGTACGCCACCCATACGTTCAATCTTGCAGCACATTTGCAATCTCAAGCGGCCAGCTATCTAGGTATCAGTCTCGACGTTGATTAATTTCGGTGATCGGACCAGAACCGATGTTTCAGCGAGATATGACCTTAAGCATCGGCTAAATAGAAAACTGATGTTATTGTTATATGCGAATAAAGTGTCACTGCCGAAACTGGAGTTTGAACACAGATCATCAGAGAGCAAATACAGGCGATCCCATTTCGAACATCACGTGATGTTAAACGAATTTTATATATGTAAATTTCCGCGGGTCTATTTCTACACTATCCTCTATCCCTACATTATTCACTCTGCTGATCAATATTCTGTGGTTACTTTTCGAGCGAGTACTATTAGTACGAGTGTTATTCCAAGGCGTCTGATACCAGTAATGTTCAACGGCATTAATATAGCTGCGATTACCAAATCTCTACTACAAAGAGCATTCGTTGACTTTATAAAATTGGCAACGAGTGTTCTTTGGCTTCGCAAAAGTCATATAATTCAATTCTGAAATATGCTAAAAATTGTACAGGAACATCACTGACTACAAAAACACAAGTCGTTATTCTTTGTTAAATCATATGGTAAATAATGAAATTATAATTATGGGTTAATCTATATTAAAATCCATTCAAAATTCCTGTTTACTGATTTCGAAATAATATCACTTTTCACTCAAATATTTACTTATATCACGGCCATTTAAACTCCAACCAGTCTTGTATTTCTATAGATTCATAACTTCTAACGTGCATGCATTTCCATCAGTTCTTCTGGACATATATTCATGCAGTTCAGAAGTGTGTTATTGCGAAATGAATGTCCTACATTCGGACCGAATTTAAACTCTTATCAGAGAATTAACTCAGGACAGTAATAATCGATGAGTTGTATATTAAACATGTCATAAACTTAAATTCCGTATCAGTAAGCCTGTTGTGAACGATAAAACTTTTCTGTCTCCAGGTATAAAAGTTAACCAACATCATAATGTTCCTTAATTGTGAGATATTTTAAATGATTTTCTGGAATGTCTGTGATGGAGCAAACCACGAAGGTGAAACTGGCTA
The DNA here is from genome assembly GCA_964036315.1 of Acanthosepion esculentum. NCBI lineage: Eukaryota > Metazoa > Mollusca > Cephalopoda > Sepiida > Sepiidae > Acanthosepion > Acanthosepion esculentum. Next base: position 36,928,215 of record OZ038482.1, on the reverse strand, counting down.
CGAATATCCTTTGGCATAAGACAATCAAAAAAAGAGAATTAGTAACAATTATAACACATTTTCTATAGCAATACATTACAAATTACATAATCATAGTATAGACAATGTCACAAGTTTTTTTTCAGTAATTTCATTTAAAGTCTTTTGCATCTGTAGGAAAGTCTAAAGCAAATACATTCTAAAAGTAAATGTATAATTTAGGAGGTAAGAAAATAATTAAGAATTAGCAAAGATTAAACTTTTTAAAAAATAAATAAAAAGTAGCTGCATTGTGTCTAGATATAATAGTTGAACAGAAACTGTATTAAGTTCGATTACATGGTTATTTCGTACAGTATTCATTACCATTATAAAATATGTACAGGTATATATTTAGATGTTTATAAATATATATATATATATATATATATATATATATATATATAGATATATATAGATATATATACACGTAAATATATGCATATATATATACACACGTAAATGTTTGCATATATATATATACACACACGTAAATATATACATATATATATATATATATATATATATATATATACACGTAAATATATACATATATATATATATATATATACACGTAAATATATACATATATATATATATATATATATACACGTAAATATATATATATATATATATACACGTAAATATATACATATATATATATATATATACACGTAAATATATACATATATATATATATACACGTAAATATATATATATATATATATATATATATATATACACGTAAATATATATATATATATATATATACACGTAAATATATATATATATATATATATACACGTAAATATATACATATATATATATATATATACACGTAAATATATACATATATATATATATATATACACGTAAATATATACATATATATATATATATATATACACGTAAATATATATATATATATATATACACGTAAATATATACATATATATATATATATATATACACGTAAATATATACATATATATATATATATATATACACGTAAATATATACATATATATATATATATATATACACGTAAATATATACATATATATATATATATACACGTAAATATATACATATATATATATATATATACACGTAAATATATACATATATATATATATATATATACACGTAAATATATATATATATATATATATATATACACGTAAATATATACATATATATATATATACGTAAATATATACATATATATATATATATATATACACGTAAATATATACATATATATATATATATATATATATACACACGTAAATATATACATATATATATATATATATATACACGTAAATATATACATATATATATATATATATATACACGTAAATATATACATATACATATATATATATATATATATATATACACGTAAATATATACATATATATATATATATACACGTAAATATATACATATATATATATACACGTAAATATATACATATATATATATACACGTAAATATATACATATATATAT
>OZ038482.1:36854183-36921683 GCA_964036315.1 Acanthosepion esculentum | reverse complement strand
GCAAGTTGATAGCAAGTTTTTAATCTGTTTTTGGCGGTGTCACTTTTGATTTAATGCTAGATCAGTATCGCAACTGTCGATATATACAGTTAATGCAAGTACCCACTGAAAAATTGTTGTCAATAGAATGATATCATTTTTTTTTTGTTTTCATGCATTCTACAACAATATGATACATATGAAATATACAGGTACAAATTATCTTTCAGTATTTATATCATAATCCCCAACATATGACATGATATGCGCAAACCAACAAAATTCCGGCGCTGATTTGAATAGAAGTCATTTTAATTTTATTACCTCAGGAACGTTCATTGTGAAGTGTCTGGATAATTCTTGAAAGAGGGGTTAAAGTAAATATTTGTTTATGATAGTCCTGTTAATAAAAACATGAATGTTTGAACATGATTTATTATTGAATGGCTGAAAATGTGTTGTGAGTATGCCAGCAGTGGTGTTCTGATAGAGACGAAAGTTTTGTCTGTGTTCTTCATGGTATTTGATTTCCCTTTTAAAATCCGACCAACGCATGCTGTTATTTACTTTTTTTTAAAATTGTTAGACATAGCATAATGATGAAAATGCAGTGGTTATTAATAATGTTTTAAACACATGCTCGTTTGACCGAATAAGGTGCAGCGTCTGCTATAAATATAAGAAAAATATAAGATGATGAACAATTGACCATTGAATATTAAATTAACGCAACGGAAGTTAAATATATCATAAATTAGGGTAGAAAATGATTAATATTATAAAATATAATAATTACTAAAATTACTACATGGTATTCTGATATTAGGGACATATACAAATGTAAAGTATAAAGTCTCATGATTGTAAATTTATTTCTCGAAATCATGCACTTCTTTCTTAGTCGTTAGACACTAAATTTGAATTAAAACTCATATAAACACTTTGCTAGTTGTATTTTAGCCACATTCACCCCACCGATATTGGAGATTTATTGTCGTAAGTTTCTTGCGCAGACAAGGCGATTTTGTGATAGTTCAGTAAACTTTTGGGCGAAAATCTCCAATTGTTATTTTGTGTAAATTCTGTTTGCACAGACGTCTGTGTGACCTAGATACTCTGATAAACTTTCACCTAATTTTCAAATAGTTTTCTCTCTGTCAGCTCTAATAAATGTATCATTCTGTTGAAGTCATTATCGTTCACAGTGTTAGCTGTCCTGCCACTACGAGTTCTGAACCTAATAAGATTTCCTTGTTTGACATTGATATTATTAACTCTGCCATCTCAACTACTTTATATGATTCCATAAATTAAATTTATTTCAAAAATATTTTGCAAAACTGATTAAATATTTGCAGCATTATCTCTTTCCACAAAGAGAAATTATGAGGCAAATCTTCTTTTCAACGTGTGTATAGATTAGGGGAGATGTGGATTCATGCCTTTCCCAAGGGTATTAGAACGTTTGTGTGAATGTAATGGATTCGACTGTATTTCGAACTCGGCTCTCCTATTCCTCAATCCTAGACGCTACCCATTGCTTCACCATATATATATATATATATATATATATATATATATATATATAATGTGTGTGTGTGTGTGTAATAGATAGAGAGGGAGAGAGTTTGTGTGCGATTAGACAATGTGGAAATATGACAGAATGGAAATTTGGTTTAAATAAAGGCATGTCTTCTCACTTGAATGCTAACATAATGATATACATAGATATCACTATTTTGATGGTAAACTCAGAATGTAAATTAAATGACTCGAAGAACATTTAGAAAAGGAAAATTTGAAGAAAGGAGTAACTATGAATTTTAAGAAATCAGAATGTATGTTACAAGTGGGTGGGGGCTCAGCACACGTTATGATTAATGGATTGGGGTGTCGAAATCAAGCATCGGTCTATATAATTTTCGGTATGTTTTAACATACCATAGAAAACATAACACACTAACTGGAAGATGCGTTGGAATAAGTGAAGATTATTTTACTCAGAATTCACGTCATTATGAGATAGTAAAATATCAATAGAAACAAATAACTTCCACCAAACACTCATGGTAAATATGTCCTCTGTTATGACAGCGAATGCGAGACAATTCCTGCGCAATGTCGAAACGATGTTATTCTACTGACAGAAATGAGACGATGACGGTAGTATTGACGGAATATATAATCCATGGGGTATTACTGAGGAAAATGACATGTAAAGAGCACGTCCAAACGCAGAATAGCTACAGGAATTCCTCGAGTAATCTACCTTTTTTGGATGGATGTGTTGGAAAGCAAAGAGTAGCACAGAATGTAAAGAATCTTTTGGAGAATGATGCGCGTCAATGTCTTTAAGGAGTAGATGGAGATGAAAGAGAGATATGACAGCAATGATTTTATATTTTCAGCATCTCATGGAAATCACGTGACCTTCAAATCCTGCGTTCGACCTAAAGAATAATTGCCAAATTTAGAACGAATCATTACGATTCTCTCGTGTGAAGAAGTATCGAACAAAGTTTTAATGTAGATTGATAGAATTTATCAGCCATTTTTAAGACGGCATGGTCACTGCTATACGATGTTCAAAATTCATGCTTTATAACGTGTACAATCGTGCAATGTTTACTGAGAAATAAACATAGAAACGGTTGAGACTCATCATCAGTAGTTCTTGAGGCTGGGGTGGATCCTTTTGTTAGAGGGAATTATTAGTAAAAGTCTGATCACTTTTAGATTTCTCGCGATTTCTTTCTTGTGTGAAAATAAACTTAGATTTAAAAATTACGATTGGTGGATGGAAGGGGAGTGAGATAATGAACATACAGGAGAAAGGGTATAGGACAGTGTGAGAACAGAGAAATAGGCAATATAGATAAAATGAAAGAGAAAAAGAGAGAAAGGGGAAAGGAATGGCACAAAAAAGCGATGAAGAATTCATTTGGAAAATCATAGCCAGAAAAAATGGTGGTGGGTGAAGAAAATTCCAACATATATCAACTGAAGAAGTCGCAGCACACCTCGGCCGAAACGTCGTGAATATGGAAATAAAGATGAGGACCATTTTCAGTCGTACAAATCTCGGACATATATACAGAATTTCACTTTTTTGGTATTGCTTTTTTTTCATTTTTCAAATGTTACATGGATTTAATACGTGTTTATTCTAATAAAACCAAAGATTAAGTTGATGTCGAAGGAACGCAAGGATGGATATCATGGCAACATTTCACAAGCCAGCAAAAGTCATTTTCATTTTAGGTGTGGCTCATTTTCACGCCTTTCTTTAGGTATGAGTTTCACTTATATATTTTTTTCTTTTCGGCGTGCCCAAGAATAGCTTGAGCATATCGCATAAAACATTCCACTGATAATAATTATATTATATTTTTGTTTGCAAAGTTTGAAATATTACTTCCTTTCCAAGAATAGTTTATTCCAAATGAGTAATGTACAACGCAAATTAGAATAACAAGCATGGGAATCCCACACCCATTTATACAAACACATTCAGGCGTTAGTATTTGGTAATTTTCTAAGCGTAGCATGGATGTAACAAGAGGCAAAAAGCGTGGAGCACACAGTGACTTTCGAATTCACTATTCAGTCGCAATCGATCAAGTGAGACAAGCTTCATCACAATTAGACCGCACCGAAGTGGCCCCACGGTACATGTATATGCGAGGAAATACATATGAAATGAAATGTGTCTTTACCTTTATGTGGAGTATGTAGTTAAAAATAGTTAATTTAGTTTACTGATGCACTTTATTGGTAATTAGATTATTCCCGGAAACTACACACATACAATACTTTATTTTTGCGTACATTATTATATATGCAGAAATCAGTAACGTAACTCTCTCTCTTCATATATATATATATTTATATATATATATATATATATATATATATATATATATATTATAATTATTTTAAAAAAATGATTCCTTCGCTACATAAGTGTTCTCACGTTTCAAAAACGAGAGCTAAAACCCTCAATATAATTATTAAAATTAAATTGAATTAAAGTATCAAGGGATGAAACAGGGATTGATACTTTAATTTAATTTAATTTTAATAATTATATTGAGATTTTGGCTCTCGTTTTCGGAACATAACTGTTATGTAGCGAGGGAATCATATTTTTTTAAAATAATTATAGTTTAAGCCCTACTCCTGTATTGAACACTCTATTTTAAAAATAAAAAACAAAAATACTAAAGAACACCGGATTATTTACCTAAATTGTTGTTTCATATTTATCTACATTTTTGCACACACACACACACACACACACGCACACATACATACACACATACATACATATATACATACATATATACATATATATATATATATATATATATATATATATGGGTGCGAGTCTGAGTGGGTGGAAATTTCACTTTCTGACAATGATTCGGATCTCACCATGGACGATTTGTCATGAAGTTTGGAAAGTGCCTGAAACCCATACCACGGTTTGACCCAAACCTTGTGAGTGAAATCCGTTAGCCGTCAATAGCTGTGCTACCACGAAGACACAAATCGTCGTGGCCACGCGCTTGAGCGTGCTGAACTTGTTTAGATAACATGCTCTTTCCCACAAAGTGTAACTAAGTTCTGCACAGTAGCGTTGCAGTATAATACACAGGTGGGTACTGTGGGTGTTGAGCTAATATAAAAAAATATACCTGATCAGAGCGTGTGCGATAAGGATTGGCTCGCCGTTCTAATACGAGTGGCCAGCTTATATATATATATATATATATATATATATATATATATATATATATATATATATATATATATATATAAAATCTCATCTATGGACAAACCATCAATGGATTTCGGATGCAACGGAAAAAAAAATTTGCAGGGTGAAAAGCAAAAGAAAACAAAAATCTCCCAAATATCCAGCGATGTATTTCAAAATTTGCGGGCTTAGCGGAAGAAGTCGTGTTAGTTCTTAAATTTACCACATGGCGGCCGTGGCGGGTTTACAGTATATAATGTACGATACGTTAGCGCTTGCGTGACAAAGTAACTGTAAGAAATATCTTATTTTTGTTATTTTGATTACTATATGTATATTAAGTATATCTTATCTACATGTTTATATTATTTACATTATAATCATAACTACTAGAAGTTACACTAATGATTTCATAGCTCAAAAATATCATCTTCCTATCTACGGACAATCGACCTTAACGGTCCACCCGCTTTCCCCTACTAGATGAGTGATTTGCGCGGACACACACACACATACATATATATATATATATATATATATATATATATATATATATATATATATATGAACTAATCTTACTTTTCATAATTAAAAAAGTGAAATAAAACAAACACAGACGACCGGTTACGCCCTCACTCAACTGTTCTGAAATCGGGGGAGTAAATATTGCATTAAAATTAAGCATAAAAAGAAATGTACTATTAATAAAGGCAGAATACTATCTAACTTGAAATTACGTAAAATATTTTTTATGAGTGAATTTATAGCTCCGACTGAAGCTTAAACAGTGCTTTTCCGCTAGAATTATCACTGCCAATAAACTCGACTTCAGCTCTTGCAGTTAAAAATGTATAAGAAAATACCAACCACGAGATAACTCTAAATCTGACTCAGAATAAAACCTGAGAATTACTGCAAGACAAAATGCATGGTTATCAGTAAGAGGATGAGCCGTAAATACGATTTGAAGTTCGGTAAAATACTAGAATCAAGCAAACGCGGAGTGTAACTATCTGGGTAGTATCTTGACAGAAGACGCTAAGTGCGACACTAAGATCCGTAGGCGTATTGGTATGGCCAAGGACGCATTCCAAAAGCTGGGCACAGAAATTCGAGTCAGGAGGATATCTTTGGCAACAAAGAAAGGTACAAAAACTATTACGTGACATCTGTCCTTCTTTACGGCAGCGAATGATGGGCGATTTCCTCAAACATGAAGCAGAGACTCGAGGCGACAAATATGTGGTTCTACAGAAGGATACTAAGGATATCATGGACCGAGCGTTTGAGCAACGATGATGTCTTAGGGAGGTTGCAAACAACAAGGAGGATTATATGTAATATCAGAAAGAACACTTATTGAGGAATGCCTGTAAAATCTGATAATCACGTGTCGAATAGCGGGAAAGAGTGACAAGGGAACACAACGCGTGACGTACATGGCAGACATAGTGGATGAGAGAACGTGGTCTTGGGAAGGAAGGAGAGGCCAGGGATTTGTTGAGAGCTGCACGGGATAGAGGGAGGTGGAGAACTATGATCGCCTACGTCCTGGAAGGACATGATACATATAAAAGAAAGAACCCTTGTTGGCAGACAGTGTTTTAAAGATAGCTTGTTAGCTATCTATGACGTAGTATATTCTTCTTCTTTGATACACCCTGTCCTTTTTAACTGAAGTCGTTCAATAGTCTTCACTCATGTCTTTGCCTTAAAACATCCTTTCCTTTTGTGCATTATCTTTTTTAAAGTTTAACACCATTATATTAACTTGTTCTGCTATCTTTCTAATGCTTTTCTTAAGTAATGCGATATTACCTCAGCTTCTATTGCCTTCAGGATATTTTCTAAGCGTTATTTTATCCATTCTCTAATTTAGATTTCCCAGAAACATTTATGCTTATGGCCATATCACGTTGAAAATATCATTTCTCTTATGATCACCAAAGTTAAGCAACGTCGAGCCTGGTTAGTAACTAGATAGGTAAACGCTTGGAAATTACAGATGCTGGCAATTTCTATGTGTCTTGTTTAATGGATAACAGCTCAGAATTGAAAATCGGCGTGTTGACTTCAAATCACAGTTGTGTTCGTTATATTCACTTACGAGATAATAACATTGAAACGATTATAAAGCCCCTTTTCTAAGACCAACCATTAAGTTAATTAGTATTAATTTGTATCAGAAAATAAATATCTCAAAAGAAAATTTGCATTCCTCCCAAAACATTTTTCTGGCTTTATATAAACTGAAAAGATTTCATAACCCTTAAAGTATCAAATCAATCCAAAACCCAGAAATATTTATGTAACTTTATGCAGCTATTTTGAAGTTATTTTGTACCTAAAAATATTTAAATAAACCTTTTTTCGTTGTTCGTGTAAGTTGTTCATGATATTCAAACATTTGGCGGTAAAAAAAAAACACGTTTGTATTGCATCGTGCCTTTTAATCATCTGTGAGCAATTCTTTTAGCATTCTCCACCATATCGATGAATAGATATTATGGCGTGTTTCACTGTTATGTTCTTATTTTGTAACAATATTTTCATATCTGCTGATAATATATTACGTTATTTATATGCGCACACGGATAAAATCCTTAAAAAGTGATGCCGATCTACGGCATTTAGCTAGACTCCATGAAATTAATTAAATAGTGATATACACCTATTTAAATGACTTCAATAAGAGTTGCATTTTGTTTTAAAAATTGCTTTCTTTTCATTTGAACCGATATATTTGGTACAAGGATTTTCTTGTACCATGTTACTTGAGGATCCGGACCATGAGTTGCTTTCTAGAAAGTTTTATCCTTTGTAGCTATTAGCAATATATATTTTCCTATCACTGCACGTCTCTGTATTGTGACCCATTTATCTAAGTTCGTTTGGCAGGATTCTTGTTCTTTCCCTCTGTCCCACACGCCTTTGTAAATGTCAAAGTTCTGCCCTTTCATTTCAATTATGCCCTAGAAAATTAAAATATCTCTTTCTGCTTTACTGTATGATTGTCTTTTTTATTTCCATTCTACTCAAACATCCTCGAGGATTTAATGCTTCGTCCATTTTATTCACAGCATACTTATGTATAATCTTATTTCTGTTTGAAAACACTCTTCATTTTCGTCTAACATTCAAACCATATAGGAGGACTGATATTTGACAAAATTTCAGAGCTCTTTAATTAAAACATATTTTCCCCATTTCTTAACATATATTTCTTCTGTACATGACGCATTTAATTTTCTGTCCGAATTTTTGTTTGTTACTCTTGCTCACATCCATATAAACATTATTTCAACAATTGATGGTTAATGTATTATTTTGCTTTCTCTTACTTGTGTAGTCAATTCTGTAGTCTTATTTCTGTGTCGGCCATTTTTGTAAAAATTGTGCCCATATATACAGATTTATTAGGAAAGACTTCTTATATTATAAAGTTAACTATATCACATCCGATTAAAATATATTATGAAGATTGTAATTTCAGCAGGAACTGTTATCACTTACTATATTAAAAGTCACATAATACATTAATGAATTATACAAAATGTATCTATCTCTCCATCTGATATATATATATATATATATATATATATATATATATAGTGTGTGTGTATTTTCCCTTGATGATGTCCATGCTGGCCGAAACTAGTCGAAGAAGCTAAATGAAATAATAAAATAAAAATAGTATTAATATACAACACAGGGTGTCTGAAAATTTTTCATTTTTTAATATTTCTTTATTGTTTAAAACATATTATGTATGGTCGGTGGGAGGTACACCAGAGTATTATAATATAGCGTAACTGGTTTGCAATTTGGGCATTCACAACTTTTTCTCAACTGTGCATCTTTAGAAAACTCCCTTTGTAGTTAGATACATTTTGAGATTTATATATGAGACAGAGAGGCTGTGAACAAAGAAATCGATACTAAATAGTGATTCCACCTTAAACGATCATCAAAAGATATTTGTATATTATTGTCTAAACGTCCATCCTTAAATATAAAGGAGGTTTTAAACAATACAAACACACACACACACACACACACACACACACACACACACACACTGCTAACAGGTTCTACATTCACTCTTTATCTATGTACCTACCTATCTACTTCAATGTTTCGCGGAAACATTTTTACCTCCTCCTAACAAAGTAAACCTATGTCACATCTTGGATAAGTGACAACTGAACTCACGTCAATGAATAGATCATTCAAACGACCAGTAAGGTTTCTTTAGTACCACATCACAAGGATGTCAAGAATGCGGAAACTGAGCAGAATATTTCAAGTCCAGGATCAATATACAGTATGTGATTTACTCCTGTACATGTGTGCATATACAATTACATGGTTGGATCAATAAAAAATGATACTTACTCGTTGAATCTTTATACGAATAATTCTGTGTGTAATGTTTAGGGTATTTGAATATTATCGAAAGTTTGTCTCATGTGTATTGTTCAAGAAAGAAAATATTTTAATATAATTATTTTGTATATTTTTATAAACTTTTCACCTCAAGCAAGACAATAAAACCACTACGACGTAATGGGTTACTGAATGTAAAAGTATATGAGAAAAAAGTAAAACATTATTAAAGAGTGAACAATAATAGAACAGAAATCAAGTATATAGAGTTTGATATTGCATTTAACTTTCAAGACCAAAATTGACTGGAAAGCAAAAGACCGCAATGTGATTCTATAAGCGAACAATGCGAGAGAGGAAACTATTAGCATAGATCTTACGGTCACAAGTATTCATTTAAAATATAATGTGATATCTAGGTTATATGTAGTTACGAATATAATACTGCGTTTAAATTCGTGAATACCAAAGAGGAAAGCTATTGTCAGGAAAATATTTCTAAAAAAGACACTTGGAGGCAACGTTCTGTGGGTATTATATAAAATATTTCTTGTAAATCATTTTCTTCTGTATTATTCGGAGGCAAAGAGAATATATTTATGTAGTAAGAAATATATATTTGAACAATAAAGCATATTACATGTAGTCTTGCAAAATATAACATTTGTCTGGGTTTTTTTCCTATTCTGCAGGATTTACCACAATTGAAGAAGAAATAAATAATCTAAAACATATCTAAGTGATTCTACATTAAATGTTAAAGCAGACAAACGAAATATAGCAGCTGTATTTTCCTTCAGTATTATTTTATGAGTTGTCACTGAATCTTATTTTCTTCCTTTAAAAGATGCCTTAAATAATTCATAATTCGTTACCATGTTGGCCGTTTTTCGTTTGAAAGTCCAATATATTTATTTCATGATTTATCGATTTTGTCGCAGTAGATTGTGTAACGATTTGAAACAAAATCAGCTTTTATAAATTCTTTTATTTTCTTATTTCCGAGCAAGAAAACTACTGTTAAGATAAAAAGAGGCTCATATATATATACATACATACATACATACATACATACATATATATATATATATATATATATATATATATATATATATATATATATATATATATAAATGAAAGCTGAAAGAAGATTTAAATATTTTCGTATGAATTATGGAAATGTTCTTTATATTTTCCTTATTTTATTTCTTGGCGTTTAAATCAATTACTAATATTAAATGTGTTGAATCGAAATATTAATATATCTAAAAATATAATATCATTGGAATATTTTCTCACAAATTTCAGCTTCATTTTCTTATCAAAAACATAGCATCGTTCACAAAATATCTGGTTTGAATTATTTAACTATGACAGAAAGTAGATAAACATTTATTCACATGTTTTAAAGATCAATATTTATTGATGTATCATGAGTTATGTACAACGTAACGAGTCGCCAAGTGAAATAACTGCATCAGATCGAAACGTTCACATGGATAGCATGCATAGGCCAAACCCGTTCAGAAATATTGTCAGCTGTATACACGCACTATCGAAGATCAATGATTAAAAATGGCTTTCACTGAATGAGGCTATTGAGCACTGGTGAAGAGAAAACTTCTTCGAACCTTGTGGATGAGCGCTATGAAATCACAAAAACTGTACGAAATAACAGAAGCAAAAAAGCAGGTGTATTTTCATCAGCAACAATCAAAATGAATATCGTATATACCAAGAAGTAAAAAAAACGAAACAATCAAGATATATACATTCCCAACTGACGACATTACTGAAAACACCAGTAGCATCTAGTCGAACTTAAAAAAATATTTTCATGAAAATTTGATTTAAGTTCATAAAAATAGTTCAGAAATAATTCATAAATTTTAAGCTACAGTATACCAAGATTCTGGGCCAATGAATGTCAAATGTTCCTCATAAGGAAATAGCTTCCATTGCCATTATAACAGTTGTAGCATACCTACGGACGATAATGTGTATACCTCCATTCCTATTAATACATTAAGGATACTATGTGTTGGTCGATCAGTCTGCTGTTGCAGACTTGTCTTCAGCTGGGCTGGTTATGCTCTCTGCCTCTGGGCAGAGACCATCCTCAGACGGGGGCTCGGTCGAAGGGCAGTGTCTCGTCTCAGGAAACACCGACCCGACCCAGTTTTATACAGAGTCTACGAGGAATATTGGGCTGTGCCTACGGGCTCGGGAATTCCACATTAAATTCGGTCTTGTGCCACCTCCGACTGCGTGGAGCAGTTGGTAGGTAGCGTCTGCGGTCTGCAGTGGAAGATTAATTTTGGAATTCATTTGACTCACTTCTAGCAATTGACTATTTATTTTACGCGCCGCTGGCGAATCTTATATGTGTTGATTTCCTAAGTATTATCGTGTGATTATTCTATTCAGTAACCTTCCCTAGGTTACAACAATAACATAAATAGATGAAAGAAGTAATTTATTTTTCCCGTCAATATGTTAAAAGTATCTATTTCTTTTTATCAGATTTTTGCATTATTGATCTAGAGATATATGTCGATAGTGGCAACTGAAAGCAATTCTTCTTTATGCAGTTTTCCCTCAAGTGATGCAAAAACAAAGCTCTACACAATGTCCTTTCCTTTGTAGCCCTTGGTATATTTTTCTATTCCCTATATTTCCTAAATCCTGTTTTGACAACTATTTACACATGCTCGTTAAGTTGGATATGTGATGCATTTCTTTATTCATCTTACCTTCAGTATGCCCTCAGAGTGTCAAATTTTGTAAGCCCCTGTCCTCATTATATGCTCTAAGAATATAAACAGTTTCATTCTGATGGTAAGTGTAAGTGCCTTTTTTGTTACTATTTTATCTAATACTTGGTCACATGTTAAGTCCTGGGTATTCTCAGTATCCAACTGTAGAACAACTTTTTGTTGGCTGAAATTTCTTCATTTGTACGTATAATACTCAGCATTCATTTTCGTATAGGAGATTGATGCTGCGTAACAGTTAAGTGTTCTTTTCTTAGATTCAAACAACATTTTCCTGTTTCATAATACTTTGCTTAGAATTTGGAAGGCATATTTCGCTATCCCAATGAGGGAATGCTTCTTATGACTAGCAATTATGAATTATTTGAAGGGACAATTTCGTAAAAAATTCAATACTAATGAACAGAAATAAATACAATGTTTTAGCCACCTGTTATTTCTATCATTTAATGTGTATTCTGTTATTATAACGTTAGAAACATTAGTTAGCTTAAATAAAATAAGGATTTCTGTTGCAACGAATATTTGAACATCTCAGAAAATTTGAAAATTTGTTGACTCTGGTAAAAGGTCTACATCATGTTTACCCTGAAAGCTTACTATAGAGTATACGACCACGACCAGACAGAGCAGCTTCTTGCTAATGTGGATTCCCTAGCAAGTAGTATTTATTTTAAAACTTCTTTCTGATTCTACAGTTGTCTTTCTCTTAGTCTGCTTGTGAAATAAACCGCTAGAGACTAGAGACGCCAGTCTAACATGCTGTTTACCACTAGACGGGAAGAGGAAATGAGAGGAACATATTTTGCAATTATTTTTTTCTGTAAAGGGATCGCAACAGACACCACTATCATTTTTGAATGCGAGTTAACCTAAAATACAATAAGAACATATTCAACCACTTCTCTACATTGTGTTTTATATCAGAGAACAGATAAAAAAACGGCTTTATTTATTCACGGTATTGCAATAGATGCGAACTTCTCTATAAACATTGGTAAAATTATTTTAACTGATAACAAAACTTATTAATTTTCGCGATTACATTACATATAACTCATTTTTAAAACTATGAAATATTTAAAAAATATATTAAGTTATTAGTGTAATCAAATGTTTTTACTTAGTAAATTACGTTATTACGTTATTTATCAGTAAATCTTATGACCAAATAATTCTGACAAACACACACTCACCCCCCCCACACACACACACACATATATATATATATATATATATATATAAAACATTGGTGGAAGAAAGTGAGAGAGAGAGAGAATGACCGACAATTCTTTATAATCAGTCAAACGTATGTAATGAAGGGTGCAATTAAGACATTGAAACAGCAGAATGTTTGAAGAATATATAGAAATATAGCAATGACTTAAAAATAAATACCAATTTTCCTGCCCTTCTCTGCAACACATATATCCGTGATCGTCTGTATAGGGATACTTAATAACACAGAGAAAGCTGTACAGATGACCAGAGACAAATACCATCTTATATCAGTAGGCAGATATCGTCATAAGATTGAAAATTTAAAATATTTTAAATATGCTCAGCCTGGATATTTGTGTTAATAGAAATAGGAATCAGGAGCAAATATATGCGTTTTATTACTAAATGTTTTGATAGTATTTATGTTAACATCGACGTTTCTATATACATTCACACATGTATGTGAAAATATGAGGCATAAAAATACAAACACGTGCATTACAAGGCAATATGCAAACATATTTAAAAATATTCCTTAAAAATACATATTGACGAGAATTGACGTAATAGTTAATTACATTTGTAGTTGCACTATTGATATTTTCTATATCAATAGCCAAGAGTTTTGTGAGTGTGTACATATATATATATAATGCATTATATTTAACAAATATTTTATTTCTTTAAATTTTAATCGTTAATAGCCAGACTGTAAAGCTAATTTAACAGGAAACGGAATAAATACAAATATGAAAAGAACTTTTTTTTATGATTACGAACCTGATCTTTGTATGGAAACACGTGACTTTCTCAATTATTGGTATAAAGTATTGTCTCCAATTACTATAAAACTTAATATTTCATTCGTAAAGCGGGTATGGTTAAGTTACCCATGGATATTTAAAGTCGTATAGAATTATATAGTTTAGAACAAATATGAAAGCCTCGTTTCAGAAATTATAAAATAGGAATTGATATATGCTTGAACTAATCTACGCATTAAATAATATAGAAGATTGATGCGTTAACAGGTGAGATGGAAATGGCATCACATTCTAATGTCTTAGCCAATAGCAATTTACAATTCAGAGATAATGAAAATGTAATCTCTGAAAAAGAGCCATGATTGCCTACGTCATTATATATATATATGATAGCAACAACAAAGACTAGGGCAATATTTCACGTGAAAACTGTGTAAGACGATCAGTGTTTTTCTTTAAAAGTCAACATATTTTAAATTTATTTACTTTTTAAATGTTTCAGTATATAAAAAAATATTTAATTGTAATTTTATCTATCTTTATATATCTATAATTCTCAAAATATGTGCATGTATGTATGTATGTATGTATGTATGTATGTATCTATCTATCTATCTATCTATCTATCTATCTCCGTGATCGGATGTTGTAAATGCGTCACCACATTTTTCATCCGATTTCGATGATTTTTTTTGTTTGATAGATAACTCTACAGTGCCGGATTTGAGTCCAAATTGACTGGAAAAAATTACAAGCTTGAAGGCAAGAGGTTCCTTCCTTTCAAGATTGAGAACGAAAAAACCGCCCTTTTCAGGGCCACTCCCATATTCAAATTCTTAAACCCCCATTTGGTGATGTGCCTCAGTTGCACCCAATTGTTGTTACTAACCCTGCTTTTCAGGTGGGGTGAATTAAAACTTAAGTAGCTCCAAATGAACGGTAAAATTTCCCACTAATGAAAGACCCAGTCAGAGACGGGGTATGCTGCTAGTTTACTTATATATGTATAAGGAGATAACGGAATTTGGGTCAATATATTAAACATACAAAATTAACAAATATTCCTTGCTAAAATTCGAGTGTAAGACAGACGATTTCCAATAAGTAGTAGCTCGTTAGCCTGAAGTCATTATCTTTTCCATCAATGCCTAAATTTTTGTGGAGTCGCATAATTTTAGTTTCTTATGTGAAGGAAATTTCATGTAAATCTAGAGGAAAATTAATAGAGATTAGGGAAAGGATTTTTGGCAGGATGTGTCATTGAAAATGTTCCTCATTTCTTGCCTCTGAATGTTACATCAAATACACGGATTGCTTGAAGAAAGATCAAGAAGTGTCAATTATAATGCTGCTCTATGTTTGGATTCAGGCGTTCTGTTTCATTTATTTTTAACATCATTTGCCCTCTGGTTATTCATAAAACCCAAGTCTTGAATTTCCTTCGTTTTCAATAAACAGAAACCTTTCAACTGACTAAATATAAATGACAGTTGAGCAGTCTTATTTAAAACTCGGGATCCAATTTTGAAGCAATAAATCTGGCCGCTCAAGTCAGTGAGGTGACACAAAATACAAGAGGAAGACTGCAGCATTATGCCAATAGATGATGCATTAAAGTAACGGTTGTGCACCGTGGAATTATTAGAGTTTCCCTAACTGATATAAAGAATAAGTCTAAAAACTGATACGCCGCAAATTAAAAATTATATTTATATAGAATTGCACGAGAAAGACATACATAGAACACGCTCTCTCTCTCTCTTTCTTTCTCTCTCTCTCTCTCTCTCTCTCTCTCTCTCTCTCTATATATATATATATATATATATATATATATATATATATATATATATATATATATATATATATATATATATTTTTGTCATCCACAGACAGACTGTATATGAAATGTGTGTGGGTGGGTCTTTGTACCGGGTGCCACATCAAAATTGTCCAACTGAATTATCTCAGAAAAGATTAAAATTATCTTACCTAAATTCAGGCCGGTAGACGAAAGTAAATACAGTATAATAAACGAATATATACATGAACAAAATATATAAATAAATAAAAGTGAACAGAAGTCAACACTTAGAAGAGACAATCTGTTTCATGCTAGATGCCATCGTCAGGCAATCGTGGCCTGACGATTCCATCTAGCATGAAACAAACTGCCGGCTCTCAGTTGACTTCTACGTTCACTTTTATATTTACACACGCTCTATCTCTGATATTGAGCACTTAATTCCATAAATATACCACATCTTAAGATTATATATATATATATATAAAGAAATATATTCTTAAAGTTTGCTATATTTATGGGATAAAGTGCTCTATATGAGAGAGCGTGTGCAGATATAAATGTGAACATAGAAGTCAACACTTAGAGGCGACAGTCTGTTTCCTGCTAGATGCAATCGTCAGGCCTGACGATTGCATCTAGCAGGAAACAGACTGTCGCCTGTAAATGTTGACTTCCATGTTCACTTTTATATATATATATATATATATATGTGTGTGTGTGTGTGTGTGTGTGTGTGTATATGTGTATATATATATATATATATAGAGAGAGAGAGAGATGTAAATATAAAAGTGAACATTGAAATCAACACTTACAGACGACAAGCTGTTTCATGCTAGACGCGATCTTGAGGCCACGTGATTAATTCTTTATCAATGAATTTGGGAAACATTCCACAAGAATTTAGTAGATGAAAACATTTTTGTGGCATTATTGTATAGCTCTATTGGCAAACCAAATTGAGTGTAAATAATCACAAATACGCTGAGGCCGATTTCCATGGACACTTCTATTTTGGAAATGATACACAGCTGTATAAAATAAATAGCTTCAAGGAATTAAATAGAAACATGATAAAACATCATATGTCATTCTGATGAGAATGCATAGAATGTTCTCTGAGGTTTTATGGATAGACATGAACAGGTTAAGATTGTAGTGATCGAGGTAAACATCTTTAGAGTCGCTTCCAACAGAGAATTTGTAAGCTGGACAAACATTTCCAGTGGAATTTACTCCTCGCCGATGAAATACAGAGATAATAAATATATATATATATATATATATAGTTTGCTACAATGTAAGTGACATGGTGAGTCTTTCAGTCTGGCGGAACAATGTAATATATGTCGTCCGAGCACTTTCCGTGGCATGTCACATCCAGCCTGGTCTTCAATTATGCAACTGTCACGTTGCAGCATTTATTACTATGTCGCCCTTTATAAATCTGCATCAACTCCGCCTCCGTTTTCTCAAAACTATTTATCCATATATATAGCAAATATTTACTATTTCCACCCTTTTATTTTTATAGCTTTATTACGTAGCATATTGTTACAGAGTACTGGCCTATTTTTAGAGAAACATAGCAAACTGTCATTTACTGGAAACAAATGACTATACAATAGTTGATGGCGACTTCCCATGGGAGTCACAGTTTGGGATTTAAAAGATACTTAACAGAACAAACTTACCGACAAAAATAAGAAGTAAATTTTAAAAATAGTTTTTTATTGAATGCTATTAGATGTCTACTCTGTTTTGGGCATCATAATAAGTGGTGGTTAATTTATAGCACGAACGCTAGAGAGATACAGGGGTTGGACAAAATAATTGGAACAGATGCAAAATCCACTCCTATATTTAAAGACCTATTATACTAAGAACTTTAAGTAAAACTTCGTAATTACAGATTATATCTATTGTAAATTCGTTTATTTTTGTAATGAAATATCTTTGTCTTATTTATTTTAAGAATTTAGTAAAATTTAAGCTAAGTGCGTGACCTCTCTCAGTTCGAAAAAGAGCAAATTATTTGTGCTTGCATGACAGGAGCCTCGATCACTAAGGTTGCTGAACTGTTTGGTTTTTCAAGAGCTACCATATCAAGAACACTGATGCAATTCGAGAAACAGGGCAAGACCTCTGTAACCGTAGCAATTCGGGCAGGACTTGGAAACTTACTGACAGGGACTGACGTGCATTGAAACGCAATGTGGCAAAAACAAACATCGGACAATTGCGGCCAAAGTGTCTGCAGAGTTGAATAACCATCTGAATTTTTCAGTTTCTACTAAAACTGTTCGCCGTGAGCTCCATAAGGCTGCATATCATAGAAGAGCCGCTGTGTGGAAACCTCTTCTCTCCACTCGCAACATTCAAAAGAGGTTGAATTAGTGCAGAGATCACAATGCCTGGTCTGCAGACCAATGGAAGCAAGTCATATTCTCAAACAAGTCCAGTTTTTCTCTTTTCCCAAGTTCAGGGCGAGTTTGTCTGTGGAGGCAGCCCAAAGAAGCCTACAACCCTGACTGCCTTCTTCTAATAGTGATGCATGGAGGTGGATCAGTGGTAGTTTGGGCCGCTCTATCATCGAAATGTCTCAGTCCAATAGTTGCCCTGCATGGTAGAAACAACATCAAAGATTACCTAAATATTTTGGGAGATCATGTTCATCCAATGTCCAAGATTTTATTCCCTGATGGTGACTGCATCTTCCAAGTCGATAATGCTCCAATACATACCACTCAAGTGATTAAGAATTGGTATGAAGTGCATGAAAGTTAGCTAAAACACACGGAGTGGCCTCACGGATCTCAAGATATCAATATTATTTGTGGTGCATTTTAGAGCAACAATTTAGGAGCAGATATCCTCCACCGTGGTGTCGTAAAGAGCAGGTGAAGTTTTTAATGGAAGAATGACTGAAACTTCCTCTGGATGAAGTCAGGATGATGTATGATTCCATTCCTAGGCGTATTAAATCTGTCAGTTTATCTCAAGGAGGACCAACTCTATATTAAATAAATTTTCTTTGAATTTAACAAGTGTTTCAATTATTTTGTCCAACCCCTATATATATATATATATATATATATATATATATATATATATATATATATACACATGAAAGAGAGAGAGATATATATGATGGTCTAAAATTTTCTAGGCATGAACGCTTAATATAAAAGATGAAGCCAAACATATGAGAATTTCAAAATGCTTCATAATGAAATTTTCACCGCCTTCTTCGTTGATAGATATTCCCACATTCTGAATTACCTTTTCATATATTAGCCTGAATGATAATTAAAAATTAAATTTTAACACTTTGTTTGCTCAGAAAACTTTATTTATGACAGAATTACATAAATGTCAATTGAATTTTAAATTATTAATTATCAGAAAATCATGTTCATATTTCAAATTGTCTACTTTAACTCTTTTAGAGTATAATATTTTTTTGGTTTAAATATACTGACACTATGTTTTTATTATTATTTTCAATTTCTTAATAGTTCACTTAACTGTATGTTAAATCCTGGCTTCTTCGGGTGAATTCTATTTACAGACAATTATTAACTCAAAATTTCGACCAATAATTAATGAACTGGAAATATTTTTTATAAATATTTTCAATCTATGATGTGTCCGATTTGAATATTCTCAAATCTGATCGACTTTTCTTCACATATATTTTATTTTCGTTATGTAATTGGTTTAACGCATGCCGGAAGAAATATTCTCCGACAACCTCATGATAATATTTTGCTTTGAGAAAAAAACGCAAAATGCAAACGTGCAAATTTGGAATCGAAAAATCATTAACATTTAAAAATTTATTGTCTGACACCTAAGTATTTATTTTCGTTTATTATTCATTCTTAGATTGATTCAGTAACCTTTATCGACTGAAATATATTCGATACGCTATATCAAATAAGTACGAATAATTACACAATTAACAATGTAATTACTTGGAAAAATTTAGCTGTGTATTAAGTAATAATTCTATCTAAACCATTTTATACAAATATGACGTTGCAATCCTTAATACCACTTGAGAACGAATATATGAATTTAGTTAAAAAAAATTGCATTTCTATCTTTGAAATCAGAATGAATACCGAAGGCTACTTTTAGGCCTCTCTATATTTCTGAGATGAGGTAATTTTAGTATTTACATTGTTACAACTGTTGTCCTCATCTTTATTGCCAGTGAATACAAGTGACATGATGCAAAGAGATGTGTCTTCCATACCTGGCTACTGCAATGGTGAACAAAAACAAGGAGCGTTGAGTTAAATGGAGATAATTGAGTCATCCGGAAGAGGCATGACACTTGAGACGAGAAAAACATACCTCTGTGCACAAATAAATGGTTCAGTTCGAAACGTCGTGAATATTGCAATAAAGATGAGGAAAAGAGCCCAAGTAATGTAAATAATGTAAACTACATCCAGGATTTAGAAAAATGGATTGATTGAAGAATGTAACTCCGGGGATATATCAAATTAGGAAGCTGTTTATTACATCTAATGCCAAACTCTAATAAACGAAAATAAAGCCATGGCAACTAGGAATTTTTAAAATGAAAAGTGACTGACACTGCAAATGAAGTTATATTCAAAAGAAAACGGGACAGACAAAATATTCAAAGAAAGGCTTTAACATGAGAATTGATTGATATCAAAATGGAAGATTTGTAATAACTGAATTAGAAACATTAAATGCAGCACACACATGCAATCCATTGATAAAGAAACCGGAAAAAGTTCTGTGCACTCTCTAGGGAATGTCTGACTCTTTCTAAAATACCTTACACTTACAAGAATCAGATTCGCCTCAAAATATTGATACCATACTGGATATGCATATTTCTCACATTCCAAAGTTGATAATTGGCAATACTTTTTCCAAGTCTTGGAGGGAAAGACCATTTTCCCACTCAACCTTCTCTTTCCCACAGATGCAACGTTGCCATCCAAACATACATGTATCACTAATTTCATATTGAATATTCAAATGAACTTTGATCTTTAATTCTAGATGTTCAGATATTTTTAGCTAGTCAGGGTTACGTAGAGAAATTAGCCTTATTCATTCCGTATTCCAGTTGTAAGTAGGAATTGTGATCCAAGAGGGTTATTTTCCCCCTAAGAATTGACACTTTGTGCAATCGACTCCAATGTGGAAGGTTCCTTTTATACATCACTTTTGACATCTTCAATTAATGAAAATCTTTAACTCTCTTCATTATTTGTAAAATCTCCATATCGTAAAATTAATATTCCTTTTATATCACACAACACTTTCATCAATACAATTTCAAATTTAACACTCTGATATTTTTGACTCTCCGCACATGTCCTGAATGAAATTTAGTTTAAAAAATTTTGAAATAAATTCGTCGTTGTTTATATTCTTTAATATTCCTCTCCAGAAAAGAAAATTACAGTACATCTAATTTAATGTTAAATAATACTTCCTTTGCGATATTATTTACTTCTCATTTTAAAACCTTCTTGGTCGCCACATTTTCTCATTTATTAACCTTAGGTATGAGGTATACTAAGCGGTTTCACATTTAACAAGAAATCTCAGGAGTTAAATCCATTATATCAGTGATATTGTTTACGGATGAACTTTCAACAATTTTATTTAACACCAGATCAAAATTCGATTCAGACACTTGTTTATCTTCTCATCACAGAAAGTGTCATGAATACAGTTTCCAAGCTCATGATCTGAATCTACGTCGTTTAACGTATGCCTATATCGACTCACTTGGTACAAACTTTTACGAACAGAAAGCAACAAGGAGATGAAATAAGAAGAGGCAAACTCATAGGAATTGAATTGATAAGCTGATTTCCATACATTCCCATAAGCACTCTGTAAAAGTCCCCTTACAAAATCAATAAACTCTGAAAATCCGATAGACACAACTATAGTAAACAGAATTCTAGTAAACTGGTAAAGAAATAAAACGCCAGCAATCATTCATTTATCCTACCCATATTAAAGTGCGTGTGTTTCTTAATCAAGACATGCGTAAAACTTGACTTCCAACTTAGGATTTCAGCGATATTTTCCGGTTTCAAGTGGAACATAAATCCGTGCTATTTTTTTTTTAAATGTCATCTGTCTTTATTTCTTTTATCTATATGTAAAGAAACGGCTCTATGACATACATACATACATACGCATACATACATACGTTTGACATATGGACAGATATGTCACTGGGCTGTTATGTCTGTATGCACAAGGTCGCAAAACGAAAGGCTCTAATATATGTGTATTCCAGGGTGAGTATATATATATATATATATATATATATATATATATATATATATATAATATCTGATTTAAAATCCTACAATGCCAAACGGTTCTAATACAGTTGTAGATAAAATCACTAAACACACAGGCAAACACACACTCTAACTAAAGACATTTGGTGAGGTTAATCTAGAAAAATTACATTGATTTATGATTCGCACTTTTCGTCAGAGACTGCAATGTTTCTTTATTCTTCCCTACAAAAAATGTGTCCTTCATCCTTTATATTAATCAGATGAAATTAAAGCGCATCTGATCTTCGGCGAAACGCATCGTTAATAAAATGCTCCATTTTGTCTCATCACTTCACACGCAGATCATATCGAACATTATGTACATTGTTCGGACTATTGTCCTCATCTTTGTTGCCATAATTCTAACAACGTTTCGGCCGTTGTACGCTCCGGATTTTTCACGTGATTGGAATCCCCCGGGGTAGACTGTTCTAGTTCCACGTGTCATGTCGATTGGATATCAGTTATCAGTTATATCCTGTTACTTCACCTCTCCAAGGTCTCAACGGCCTTAACCAGGTATTGAACTCAGAACTCTTTTGGTCCTGTCACTGGATCTAACCAACGCCTTTATCCACCGTGCAATGTGTCCTTAATGAACTAGAACATTCTAGCCCAGCGAGCTAATTAAAGGGTTGCAACCAACTGAAAAGGCCAAAAATGTTTTGATAAATATGGCAACAAAGATGCGAACAATAATCCGAATAATGTAAATAGATAAGAATAGTGTATATAATACTTCATCTCAGAAATATAGACAGATAGATATCATATCGAAATCAAGACCAATAAATGGAATGCGACGGACAGCCTCCCTGATGCGCTTGTGTGAATAGGTGGCGGTACAAGTGGATGGAGTTCTGTGAAAGTGACAAACATGATTAGGTGCTATACAGTATTTCATGTTCGGTAGAGCCATGATCGTCAACATCCTGAATGGACGCAGAACATAGATAATGTAGTAGATAGCTTTGTGGAAGAGGAACCCTCCCTGATTGCTTGACCGGTCTTTCAGAATAAATTGACGTACACATTATCGATTTCGGATGGGACTGATTAAGGAAAACAATCGCGGTAACAATAACAAGAGAATCGTAATAGGTTTTGATTGCATCCGTGCCTCTCCTGAAAACCGAAACTGACAAATGCCGCCCGTCGGTCAATGAATAAACAGTCAAAAGGCACGCGCACAAACATGAGTAAATATTAACTGCTTACATATAAGGAGCAAATGCACTTAAATATAGACTACAATGTTATCAGTGTTGAATACTTGTATTTGTGTTTGTTAGAATATTAAATTCCGTTCATTTGGACGTCTTCTCTTGGCGATAATAATTGTTTCTCGTTACGTCGATTGGTTGGGAGCTAGCAAGAAAAATCAACTGTATTATTTGGCACTTCAGTTAGCTTAATTATATCAATCGATTACCTGATTTTATAATATATATATATATATATGATGTGTGTTTATATATAATGAGTGTATATATATATATATATATATATATATATATATATATATATATAATATGTGTATATATATATAATATGTGTATATATATATAATATGTGTATATATATATAATGTGTGTTTATATATAATATGTGTATATATATATAATGTGTGTTTATATATAATATGTGTATATATATATAATGTGTGTTTATATATAATATGTGTATATATATATAATATGTGTATATATATATATAATGTGTGTTTATATATAATGAGTGTATATATATATATATAATATGTGTATATATATATATAATGTGTGTTTATATATAATGAGTGTATATATATATATATATATAATGTGTGTTTATATATATATATATATATAATGTGTGTTTATATATAATGAGTGTATATATATATATATATAATATGTGTGTTTATATATAATGAGTGTATATATATATATATATATAATATGTGTGTTTATATATGAGTGTATATACATATATATATATATATATATATATATATAATATGTGTGTGTATATATATATATATATAATGTGTGTTTATATATAATGAGTGTATATATATATATATATATGTGTGTGTGTATATATATATATATATAATGTGTGTTTATATATAATGAGTGTATATATATATATATATATATATATATATATAATATGTGTGTATATATATATATAATGTGTGTTTATATATAATGTGTGTATATATATATATAATGTGTGTTTATATATAATGAGTGTATATATATATATATATAATGTGTGTATATATATATATAATGTGTGTGTATATATATATAATGTGTGTATATATATATATATATATATAATATGTGTGTATATATATATAATGTGTGTTTATATATAATGAGTGTATATATATATATATATATAATATGTGTATATATATATAATGTGTGTTTATATATAATGTGTATATATATATATATATATGTAATATGTGTGTATATATATATATATATATATATATATATATATAATGTGTGTTTATATATAATGAGTGTATATATATATATATAATATGTGTGTGTGTATGTGTATATATATATATATATATATTAACTGGTTAAAGCGGCGGATCTAGCGTGAATGGTCTTTGTTCTGATAGTGAGTCGGGCCTTGGTTCAAATCATTTATCTGATGTTAATGAAAGCAGGGAAAACAATATTCTGGTTGGTTAAGGAAATATCTCGCGATAATTTTTTTTCACCTCAGTCTTTCTAATCTGACCGTGAATCGAATATTGATTCAAGAATAGTTGTAGATGTGATAAAAGCATTGAGAGTACTGAATGAGATATCCTACATGAAATTGCTTTTTTCTGCTCCGTCTTACTTTGGAATTGACTCGGATATTGATTCTAGACACCTCTTAGATGATAACGGAATCAGTAAAAGCAATGGTTGACCTGATGCGGTTGATAAGCCTTATCCCCCATTTACGTCACACAAATTGAACATAGAATGGAATTTTTTAAAAAACTGATTACACTTTTGACAAAATATGTGAATTTCATTGTTCGGAATGAAGAGTTGCTTTTAATGTAACAAAAGCTGTTGTGTGAAAATTATTTTGGATTATGTTTGTGGATAAAAACAGTAAGAAAAAAGGAAATTTATCATTTGAAACCTAATGAGCAGATCGCCTTGCAGAATAAGACCGGAAATTGGACAAGAACTGTGTGATTTCCTTAGAGACACAGGAACAAAGAATACGATATTTATGTTCAGAATATTAGAAAGAGCAATAGGAATGGAAAGCTCTTCATACCTATGTTTTATAGGTTATGTAAAAGCGTTTGCTAAAGTATGTCAGAAAGTACCGTGTGAACTGATATATCAATTTGATTATATATATATATATATATATATATATATATATGTGTGTGTGTTAGTGAAGGTAATAGATCCGTTGGTATATAATCCAGCTGGATCCTACTAATATCAAATATTAAAATGATCCACAAAATGAGCTCAATTTATTTATTATCACACACACACACACACACACATATATATATATTACACAACAATTTTTTTTAGTTGTGTAATATAGTGATTTTCCAAGCGGAGCTTAGACGTAGGGGAACCATGTGAAGATCGAACTCACTACACAATAGTAATTGTTTTAGAGAGACATGCTTGCTAACCATTGCAAGGCTTTGAGGTCCCCTTTTATATATATATATATATATATATATATATATATATATATATATATATATATATATATATATATATATATATATATATATATATATATATCCTATACTAATACTAATAAATTCAGTAAATCCGCACAAATGAAACGACTTTTAAGACAATGGTCAGTCTTCTTACTAGATTGATTCAACCATTATGGTGAGGTGATTCTCAAAGAATTAGAGGTCCATCCATGATTCATTTTTGGTGGCCTAAAACATAACAACGTAAGATATGCAGATGACTCAGAGTTAACAGCACACATATATGACACTTCATGAACCCGTAGTGAATGTAGTAAGGAAATAGAAAGGGGAAAATTCTAAACATCAAATGTGACTCAGGATTTATGATTACCAACAAGAGGGACATCCGAATATGCGAACTAAGAAACTGAGATATCAAAATCAAGGAAGTACAATACTTGAAATATGTAGGTAGTTGTTGGAAACTTCGAGACGGGAATCCGAAGACGTATTGGAGTAGCGGAAGATGTCTCCCAAATGTTAATCTAGATACACATGTAAATGTCCTTGGCAGCAAAGAAAATAATACTGAAACGTTATGTCATGTAGATCATCCTATATGGATTGAATGATCAAGTAAATTTGGACAACAAAATAATGTGTTCTTCAGCAGGTTTCTGAGAATATCATTAATTGATCATGTGAGCAATTACAAAGATTCATACAAAATTATACAAAGATAAACATATATCTGTTTACGTGTCTAGAAAGTTTTAGGGTACACAATGCGTATGTAAACTCACAGGACATATTGAAGACATGAAGAATAGAGGAATCGGTGGAAAACTTGCCCAACTGGCTAGTGTAAGTTATTGGTAGAATTGGGGTTAGGAGAGATATCTAAAAGGCACGCCTTTCTTAGAGCTATAGTGGAGAGGATGTTGTGAAGTGCTATGACTGAATACGTCTGAAGGCACACGACACACAGAAGACGAATTTTGATTTTATATTTTATTAGCTAAGCGATATATTGCAAGAGTTTGCAAATTAGGTTACGTAGAGATAGTAGTTGTAATGTCGGCCAGACATGCTTGCCAACTATTGCTAATCGCCAAAGTCACTTGTACGACAGTTTAAAATTATCTCTGCTCAAGAGAATCGAAGTTTGCCAGACTAATTAGTACTAGAAATAACATCAGGAATTGAGTTTATAGCTTATCGATTAATTGATATTTATTAAATTAGTCTCAATGAACCGAAAATATATTCCTAAGTAATATAATTATTTAAAATATAATATCTAAAATAAATATTATTTCCAGTGTAACTGCAACACTGATATTATAAAAAATGTTAATAATTAAATAGAAATATCAGAATATACTCAGATATGTTTTTGTTCCGTTATAATTTTTGGTCTGAGGTGTTTACAATTATAAAAATAATCCACTTTTTTTTAAATATATCTATGCAACAAATATGTCTCATTGTATTTGAATATAAACAGTGACGTAGTTTCGGATAGTTTGAATAAAATATAGGCACATTCTATGGTTACATGAATACCCAAGTCTAAAAAAATGAATAAATACCCGTGTAACTACATTATTTACACAGGAAAATACACATAATACTGATGTGGCTTAGATCACAAGTTTCCATGAGAATGGATAACAAACAAGTTGTATGACCGGCATAGGAATTGGAATCTTTAAGACAAGTTCAGGCACAAAGCTCTTCTGTTACTTCCACTTTTGCTCGTGAAGTCGGTTTCATGCCGTTTCCATGGGCACATTCCCATGGAAACGGTCTGAATCCCACTTTCTTACCGCAAACTGTAGGTTAATTAATGGATTCGCTAATTTTGTATGGCACCCAATAGAAGAGAAGACAAATTCTGAATTCCGAAACCTGAAGAAGCATCTTACGAGGATTTATTTTCAAAAACGACCTTGTAATTAATTATGGAGGGTCATGATTGCCTAAGTACGGAAAGGACATAGCATTTGTTACTTGAATAAATGTCTCCTTTTCGGAGAAAATTCTTGCAACAAAACATTTTTGACATTCATGAGTCTACCTCGTTTGCATATGCTGTTGCATTCGACAATATTTAATGTTTTGATATGAAACTTATATCCAATCTGTTTCAGCGCCTCGTAAATTTAGAAATATTCTATGTTCATTAAATTTTGTTCAAATCTGTAAAGATATCGAATTGGTTTTCAATATCTCTTTATACCACGAGGATATTTCATCGGCACCTCATAATATCATTGATGACAAGAAAAATTATCATTATTTTTTGTTTTTCAATAATTTTACTCTTAGCAAGTTGAAAAAGCCATTAAAATGGGAGTGAAAACAAATCGGTAAAGCCTAGAAAAAGGAACAGGAAATCCTATCCTCAAGATAAAAAAAGGATAAATATATACCACTCAGTAGGACAATAAAACAAATGTACATTTTTACAGTTTGTCTCAAAATGATCTGCCTTTCAATGGTCAATTATGACTGACAAAGCAGTAAATATTCTGCAGTAACTTGCCGTTTCTTGCTGTATTTCGCTGGTCGTCAACCAAGATTATATACCCCAGTCTGTCCTACTATTTAACACATAGCTGGTTGGTGGAGAACAGATGGATTTATACGTTTTCCATGATATTTCCACGTACGAATGTAATGAATCTGACAGGAAATTGAACTCTGCTTTCAGATTTTTCATGCCGAGCCGTTATATATTACGCCACACTACACATTCCTTTTCACTGTTAATAATAATTAAATAACAATTCCTCGACATCGGATGCTATATGAATTAGAACGAGTTACAAATCGATTATTATCGTTCGCGTAGATGATACACAACAATAAGCATTAGGTTATACAATTAATATAATGTTAAATGAAGGGGGGCAATGGTTGATATAATGGAACATTTTCTCTTCCTAATCTGATAGTGTTTCAAGAATCTTTTCCCTTTTATCGCCTTGTGGTACTTTTGATAACAATTTCCAATATATATTCTTCTATTCGTCATTATCTTTTATTTTCTTTGGTCCTTCACACTTGCTAATGACGTTAAAGCCTGAAGAAACACAGATCGCGAACAAAGACCATTCAATCCGTGCCCTTGCCCGCTTCACATGTATCGTTATCGTCGCTTCTCAAACTTATAGATTGTCATTGTGCTTCGCCTGCCTCCGCTAAATTACGTTTATTTTTATTGTACTACATCCAACATTATACACATAATTTTTCAATTGATTTTAACGGATGTGAATATATGATTCATCATATATATATATATATATATATATATATATATATATTCATTCTTTTTTTTTTTCGCAAACTATAGTTCATAATTAATCAACTTTCTCAGGTTCATTCCCTAGTTCCTAAATACTAGTACGAAGGATATCCAAAAGATTTCGTTTGGAAGCAGTACCATTTTTACAGATTAATATTCTGGTGTTTTATTTAGTTTTCGCCTGTTAAAAGCAAACTAAAAGCAGTGTGTAGATATAGAGAAGACCATTCATATGAAAGTAATTAAATGGTAATATAAGGATCTAAATTCTATTTTCTATGTGGAAATATAAACAGCAAGTAACGTATAATATTTATAAATGGCTGAGGGCTTAAAGTGTACTAATTTTATTTCGATATGTAAACTGACGTTAATTCTAATATTTCTTTTTCTTGGTCTTCCTTGCTTATGTATGTATTATATCGTTCTTTCTTCCTTTCACATCTTTCATCTTCATTTCTTTTTTTCTCATATGTGTCCCGTCTTCCTTTCTCTCTTTCATATGTTCATTCTGCCTTTCTCTCTTTCATATGTTCATTCTGCCTTTCTCTCTTTCATATGTTCATTCTGCCTTTCTCTCTTTCATATGTTCATTCTGCCTTTCTCTCTTTCATATGTTCATTCTGCCTTTCTCTCTTTCATATGTTCATTCTGCCTTTCTCTCTTTCATATGTTCATTCTGCCTTTCTCTCTTTCATATGTTCATTCTGCCTTTCTCTCTTTCATATGTTCATTCTGCCTTTCTCTCTTTCATATGTTCATTCTGCCTTTCTCTCTTTCATATGTTCATTCTGCCTTTCTCTCTTTCATATGTTCATTCTGCCTTTCTCTCTTTCATATGTTCATTCTGCCTTTCTCTCTTTCATATGTTCATTCTGCCTTTCTCTCTTTCATATGTTCATTCTGCCTTTCTGTCTTTCATATGTTCATTCTGCCTTTCTGTCTTTCATATGTTCATTCTGCCTTTCTGTCTTTCATATGTTCATTCTGCCTTTCTGTCTTTCATATGTTCATTCTGCCTTTCTGTCTTTCATATGTTCATTCTGCCTTTCTGTCTTTCATATGTTCATTCTGCCTTTCTGTCTTTCATATGTTTATTCTGCCTTTCTGTCTTTCATATGTTCATTCTGCCTTTCTCTCTTTCATATGTTCATTCTGCCTTTCTCTCTTTCATATGTTCATTCTGCCTTTCTCTCTTTCATATGTTCATTCTGCCTTTCTCTCTTTCATATGTTCATTCTGCCTTTCTCTCTTTCATATGTTCATTCTGCCTTTCTCTCTTTCATATGTTCATTCTGCCTTTCTCTCTTTCATATGTTCATTCTGCCTTTCTCTCTTTCATATGTTCATTCTGCCTTTCTCTCTTTCATATGTTCATTCTGCCTTTCTCTCTTTCATATGTTCATTCTGCCTTTCTCTCTTTCATATGTTCATTCTGCCTTTCTCTCTTTCATATGTTCATTCTGCCTTTCTCTCTTTCATATGTTCATTCTGCCTTTCTCTCTTTCATATGTTCATTCTGCCTTTCTCTCTTTCATATGTTCATTCTGCCTTTCTCTCTTTCATATGTTCATTCTGCCTTTCTCTCTTTCATATGTTCATTCTGCCTTTCTCTCTTTCATATGTTCATTCTGCCTTTCTCTCTTTCATATGTTCATTCTGCCTTTCTCTCTTTCATATGTTCATTCTGCCTTTCTCTCTTTCATATGTTCATTCTGCCTTTCTCTCTTTCATATGTTCATTCTGCCTTTCTCTCTTTCATATGTTCATTCTGCCTTTCTCTCTTTCATATGTTCATTCTGCCTTTCTCTCTTTCATATGTTCATTCTGCCTTTCTCTCTTTCATATGTTCATTCTGCCTTTCTCTCTTTCATATGTTCATTCTGCCTTTCTCTCTTTCATATGTTCATTCTGCCTTTCTCTCTTTCATATGTTCATTCTGCCTTTCTCTCTTTCATATGTTCATTCTGCCTTTCTCTCTTTCATATGTTCATTCTGCCTTTCTCTCTTTCATATGTTCATTCTGCCTTTCTCTCTTTCATATGTTCATTCTGCCTTTCTCTCTTTCATATGTTCATTCTGCCTTTCTCTCTTTCATATGTTCATTCTGCCTTTCTCTCTTTCATATGTTCATTCTGCCTTTCTCTCTTTCATATGTTCATTCTGCCTTTCTCTCTTTCATATGTTCATTCTGCCTTTCTCTCTTTCATATGTTCATTCTGCCTTTCTCTCTTTCATATGTTCATTCTGCCTTTCTCTCTTTCATATGTTCATTCTGCCTTTCTCTCTTTCATATGTTCATTCTGCCTTTCTCTCTTTCATATGTTCATTCTGCCTTTCTCTCTTTCATATGTTCATTCTGCCTTTCTCTCTTTCATATGTTCATTCTGCCTTTCTCTCTTTCATATGTTCATTCTGCCTTTCTCTCTTTCATATGTTCATTCTGCCTTTCTCTCTTTCATATGTTCATTCTGCCTTTCTCTCTTTCATATGTTCATTCTGCCTTTCTCTCTTTCATATGTTCATTCTGCCTTTCTCTCTTTCATATGTTCATTCTGCCTTTCTCTCTTTCATATGTTCATTCTGCCTTTCTCTCTTTCATATGTTCATTCTGCCTTTCTCTCTTTCATATGTTCATTCTGCCTTTCTCTCTTTCATATGTTCATTCTGCCTTTCTCTCTTTCATATGTTCATTCTGCCTTTCTCTCTTTCATATGTTCATTCTGCCTTTCTCTCTTTCATATGTTCATTCTGCCTTTCTCTCTTTCATATGTTCATTCTGCCTTTCTCTCTTTCATATGTTCATTCTGCCTTTCTCTCTTTCATATGTTCATTCTGCCTTTCTCTCTTTCATATGTTCATTCTGCCTTTCTCTCTTTCATATGTTCATTCTGCCTTTCTCTCTCTCTCTCTTATGTTCCGTCAGTCTTTCTCTCTCTCTCTCTCTCTCTCTCTCTTATGTTCCGTCTGTCTTTCTCTTATGTTCCGTCTGTCTTTCTCTCTCTTATGTTCCGTCTGTCTTTCTCTCTCTTATGTTCCGTCTGTCTTTCTCTCTCTTATGTTCCGTCTGTCTTTCTCTCTCTTATGTTCCGTCTGTCTTTCTCTCTCTTATGTTCCGTCTGTCTTTCTCTCTCTTATGTTCCGTCTGTCTTTCTCTCTCTCTCTCTCTCTCTTATGTTACGTCTGTCTTTCTCTCTCTCTCTCTCTCTCTCTTATGTTACGTCTGTCTTTCTCTCTCTCTCTCTCTCTCTCTTATGTTACGTCTGTCTTTCTCTCTCTCTCTCTCTTATGTTACGTCTGTCTTTCTCTCTCTCTCTCTCTCTCTCTCTTATGTTACGTCTGTCTTTCTCTCTCTCTCTCTCTCTTATGTTACGTCTGTCTTTCTCTCTCTCTCTCTCTCTCTTATGTTACGTCTCTCTCTCATGTTACGTCTTTCTCTCTCTCTCTCTATGTTACGTCTGTCTTTCTCTCTCTCTCTCTCTTATGTTACGTCTCTCTCTCTCTCTCTTATGTTACGTCTGTCTGTCTTTCTCTCTCTCTCTCTCTCTCTCTCTCTTATGTTACGTCTGTCTGTCTTTCTCTCTCTCTCTCTCTCTCTCATGTTACGTCTGAGAATAATGATATAATATTAATTCAGATATTCCCCACCAATTCACTTAAAAAGACAGGAAGGAAACCTATCAATATTGGAGGGAGGGATCAACCTATTGAACTTGGAAAATGATTTTCATGCTAAATATTTTAAGAGACATAGTTGAAAGAATTCAACCGACAGCGGGACTGATTGCCCGCTTAATGAATGCCGAATGTTTGCTTCGAAGGAAACGGCTAATATTACCCTTTCTGATATTTTGCCTCGGATAAAATAATGCCCGAAATACCCAGAATCTGTACACATGTATCTGACATGAGGCATTTGAATCCGAACAAAACACGTGAATAATTTTGATGTTATTGTTATATATAAACAGATGTTAAATACAGTTACATGATCCTTGAAACGATACGTATACAGCAGAAACAACCATTTACAAATGAACTCAGCATGCGAAGATATATGAATTAAGAAAAAATCTGCACCCATTGCCTGCGTCAAAACAAGCAGAACTTATTATTAAACCATCATTTGTCTCTTCCTCATGTTGAATTAAAGTCGAAAGCATTGACCATATTTATTCGGAAAGGAAATTTGGGAATTTTTAAAGGAATTTCCTTCTTGTCTGAGAATGATTATTTATAATCTGGAAAAGTTGATCAGTAAAATTAATCTACCAAAAATGTATTTGGTCTTTAATAAAATTTTACTTAAAGAACATTTCCTGTCTAAGGATACAGAAAAAATATATAGGATTATATAAATAACAAATACGTAACGTTTATAAATCTAACATGTTTGACAAACTTTTTCTGTTTTTGTTTATCCTATCTTTCTGTCAGATTCCGATCCATGTTCAATCTGTATTTGTCCCAATTTTTATATATATATATTTGTCCCAATTAATTCATTCATTTATATATATATATATATATATATATATATATTTGTCCCAATTCATTCACACATATATATATATATATATATATATATAATGGTTGCAAGAAATAGGTTGGATTAATGTTCTCTATAATACTAAAATGCATTTGTTACTCTTAATATTATAACTATTGTAATAAATCCTATGTTTTTTGAAGTTCAGAAACATTCTGCCTATCCTTGCCAGAACCATTGGTTTCTTATTCTACATGTAAAATAAAAGGCACGCATATTCATTCTTCCAAACTTTTTGACAATATAGAATGCATATATTTACATATGCCTCACGATTTTTTGACGTTTCTCTACATTGTTTTTGCATACATTTCCAGTTTCCAATGTTATTTATACAGTTTTCTATTTCCTCTATATCTTTATCTATTTATTATTTATTCTCAGTATCTTCGATTTTTAGCAATTTTTTTTCTATATTATTCTTGCTTAGTTTTGTCTGTATTATTTATGAACTCTCATTTTATTATATACTTTACTTTTGTTGGTTTTCATTTTGTGTTTCTTTTTTAAAAAAATCATAATTTTGCAATTCAGCCAAATCGCTCTTATTGCAATATCTAAAACTGTTGTTGAAGGTAATATTATTGGCGTCCTTTTTGAAAAGATCGTCTACTCTTGCAGATTCTTTTACACTTGTGTAAATAAAGAAGAATACACTGGAATTATCAATGGTAAATACTTTGTGAAAAAACAGTCCAATTTTCATCGAAGAATTTTATTCGATATAAGAAACAGTATAAATTTTGCAGTAGTCTGATTATAATTAAATTCTATTCGACTACCCAAACCCGTTTTGGCAGGTTATATCCATAAGACCGGTTCATTAATTATATTTTGTAAGATATATCTATACATACGGTGAGTCTAGTTTTCACAATCACGAGTCATGTAAGCCGTTACGGTCGTAGGAGTTATTCCTTACCAAGTTAGCCAGGATGATTCCAAACGACTCCAGCATAGTATTAATTCAGAGATTTTCTTCTCCGTGACTAGTCGTAAAGCCATAGGACCCATTCTGTCCTTCTATTTACCCATATTTATGGAGAAATGTTCCCAACGTAAGAATCGAGAGTGAATGTAATGAACTCGACTGGAATTTGAACTCTACACTCGGAGTCCTCAATCCGAGCCGTTATTCATTACGTGTCTGTGTCTCCTTCGGTTGATATATCCATACCAACACGAATACTTTTCACAAACTCTTGGTCTGATAACATTTCCAATTCGTAGAATTTGTTCCATAGTTATGTCCAGATTTACTCATGTATCTACAATTATTGATATGTTAAATTATCTGTCTAGAATATTATTAATTGTCCAATAATTCACTATAGATCTTGGTAGCTGATTTATCCACCGATCTAGCTTCTCTCAAACGGGTAAATATTATATTGTATCTTCCAATACTAATAAATCAAGAGGAGTAACACTTCGTCACCACCAATCTGACTGTATATTACTTCCGTCCTGATGAACTGATTCCTTGCCTTGAATATCTAATGGGACTAAACTTTGAGACTAAAAAAGACAGTTTCTCGCATATTCGCAACATTGATAAAGATGCTGGAAGAATAATCAGTTCCTTTTGTCGATCCAGAAATGTTCTGACGTCTGTTACCATGCCCTATCTTTAAAAGATTCAAGAGTAACCAAAACTAAATGTACTTTTACCATGACTGGACTGGTGTTGCCACAGTCCTGACTGTTAAGCTTTCAAAGAAATCTAAATCGGTTAGACATGCAGGTGATTAAAAATTTCCAGACTAATCATTTGTGTCAAAGACGGGCAAATGAGAAGGTATCACGGACTGAACGAACCTCATGAAGGAGGCTGATGGAAGAAGTAGACTGAACATTGATAAAATAATATCAAAACAATATAAAAATCGCAGATAGGCAAAAATTCGGTCCTTCCTCAAAAGGGATAATTGTATTCATCTGTAGACTTTCTTAAACTTTCCTCATCCAAATCTAAAAATATGTAACTGAAAAATAATTGTTTATCTGAATGACAGCCATTCCATTATATCACCTCCCACTGCTTCTCCGCCATTCCCTTCTATTTGCTGCGTCACTTCGAGTCTCTGGTTGATAATGGCTCTTCAAATTTGCTGTCCTATGTAGCTCTTAGTAAAGTTTATCACTTCGCTACTATTCGTAAACCCTACTGGCTATTTCTCACTTTATATTTTCGTTACATATATTAGATGTACTTGCTTTTCTTTGGCAATTCTTTGTGGAAATGGGTTACTTTCAGTTATGAATATAATCTAACATACATCACAGATAGTTACAGGTGAAAGCATTCAACGATATTACTGTTCTGTCCGGTATATCAATGGAATATGAAAAATCATTGCAAAGGTGACGTTTATTAAATTGTATTCTCACAGGCTAACGTTTGAATAATGAAAGACCCCCAAAAAGTGGAGGCTGCAGGCAATATATTTCAGTAGGTATTTGATTAAGTAGTACATTTATCAGAATTTGGATTTTAATAACATGACATATACAGAGGCAATCTCACAAAAGTTGCACACATTTAACTTATGGATTCCAACTCTGACATGTAACCATGGAAACATACCCCCACAAATAACAAACCTCATACGAAGGCAAGTGCACAGGGTGTGCATATACATACATACATACATACATACATATATATATATATATATATATATATATATATATATATATATTATCTATTATATATATATATATATATATATATATATATATATATATAAATAATCCACAGACTGCTTCGTTGTATCACAGCTCATCACTGTGGATAGACGTCCCGTTGCCTCTAGCTTATGCTTATATATATATATATATATATATATATACACACACACATATATATATATATATATATATATATTGTGAGTAAATTTTTATGTATTTACATGAACTTATTGGTATATATAATTGTTTAACATGCGATATATTCTATCTTTGAACGAATTACAGTTAGATACAAGCTTAACCACAGATATACACTCACACACGTCCTAAGTAGCGTCGTAAATTCCGTTTTTCCTTTTACTGCCTAAAATGTGAAGAATAAAAAAGTTGAAAGTATTATTGGAAGAGATTTTTGGTCGGGCTGCTGTATTTTCACATTCTAATCGGTCACAAACGCGCGCACACATATAAAAAAAAAAACAATTAATTCAATGGATAATATTGCTTTATTTTTTATTCTCCATTTCATACTCCTCCCCTGTCTTTTGAACAGGTGTATATGTTTCATATTCATGATTGGATTGCCCATTAATTCTACAATATTTTTAATACCTTTTTACTTCAAGTAGAGCCATGCGTATTAAGTGTCATTATGATCTTGCTTGACATGAATTGATCTAAGAAATAAATGGTGTATATGGGGATCAAAATTCTAGCTAAACGATATTAGTTCAAGTAATTTTGACATTTAGCATTATTAAAAATTGAGTGATGTCTGTGTGGTAGTGTTCGTTTTATTTTTGAAATTATATCATAATTATACCAAAATGATACAATGTTTGAAAGGCTTGCAATCAATTAGAACGCACTTGGACAAATACTGTCGCAAATACCCATGTATTTTATATATTTTGTACATGTATTAATTATTTTATGCACCATATCAATTGTGAAAACAATGATTCGGGAGGTTCAAGGTACTTCTTACAGTTTTTAAACGAATTTCATACTCACGCATATCTTTTTCTTCTGAGATCATTAAAATGTAGCAAAATAAAACGACGATTTACGGGCTGAATTAAGTAAATCGTGATGGGAAAAACTTTTGCAGCGTAAAACACGCACACACACACGTGTGTGTGTGTGTGTGTGTGTGTTTGTGTCTCGTAGTGGGCAATATATTTTCATATCTCATGAAAGCTACCTTAAATAAATGAAATCTGAAGAGATCCAAAGTTTTACGTCTGGATATCGGACGAACATTAGGAAAGAGCTGATTAGGAAAAATCAATGGATTTATTATCCATCATTTTATAAAATTCAATAAGTTCTGTGTGAGGAAAATTTCCATTTTAGTATGAGGTGGAAACTCTCTCTTCTCTAAACCCAAGAACAAGTATAACAAGCTAACATTTGCCGAGGTTTCTGGATTTACGTCACAAAAACAACACCATGCGACGATCTGAGGATGGACATCGAAAAAGACCTATTCTCGGTAAAAGACATAATTAAATTCCAGAATAATACCAACGATCTTCAGTAAAATATGCTAAAGGATGTTTCTATGTTAAAAATATTCGACAAAATAATTATCACTGCAGACAAAATAAGTAACTATAAGAAAGTCGAGGCGGGTATGTACCCTGAAGCTATTAAGAAGGAAGTTAATAAGTTTTCTAAAAAGACTCAAACACCTGGAAATATAACAACAGTAGAGAAGAAATTAAAAACAATAATATATATTTTCTAAACAACCCTCAATAAAGACTACTGAATCCAGCAAAATATAATACGAGTACAATCAGCAAAATATCATTTAAATTGCATGCAAAGCCATGAAAATACTCTAGGAATTAACCAGTGGCACAAAAACATAATAAATATAAATTGTCTTGTTGAAAAACTGGTTATCTTAAGATATTTAAATAACCCGAGCTCATAATAAGAAAAATGAATTGTTGGTTATATGTAGGCATAGAAATAAACATCTACTTAAATACGTTGATCGACATTAAATTTTTAAAATGTAAATTCATCTTTATTTTTAATATTAATTAATATTTATTTTTAATGCAAATAATTGTTTTTTTTAGTTTCGTTTTTAAAAAAGAACACGTAATCTATCTTACATTAAAAATCAATATTCACTACTCAAAAATATATACAAATCACATTTATTTTAATAGCAACATATTTTTAAAAAATTAAACTATAATCCCAGAAAAATTTATAAATAAGCCAGCATTCCGATAGACAGTTACATATTTTTTAATTCAAATTACGTAACGGTCACTCCATATTTATCTCCTGAAGTTTGCGTTTTACTTGAAATTCCGATCTATGCTGTGTGGGATTATATATATATATATATATATATATATATATATATATATATATATATATATATATATATATATATATATATATATATACTCGCCACAATCCATCTTTCATATATATATTTCTGTCAACTATATCCTAAATATTGCTGCCACATCTTGTTTGTGTCTCCTGCTATATAACTCAAGATTCATCAAAAAATTATCAGAAAGATCTCTGATGGTTAATTTGCGACCTCTGACCTTGTCTCGCTTCAATTTCTCACCGGCATAACGTAGTTATCCTCTTTCGTTTTTGCCAAAACTTTCATGGGAAATGTTCTGATCAACTATTCTCTTTGGCATCACGGTCGTATGAATCTAAACGTAGTACTAGATTATCAATTCGACCCCATCGTTTCTACAGTTGGAGGAGATGTAACAGTTTATTTTCTCGCACTTCCAGTCTATGGGACTGCCTTCTGACTTCTTACTTTCCATTCAACTACGATCTTCAAGATTTTAATAGCAATATAAATCACTTTTCTATTTACCATAATCCTGTTCTTTTTTAGTCATTTCACCTCACTAACATTCTCTCTTTTTCATTCACTCTCACGAATCCTATTCTTTTGTCTAGTGACACTATTACGTTGCATGGGTTGAGCTTGAACAACAGCTATTGCTAACATATTCATGATATACATTTAGTCCAAACTTTTTAAGAATATCGATTAAAATCTACTCTAGATGTTCCTGCAATTAAAGCGATTTCTAAACCCTTTTGCTTAAACATTTATATTTTTCCTGATATATAAAATGTATATATATTTCCAGCATATATATATATATATATATATATATATAATGTGTGAGTGTGTTTGCATGTTCATATCTTTAGTGAAAACTAATATTGGCATTTAAAATTTACCGTCTCCTTTTGTCGTTGTCCGTTTTGACATGTATACAGTCTTCAATCAATAGAAAGTAGTTAAAATGCATATCATGTGTGTGCTGTTCTAATTCACCAGGAAATGGTAGACACGTGATACGCACGAATAGCTGCATTTTGAAAGGGAGATATACACAGTTTTAGAAGAGATTGCTACGCAT
Source organism: Acanthosepion esculentum (assembly GCA_964036315.1). Lineage (NCBI taxonomy): Eukaryota > Metazoa > Mollusca > Cephalopoda > Sepiida > Sepiidae > Acanthosepion > Acanthosepion esculentum. The sequence continues at coordinate 36,881,968 of OZ038482.1, read as the reverse complement.
TTGAATAGGTAAATAGATATTCATTGAGAAAGTGAAAACGTTATTACTTAATCAAATACCGCTTAAATTGACTTCAACGACCAACAAAAATACACTTAGCCTAATGATTTTTCTCTATTGCATAAAACATGTTCGAATATTGAAGATGAAATCTTTGGTAAAATTTATCATGGAAGACTGTAGGAATAAACAAGAAATAACTTAAAACAGTAAAGCAAATGTGCCCATTTCATTGCGATGAAAATATCTTTAGTAAGTCTACTATTAGTTTTTGACCACATCAAATTGTTATTACAAGATTTCGATCAAAGATTATTTGAAACAGAAAGAATTCGTATCCACTTACCGCAGTGCAAATGGGAATATATGTTTATTGATTACAGATTTTTTTAAAAATTCAATTTATCTTATTGTTTGTATTGATCTCGTTCGAATTGATTTTTGTCTCACCATTCTCTGCTATAGGAAAACATTCCATAAAAATGATTGACTGTAGAATTAAATCATGTTCTGTCTCATGAATAAAATAAATCATCTAGATAATTTATATGGCCTTTCCTTTTAAAAGCTATGTGATCGTGACTCTCCACGATTTCCTCTTGTTTGTAACTCTAATAAGTAACCTTGTGTTATCCCTATTCATTTCTGTATTTCCGTCCTTTTCGATACGATCTTTAGGTAACTTACTGGCTGTATCCTTTTGTTTTTGTTTGCCCCCAACTGGTTTTGGGAGTGTCAAATAGTTCAAGCTCCTTTCTCTTATACTGAGTCATGAAAAGCCATGTCCCTTCAATACATGGGCTACCTTGACTCATTACATCTTCCTACATTTTCTATCTATATGGCTTTTCATTTTGCTAATTGCTCTTCCGCCAACCATTTGCACGTATCACTCATGTAGGTTGTTCGTTGCATTCCTCTGAACTTCTTACCATCATTATGTTTTGGGATTATCAACTTGAAGTGTTCTCTCCTCATTATACGCTCGATAAATTTCACCTTTGATTCTGGTTCGAATTATTAGTATCTTTAGTTTTTCTCTTTTCTTTACCTCGCCACTCATGAAGTCATTCAATTATCAGCATCATTCTGTAGAACTAAATTTATCCAACCTTACATCTTCACATTGCAAGTGATAGTTTGCCATGCACTACCATAGGGGATGGCTACTCATTAAAATATACACAAGATTTTCAAAAGTCTTTATTCTCGGGGTATATTATATTGTCTCTGTTTCTTCATTCAAAGGTACGAGCTGTTGCAAGCTACCGTTTTCAGTTATTGAGTTTGTTAAAATGTCTTAGTTATCGGCATTATGCATTCATATTGTTAAGAACGACAAAAATGTTCTACTGACAAATTGTCTGTGTAATCCAGAAATTACTCAAATAATTTCTCAAAAAGAAGCGGATCGAGCTGAGATTTTTCAGAAACTCCTTGCAAATGCAAAGAATTTGTTTCGTTAAAATATCAGAAGGCAAATATAAATTCCAATTCTGTTTTTGAATACTTGTTCATACGCAAAATAGTTTTTTCTTTGATTGGCACTAATATTTGCCATGAACGAGTCTTCATTAATAAGTTGAATATTTATTTTTAAAAAGTCTTACTCATAATTCTGTTTATGAAATAATACAGACACATGAATGTTTATAGAGGATGATCGTATGTGGGTTCTGCAAAGAAAATATTTACATATGGAAACTGAGCACTTTATAATGTACAGACAGCTAAGATTAATTTAACTAACTTATATGAGAAGAGAGATGACAATCTGGGTGTGGGAGAAAAATATAAGAAAAATGCAACAAAGCATAGATTTCAGTTTGGGAATTTATTTTCATAGAAATTTGGTTAGATTCGTCTTTGGTTTGTATAAATAGGATTTTCTCTGTAAATGTGTCAGCCTCTTTTCTAACGAAAATTTCTTCGAGTTGTTTTCCTTTAGAGTTCTTATTTCTTTTTTTCTGTGTTCTTTAAACCAACGTTGGGGATATTTGTTTTCTCCTGAGGAAAGAAATATTCTTAAGTAATGTCCTCAACAAAAGCGTCACGGCTTAGAATTCCTGCTGTGAAATCTTGTCTTTAGGTTTGAAGATTTAACATATTCTAAACGCCGGATTCACGTTTTTCGCGTATTTTGTTTGGGCTAAGGCGCTTTTTAGCATATTTTTTTCTATTAATTCTCCTTCTGTGTTTTACATATGTGTTTGTGTGGTGTGTATGTATGTGTGTGAGTTTGTGTACACACACACACACACACACACACATATATATATATATATATAGAGAGAGAGAGAGAGAATGTACATTATTTACATTATTCGAACTATTGTCCTCATCTTTGTCGCCATATTTATTACAAGGTTTCGGCCGTTGTACGCTCCGGGCATCTTCAGGTGGTTGGAATGTCGAACTGAACCGTTTATTTCGCTCACTGGGGTAGACTGTTCCACGTGCCATGGTTAATGGATGTTAGTTATCAGTTATCTCCTGTTAATTTTTCCCTCTGAAAGTTCTCCACTGCTTAACCAGGTATCGAACTCACACTCTTTGTGTCCTGTCACTGGATCTAACCAACGTCTTTATCCTCCTTGCCATATGTGTTATGTAATTGTGCGTGTATGTATATATATATATATATATATATATATATATATATATATATATATATATATATATATATATATGTATATTTTTTCAAATATATCTTTACAGGAAATCCTATAGATGTTTGAATTTTCGTCTTGTTACTTTACTAGTTTCTTAAGAATTATTACAGTCTGAAAAATTCTTACGCCACGTATAGGTATTTTGTTTTTATTTAATTAGTTATTAAATATTTAAAAATATGCTCAAGAACAGAGATTTATTCATACTGAGAAAAAGTATTATTTTTTCTTCGCTGTTTTAATCTGAGGCGCATTTATCAGAAATAAATCATCACATTTTAAAATTATTTGAAATTTGATTGAGTTTGAATGTGTGTACATTGCAATGCTAACATCTGGAAAAGCCTGAATGTTTCCGGTATCCTCAAAGATGAAAAATTGCCTCGAGGCCACAGAGGTATATCTCTGCAGAAGAATGCTAATGATACCATGGATCGAACACGTGATCAACGTTGATGTTTTGGAGAGGATGAAAATTAAGAGGAAACATATATTTAATATCATAAAGTGGCAACTGACATCTCTAGGATATATAATGAGAAAGGGCAGATGGAGAACAAGTGGGACAAGGGAAAGCCACGCGTATTATACTTAGTGGGCTTAAGAAAGTGTATGGTAGAACAGGGTCTGGGTGAAATAACAAAAAGACAAACCTTATTGAGTGCTACAAGAGACATGAAGAAATGATTGCCTACATCTGAAGTGACACAACACATAAAAGAAGATTAATGTCTTAAAAGAAATATCACAAATTCTTATCCTGGCCTGAGTCTATAATATTCGTGTAATTTCATAGATAAATTCACTACCAAATCTGAAAATAGTTGCCTTTCATATTTAGAATTCTATCTAAAAAATATGTAAGTGCAATCCATGTTTCAAATGGAATGTTTGACATACAATTATATATTGTAGTCGTTTAATTTTTGTAGTTCTCTATATAAATAGGTATAACTGCCCGGATGTGTTCTCTTTAGCCTAATAATACGACTTAAACTAATGTGAAATTTGTGATTCACAATAAAAGACGACTGTGAAATTTGATTCACAATAAAAGACGACTGTGAAATTTGTGATTCACAATAAAAGACGACTGTGAAATTTGTGATTCACAGTATAAGACGACTGTGAAATTTGTGATTCACAGTATAAGACGACTGTGAAATTTGTGATTCACAGTATAAGACGACTGTGAAATTTGTGATTCACAATACAAGACGACTGTGAAATTTGTGATTCACAATACAAGACGACTGTGAAATTTGTGATTCACAATACAAGACGACTGTGAAATTTGTGATTCACAATACAAGACGACTGTGAAATTTGTGATTCACAATACAAGACGACTGTGAAATTTGTGATTCACAATACAAGACGACTGTGAAATTTGTGATTCACAATACAAGACGACTGTGAAATTTGTGATTCACAGTATAAGACTACTGTGAAATTTGTGATTAATTGTATAAGTCTAATTCACATATAAGACTAATATGTAGACTGGTTCTAAGAAATATTCGCTGCATTTGGCTTTGAAAAACATAACATTGAAGACAAGCATTCAAAATGGTATATATTTTCCTTCCTCAATTCGAAACGAGCCACAGGTAATAAGTAAAATTATGTCAAGACATCAATTACGAAAGTAGTGACTATAGATTCTGTTTAATTTTGTCTATAACATTTATTAACAGCTACAAAGGACAGTAAATCGTTGAGACACATAATCCACTACGTCCTCAAGTATCAAAGTACATAAAAGAAGTATTAATTTTATTTTAGCTTTATTCAGATCCACAGGTGTGATTTACCCATGACGGATACTAATTTATTCAGTTGTAATTATCTGCGAGACTAGTTTGCTAGCCAGTGATCCACAGCATGACGCATCTTAATATATATTTATAGACACAGATGATACTGTGTTAATTCACATACACTGAAAATACCTATTTAGCTTTGATTATAAGTAAAGAAGGCGTAGGATTAATTTCCAACTGGTTAGGCTTTCATGACTTGTTCTAAAATGTAAATTTAACTTGGCTGAAGCAGTAGTCTCAAATAACACAAGTAAAAAACAACAATCTAAGCCGCAAAACTTGAAAATTGTCTTGATATGATTTTCTTTAAATTTAGTACATGATTTTAGTAAATACCTTTCTTTTTGTTTTGGTGAAAACAATTCTTAATCTGTGTTTGTGTATTAGCTAATCAATGTGATACAATGATAAATAAACAAGTCTGTATTACTGAGTTTAACTCGCACTAGGATCATAGCAATGTATCTTTGTTAAAGATAGTGGGATTTTTTTACTCATCGGAAATAAACTGCAACAACTGAAGTTGAAATGAGAAATGATCTAGGTGATAAATATCAATTATGCATCACATAACGAAACAACGATCTGATGTTCCTTGTGTCTGAAAAAGGGAGGATCCGAGGAACCGATGTCTTAATATCCGGGGAACGTGATTCTGTGCCAGTGACTCTGGTTTCTTATGCCTTAAACAGTAAGTGACCAGGCTACCCGTTATCTGTAAGATAGTGAATCTGAGATATATTGATGTATAAATATCTCGAAGAGTAGCCGTACAAAATAGCTTTCATTTCACGATTTGATAAGGATTGACTCAAATCATAAATTCTATCAGAACGACCATACGCCATCAAGTTGTTACGACCAGCATGCCAATCGCTTTGACGATATCTGAAGGAAGATCCATGTACTCGCCATTATTATGTAAATTTGACAGTCTTTCGGCAATAACAATTAAATCGTCGTGAGTTAACCTAGTGAAGCGAAAGCAATATTACATATCTAACAGAAGACCTTGCCTACGGATTCTAGCACATTGGAAAGTATAGTTAGCAGACAAATAAGTGGATAGTTTAAATATCACACAGTTCGATTGCGATCTTAAGGAAATAAAGAAGATGGTCACAATCGAGCTAGAAAGAAATGTATTTGTTATCAAGCTTAGAACGGTAGCCAGTTCAGGAATGTATTTCTTTAAGAGGATCGCATGAATACAATTGAGTATACGTTTTGAGGGGGATCAAGTTTAGAGATGACTGCAGAAGTCATGCTCACAGGTATGCGCATATCACATAATCGAGACATAATTCTAAGTGAAAGCTTAGGCAACAATACGACAGGTAAGACACGAGTAGTACTGATATACAACTTATGTGTAAAACATTTCCCTTTATAAGTAGATCACATTTCAAATCGAGTAAAAAAGTAGGGATTATCTTAATCTTATTTAATACACAATAACAGAGGTGCTAGTACTCACGAAAGGGTCTCATTCTATAAGCGAGAAAGGATTAGACTCATCCAGGTCTCTCTCTTTGTGCCCTTTCCTTTATTTTTCTTTCTCTCTTTCTGATCTTTCCTTAAATTCTCGCTCTCTCTGCCCTTTCCTTTTTTCACGCTCTCTCTCTCTCTGCCCTTTCCTTTTTTCACGCTCTCTCTCTCTGCCCTTTCCTTTCTTTTCGCTCTCTCTGCCCATTCCTTTCTTTTCGCTCTCTCTGCCCATTCCTTTCTTTTCGCTCTCTCTGCGCATTCCTTTCTTTCTCTTCTCTCTGCGCATTCCTTTCTTTCTCTTCTCTCTGCGCATTCCTTTCTTTCTCTTCTCTCTGCGCATTCCTTTCTTTCTCTTCTCTCTGCGCATTCCTTTCTTTCTCTTCTCTCTGCGCATTCCTTTCTTTCTCTTCTCTCTGCGCATTCCTTTCTTTCTCTTCTCTCTGCGCATTCCTTTCTTTCTCTTCTCTCTGCGCATTCCTTTCTTTCTCTTCTCTCTGCGCATTCCTTTCTTTCTCTTCTCTCTGCGCATTCCTTTCTTTCTCTTCTCTCTGCGCATTCCTTTCTTTCTCTTCTCTCTGCGCATTCCTTTCTTTCTCTTCTCTCTGCGCATTCCTTTCTTTCTCTTCTCTCTGCGCATTCCTTTCTTTCTCTTCTCTCTGCGCATTCCTTTCTTTCTCTTCTCTCTGCGCATTCCTTTCTTTCTCTTCTCTCTGCGCATTCCTTTCTTTCTCTTCTCTCTGCGCATTCCTTTCTTTCTCTTCTCTCTGCGCATTCCTTTCTTTCTCTTCTCTCTGCGCATTCCTTTCTTTCTCTTCTCTCTGCGCATTCCTTTCTTTCTCTTCTCTCTGCGCATTCCTTTCTTTCTCTTCTCTCTGCGCATTCCTTTCTTTCTCTTCTCTCTGCGCATTCCTTTCTTTCTCTTCTCTCTGCGCATTCCTTTCTTTCTCTTCTCTCTGCGCATTCCTTTCTTTCTCTTCTCTCTGCGCATTCCTTTCTTTCTCTTCTCTCTGCGCATTCCTTTCTTTCTCTTCTCTCTGCGCATTCCTTTCTTTCTCTTCTCTCTGCGCATTCTTTTCTTTCCCTCTCCATGTCCTTTTTTTATTCTTTCTATCACTATCCATTTGTTTTACTCTCTCCCCTTGACTTTTTCCTTTTTTTCTCTCTCCCTTTGCTTTTTTCTTTTTTCTCTCTCTCCTTGCTCTTGTCTTTTTCTCTCTCCCTCCTTGCTCTTGTCTTTTTCTCTCTCCCTCCTTGCTCTTGTCTTTTTCTCTCTCCCTCCTTGCTCTTGTCTTTTTCTCTCTCCCTCCTTGCTCTTGTCTTTTTCTCTCTCCCTCCTTGCTCTTGTCTTTTTCTCTCTCCCTCCTTGCTCTTGTCTTTTTCTCTCTCCCTCCTTGCTCTTGTCTTTTTCTCTCTCCCTCCTTGCTCTTGTCTTTCTCTCTCTCCCTCCTTGCCCTTGTCTTTCTCTCTCTCCCTCTCTCCTTGCTCTTGTCTTTCTCTCTCTCTCTCCTTGCTCTTGTCTTTCTCTCTCTCTCTCCTTGCTCTTGTCTTTCTCTCTCTCTCTCCTTGCTCTTGTCTTTCTCTCTCTCTCTCCTTGCTCTTGTCTTTCTCTCTCTCTCTCCTTGCTCTTGTCTTTCTCTCTCTCTCTCTCTCTCTCCTTGCTCTTGTCTTTCTCTCTCTCTCTCTCCTTGCTCTTGTCTTTCTCTCTCTCTCTCTCCTTGCTCTTGTCTTTCTCTCTCTCTCTCTCCTTGCTCTTGTCTTTCTCTCTCTCTCTCTCCTTGCTCTTGTCTTTCTCTCTCTCTCTCCTTGCTCTTGTCTTTCTCTCTCTCTCTCTCCTTGCTCTTGTCTTTCTCTCTCTCTCTCTCCTTGCTCTTGTCTTTCTCTCTCTCTCTCCTTGCTCTTGTCTTTCTCTCTCTCTCTCCTTGCTCTTGTCTTTCTCTCTCTCTCTCCTTGCTCTTGTCTTTCTCTCTCTCTCTCCTTGCTCTTGTCTTTCTCTCTCTCTCTCCTTGCTCTTGTCTTTCTCTCTCTCTCTCCTTGCTCTTGTCTTTCTCTCTCTCTCTCCTTGCTCTTGTCTTTCTCTCTCTCTCTCCTTGCTCTTGTCTTTCTCTCTCTCTCTCCTTGCTCTTGTCTTTCTCTCTCTCTCTCCTTGCTCTTGTCTTTCTCTCTCTCTCTCCTTGCTCTTGTCTTTCTCTCTCTCTCTCCTTGCTCTTGTCTTTCTCTCTCTCTCTCCTTGCTCTTGTCTTTCTCTCTCTCTCTCCTTCCTCTTGTCTTTCTCTCTCTCTCTCCTTCCTCTTGTCTTTCTCTCTCTCTCTCCTTCCTCTTGTCTTTCTCTCTCTCTCTCCTTCCTCTTGTCTTTCTCTCTCTCTCTCCTTCCTCTTGTCTTTCTCTCTCTCTCTCCTTCCTCTTGTCTTTCTCTCTCTCTCTCCTTGCTCTTGTCTTTCTCTCTCTCTCTCCTTGCTCTTGTCTTTCTCTCTCTCTCTCCTTGCTCTTGTCTTTCTCTCTCTCTCTCCTTGCTCTTGTCTTTCTCTCTCTCTCTCCTTGCTCTTGTCTTTCTCTCTCTCTCTCCTTGCTCTTGTCTTTCTCTCTCTCTCTCCTTGCTCTTGTCTTTCTCTCTCTCTCTCCTTGCTCTTGTCTTTCTCTCTCTCTCTCCTTGCTCTTGTCTTTCTCTCTCTCTCTCCTTGCTCTTGTCTTTCTCTCTCTCTCTCCTTGCTCTTGTCTTTCTCTCTCTCTCTCCTTGCTCTTGTCTTTCTCTCTCTCTCTCCTTGCTCTTGTCTTTCTCTCTCTCTCTCCTTGCACTTGTCTTTCTCTCTCTCTCTCCTTGCACTTGTCTTTCTCTCTCTCTCTCCTTGCTCTTGTCTTTCTCTCTCTCTCTCCTTGCTCTTGTCTTTCTCTCTCTCTCTCCTTGCTCTTGTCTTTCTCTCTCTCTCTCTCCTTGCTCTTGTCTTTCTCTCTCTCTCTCTCCTTGCTCTTGTCTTTCTCTCTCTCTCTCTCCTTGCTCTTGTCTTTATCTCTCTCTCTCTCCTTGCTCTTGTCTTTCTCTCTCTCTCTCCTTGCTCTTGTCTTTCTCTCTCTCTCTCCTTGCTCTTGTCTTTCTCTCTCTCTCTCCTTGCTCTTGTCTTTCTCTCTCTCTCTCCTTGCTCTTGTCTTTCTCTCTCTCTCTCCTTGCTCTTGTCTTTCTCTCTCTCTCTCCTTGCTCTTGTCTTTCTCTCTCTCTCTCCTTGCTCTTGTCTTTCTCTCTCTCTCTCCTTGCTCTTGTCTTTCTCTCTCTCTCTCCTTCCTCTTGTCTTTCTCTCTCTCTCTCCTTCCTCTTGTCTTTCTCTCTCTCTCTCCTTCCTCTTGTCTTTCTTTCTCTCTCTCTCTCTCTCTCTCTCTCTCCTTGCTCTTTTTTCTCTCTCTCTCCTTGCTCTTTTTTCTCTCTCTCTCCTTGCTCTTTTTTCTCTCTCTCTCATTGCTCTTTTTTCTCTCTCTCCTTGCTCTTTTTCTCTCTCTCCTTGCTCTTTTTCTCTCTCTCCTTGCTCTTTTTCTCTCTCTCTCTCCTTGCTCTTTTTCTCTCTCTCCCTCCTTGCTCTTTTCTCTCTCTCCCTCCTTGCTCTTTTCTCTCTCTCCCTCCTTGCTCTTTTCTCTCTCTCTCTCCTTGCTCTTTTCTCTCTCTCTCTCCTTGCTCTTTTCTCTCTCTCTCTCCTTGCTCTTTTCTCTCTCTCTCTCTCTCCTTGCTCTTTTTCTCTCTCTCTCTCCTTGCTCTTTTTCTCTCTCTCTCTCCTTGCTCTTTTTCTCTCTCTCTCTCTCTCCTTGCTCTTTTTCTCTCTCTCTCTCTCTCCTTGCTCTTTTTCTCTCTCTCTCTCTCTCCTTGCTCTTTTTCTCTCTCTCTCTCTCTCCTTGCTCTTTTTCTCTCTCTCTCTCTCTCCTTGCTCTTTTTCTCTCTCTCTCTCTCCTTGCTCTTTTTCTCTCTCTCTCTCTCCTTGCTCTTTTTCTCTCTCTCTCTCTCCTTGCTCTTTTTCTCTCTCTCTCTCCTTGCTCTTTTTCTCTCTCTCTCTCTCCTTGCTCTTTTTCTCTCTCTCTCTCTCCTTGCTCTTTTTCTCTCTCTCTCTCTCCTTGCTCTTTTTCTCTCTCTCTCTCTCCTTGCTCTTTTTCTCTCTCTCTCTCTCCTTGCTCTTTTTCTCTCTCTCTCTCTCCTTGCTCTTTTTCTCTCTCTCTCTCTCCTTGCTCTTTTTCTCTCTCTCTCTCTCCTTGCTCTTTTTCTCTCTCTCTCTCTCCTTGCTCTTTTTCTCTCTCTCTCTCTCCTTGCTCTTTTTCTCTCTCTCTCTCTCCTTGCTCTTTCTCTCTCTCTCTCTCTCTCCTTGCTCTTTCTCTCTCTCTCTCTCTCTCCTTGCTCTTTTTCTCTCTCTCTCTCTCCTTGCTCTTTTTCTCTCTCTCTCTCTCCTTGCTCTTTTTCTCTCTCTCTCTCTCCTTGCTCTTTTTCTCTCTCTCTCTCTCCTTGCTCTTTTTCTCTCTCTCTCTCTCCTTGCTCTTTTTCTCTCTCTCTCTCTCCTTGCTCTTTTTCTCTCTCTCTCTCTCCTTGCTCTTTTTCTCTCTCTCTCTCTCCTTGCTCTTTCTCTCTCTCTCTCTCTCCTTGCTCCTTTTCTCTCTCTCTCTCTCTCCTTGCTCCTTTTCTCTCTCTCTCTCTCTCCTTGCTCTTTTTCTCTCTCTCTCTCTCTCTCTCTCCTTGCTCTTTTTCTCTCTCTCTCTCTCTCTCTCTCCTTGCTCCTTTTCTCTCTCTCTCTCTCTCCTTGCTCCTTTTCTCTCTCTCTCTCTCCTTGCTCCTTTTCTCTCTCTCTCTCTCCTTGCTCCTTTTCTCTCTCTCTCTCCTTGCTCCTTTTCTCTCTCTCTCTCTCCTTGCTCCTTTTCTCTCTCTCTCTCTCTCTCCTTGCTCCTTTTCTCTCTCTCTCTCTCCTTGCTCCTTTTCTCTCTCTCTCTCTCTCCTTGCTCCTTTTCTCTCTCTCTCTCTCTCTCTCCTTGCTCCTTTTCTCTCTCTCTCTCTCCTTGCTCCTTTTCTCTCTCTCTCTCTCTCCTTGCTCCTTTTCTCTCTCTCTCTCTCTCCTTGCTCCTTTTCTCTCTCTCTCTCTCTCTCCTTGCTCCTTTTCTCTCTCTCTCTCTCTCCTGGCTCCTTTTCTCTCTCTCTCTCTCCTTGCTCCTTTTCTCTCTCTCTCTCTCTCCTTGCTCTTTTCTTCCTTCTTCTTGCTTTCTCTCTTTATCTACTTTTTTTTTCATTTTCATTATCTTTCTCTAATTATCTTCTTAATATTTCCCGTTCTTTCTCTCCCTCTCACTCTCTCTCATATTACCTTCCCCGCACACTCTCACTCATTATCTTCCCTGTTGTTTCTCCCCTTTTATTTGACTCTCCTTTTATTTATATCTATGGTTGTCTTCCTTTCACACTTATTCAGTCTGTTTCTTTTATTATTATTTTATGCTCTCTCTGTTTTACATTTGATTTTTGTTCCCTTTGATTCTTTATTGTTTTTCTTTGCCTCACTTGTTTGATTCAATTTTTTTAAGCTCGTCTTTCTTCACTCATTTCAATCCGTATAATTTTATCAGTTTTTTTTTCTTTGTCCTCTTTTACAACATATTTGTTCGCTTGGAAATCCTTTACCTTGTACATTTCCTGCGTATTTTTTTCTCTAATTTTTCTGTAACGCCTCCGCTCTTTTACTTCCAGCCGTTTTTAATAGACGTCATTTTCAGTGCATTGGAAATTAGTATTTTTTGCAACAATGGTGCATTATTCGTTGTTCGCCCCAGTAGCCATGCCGAACAGTTAAGCGCCAAAAGGAAGTCCACGCATTGTGTGCATCGCAGCAGACGTCGGGTCGACAATCATACTTCTATCTGCATTCAGCTATTTGTTCCAAGAGAAAAATGCAAATAACAAATGGACGAACACACTTGAAGATTCTTTAAAAAAAAAAAACATGTTCATAATGAAAGAGGTGGGGAAAAAGACCCACATTATTGCCATATATATAGGCGCAAACAAATATGAGGAACTATGCTCGAAAAGAAATATATACGCACGCACACAAACACACACACACACACACACACACATTATATATATATATATATATATATATATATATATATATATTATGTGTGTGTGTGTAAAACCTAGTTCCAAATTTTTGGAATAACTAACAGATATTCTTCTAGGCTAATAAAAGAAAATATCAAAAGAAGAAAAATATGCTAACAACAAAATATACAAGTAAACCTGAAAATAAAAAGAAAACATTAGAAAAAAATACCAAAACAAATATAACAAAAGAGTAGCCAAGTGTGATTCTATACCGAGATTATTAAGACAGCGTAAAAGATGTTTCGCAGCAACATATCAGAAAATTGACTACATAAGTTTCAAGCTCACGCGATCACATGGCGATACACACACACACACACACACACACACACACACACACACACACACACACACACACACACACACACACACACACACACACACACACACACATATATATATATATATATTCATTTATTTATTCGAAATGTAGATCGCCTTCCGCGTATTCTCCTAGAAATAATTCCACAATTAAGAAACGTGAATGTATATTTTCAGTTAGAATTAATAAATATGTGCATTTGATATACTGTTAATCAGTAAATAAAATAAACTTAATTTATTTCTAAAGATATAATAGTAATAATAAAGTTTATACATGTATTCAATACCGTTAGCTGATCACCGGTCGACTCTTTTGTTATGCATATCTGTTAAATAATTATCTATAGATAGCGTTTGGCCATTATCATTTGAATGGAAATACCGACCGTTTTTTGAAGTAACATTACAAATCAGTGCGTTAAAAATGTCGCTTCCTTCCATGCCCTAAATATTTGACTGATTTTTCGTCAGACCATTTAGATCAGTTGTTTAATATAATCACAGTTTGCATTATGTTCTTGCATGACGAATATTCTACCAAAAGTTATTCGCAGAGTTAATTTGGTTTATCAAAGAACGACTGATATTATTGCGAATGATATATATATATATATATATATATATATATATATATATATAAAATAGCGTATTCGGCAGCAGATCATTATTCAGGAACACATTGTTAAATATAATAGACAAGGGAAATCTGTTTAAATTTAATATTTATTTAAAAAAATCTTCGACTCTTTCCTAGAATCATTCCTTTTGTCATAGCTGGATAAAACAAAGGGCATTTCTTAGCAGTTTCCCAGAATAGTATATACATTTCATTAGTGTCTTCTTACGTTGTTGTCAGATGTCTAGTTTTACTGAACATTAAATTTAGAGAAGAAACATTTTTTTTTTCAAATAGTGTAATATTTATGTAAAATATGTCATGCCGAATGCGGGAACTGAAAATATACACCTGTATTTTCAATTCTTTATTTATATGTGCCTTGTTCTTTCAGAACGTAAGCGATCATGACTCTCAACTTCATCCTATCCGTTGTATCTCTCAATAAGTTTCGTCACCTTTCCACCTCCCCCAGATCATGTTTTCATATCCACTTGCTCATGCCAGCCAGGTATGTCATGCGTTGTTTTCTCTTCCCTCTCTTGCCCTATATTCGACCAGTGTGTATCAGGTTCTCCGCGAACTCTTTTCTCGTTACCTGTCCCAGGAACATCAGCTTCCTCTTCCCGATGTTCAAATAATGAAATAATATCTCATCTTCAATTTGAGAAGTTACACTTCATTTACAGTTCATCAGTTTTTAATTCGAAATGATTAATAGCAAATAAGAAGCATAATATTGATGGTGAACGCATTGTCATATAATAGGTTATATGGATGAGAGTTGAATGTTCTCGAACCTGTCAATATTAACAACTTTAAAATATTTCTCTTTAGTGATTCAATTTAGTCTAAAAGGTAATACATAAAAAAATATCAATTTTATTGTCAATATTGTTATAATTTTAGATATTTATAATACTACTAAAAACATAGAATTGGATACTGGCTTAAGGCAACATCACGTTGAAAAGCTGTTTCCGTACGATCACCAAATTTAAGCAACGAGGAACCTGGTCAATATCTAGACAGGTGACCACCTGGGAATATCAGGTTATGTAAGCTTGGATGTGCGATTGGTGTAATTGCATGGAATTGTTAAACGGAGAGCCGAATTGCACTTCCGGTGGGTTTGTCATGATCACTCCGCGCAGATAACCTTATAAAAAGTAGGAATTTGTAATAATTGTTACGGAAAACACCTCCTAAATTACTAGATTTAAAAAAAAAAATTCTGACTTTCAATAATCTGCAATGGTTTCCTAAGCCGCACATAATGAATTAATCAATCTAGTGGATATGCCTTCATTTGTGAAACGAGAATTTTCTATTACAATGGAATCAACGAAAAGTGTATTTTATGTTTATCGGAAAATAAAAATGATATATACATCCTCACACTTTTTCATGAACTCATTATAACAGAAATTTCTGGTTTCATGAATAAAAGCATATACAATTTTGTGTTTTGCCTCTCCCTCCAACGTCCGTCTCTCTCTCTCTCTCTCTCTCTCGCACACACTCACATATATATATGCTTAAAAATAAGACGGACTTTTCAAAAATGTTTCACAGATATTTTACAATGTTCAACATTAATTAGAATAAGCCTTATAGCACGATGAAATCAGCACACACGTAGATATATTTATATGCTCGGAAATGCATATATAATAAAATAGGTCTTTACCTATATGTGAGTAAGTGGTAGAAAATAGTCACTATAGTTTATTGATGCACTGTATTGATAACGGGAATATTGATGTTTTATAAACATATTCATTATATGTGCAGAGATCGGAATCATATATATATATATATATATATATATATGAATAAAGACAACTTGAAAAGACATCTTATGCGAGACATGTCGTCTCTGAGTGAATCTATAAAGGAAAATGCAAGGATTTGATCAGTTTATATATATATATATATATATATATATATATATATATATAAACTTTTCTGTGAACAACCGGTCTTTGTATATACTACTACCTTTATATATGGTTTTACATTATTTTTTCATAACTTAACAACTTCTCCTCGCCAGAATATCTTGTCAATTGGATTCACGGCTTGACAGATAAGAAATAACGATGCAAATCATATTCCCGTGAAATAGCTCGTCGTCTACTAAAACAAATGAAAAGTATGGGTTAGCCCATTGGAAAGAGTGTTAATGTTAATTCTTCTCCTGCTCTTTTACGCTAGTCCGTTCACACTTTCCTCAAATGTGTGTCTCTTATATTGTCTTTAGAACTATCATAGATATCTGCATGAACTCGACGGCGGTGTTCTCTATATTTAATGACAGTTGTTCGATTGAGTGTCATGTGCAATCGGTGTGAAATCTACCAGATCGAATCCAGTTATCCAAAAGAGTTTGGCCTGTTTAAGTAGGAATTTCTTTAGATTACTATTTCCGTATTTATCACTTTACCGTGTGAAAATGTCATAGCTACATCATTAATCTCAATCTGTCTGGCAATTATTCATCTGTTCACGTATGTCCGTCAATCAGTAATTGATTACCGGATGACAAATTTATCATTGTACTTGGGTACTTAAAAATTTCTTTTAAAAATTGAATCATTAACATTTTACATGTATATTTTTTATTATTATTTCCGAATCATGCTTTTATCGAACGTTTAAGTCAATATATATTTTTACAAAATGATGATTTTAGACAAGAAATATGAGTTCGGGTTTTAAATTTTTAAACTATGTTTTCAAAATTTTATTTCTGATTTTAAACGTCTGGATTTTAATTTGTTTTGAATCAAATTTAACTCACATAATCTGAAGAATTAAAATGTTAGATATCGAACATATTTTAAAATTTCCTTCTTTGAATAATTCAGAATAATACACGTTTTACCAGTTTCCTGGAAAAAATAAATCCATTAACATTATGTATATTTGGAATAACAACACAATTATATATTGAATATTAGACAACATTTGAGGGTCTACGTATATATGTAAGATACGTTAAAGCAAATTCAATTGAAGGACCTATAAGGTAATATCATATTGATTATTCTGCTTTGCATTTCCATGTAATATAGAAGTTGTACTGAAGGTCATACTGAAACCCTCAAATAAAAGATACAAGATGATCTTAAAATATTTAAACAGCCCATTATCAAATAATACGTTATATGAATGAGAGTTGAATGTTCTCGAACCTATCAATATTTACAACTTTAAAATATTTCTCTTTAGTGATTCAATTTAGTCTAAAAGGTAATACATAAAAAAATATAAATATTATTCTCAATATTGTTATAATTTTAGATATTTATAATACTACTAAAAACATTGAATTGGATACGGGCTTAAGGCAACATCACGTTGAAAAGCTGTTTCCGTACGATCACCAAATTTCAGCAACGAGGAACCTGGTCAATATCTAGACAGGTAACCACCTGGGAATATTAGGTTATGTAAGCTTGGATGAGCGAATGGTGTTTCAGCATAACACAGATTAAGATGTCAAGGGGAGAATTATGATATGCATCGAGTCCATTCCACACGGTCACGACTCCCTATCCTGTAAGAGAAAATATCATTCAACAAGTCACTTGCTACCATGGTGTAATTGGCGTTGGCACTATCCTTTTTTTACAACTCCTCTATACCTTTACCTAACCTTTAAATTGGGGGCATTAACTTGTCTCTTAACGTAGCTAGGTGTGCCTCACCGGTTACATTACCGTCAAAGAAAAATAGTCTCACAATACATAATCCGCTTCGTACATTGCAGTGTGGAAATATCTCTTCAACACGGATTGTTTTGCGGCCATTGCCTAGTATTGCGTCCGTTGACCTCATCGTTCATGCAAAACGAACCTTTGTCGATGAACAATAGAATCTTTTGTGTCAGTTGTTTTCATCCAGATACAAGTATCCAGACTTTATCGTCACCCTATATTTGCATGTGTACCTAGCTTTAATTCTATATCAATGTAACAGAGGAATATCACGAAATAGATATTTTACCGTAAAGAACCTAATCCTCCATAAAACCGGAAATAAACAGCGGAAATCCTAGTTTTCCATTGCTTTTCTTTTTCTTTTCTTTTTCCCAGGGACCATCATCAATAATTATAACTGTTGATTTCGAGTAGTGGGGAGCAACAAACATCATCAATTTTTGGGGGTTTAGCTGGTTCGTTTAACCTCATGTCAACTAATTATGGGTCATTTAATGCCGAAATTTCTTGTTCTTGTGAGCTTTGGTATTTTCTTCCAAAATTCTATTGCTGGTATTTTATTTTTGTATGAAAATATATTCGTGGCAAATTTTCTAATGTGTGTTTTAAAAATGCAAGAAGGTGCGATACTGAAAGCGAAGCTGCATTGGAAAAGCGAAAAATGCCTCCCAAGAGATAAACAAATCATTATGAATCGGGCCATTTCATTAGGAACAAAATAGTTCTGATTCGTTATGCAATGTTAATGCTCCTATATAGCAGGAAACGTTGGGCAATATCTTCTCAGATTTAGAAGAGACTTTAATCAGGAAGAAATTTGAAAGGTTGCTAAGGATAAAATGTTTTGAATCTCTGAACCACGATGTAGTTTGTGTGAAAATGCAAACAAAAATGATACGAGAAAGAGACAATTAAAATTTCTAGGGCACATAATGAGTAAAGAAGCCTTGGGAAATTTGAAACTCAAAGATCATATTGAAGGCAAGAGAGACAGTGGAAAAGAGCGCATAATCTACATAACGAGCATGTGTAAACAGGTGACAGAACAACGATTACAGTAGATTGTAGAAAGAGAGAAGTTACGAAAGCGACAAAGCACACGAAGTTGTGGAGGGCCATGATCGTCAACCTTCTAAAAGGATAAGGATCCTAGAAGACGAACGGATACTTATTGCTAATTTGATACTTTTCAAAGTTACCTGCTACATACAAATGTACTAATGAATTTCGAATGTATCCTTGAATTAGTAAACTATTTAAAGTTTATATTTAAATTTTAAGACTTATCCCGTAATGAACAATTCGTTGATAATCTTTGTCATCATAACATTTGTAGCTTTTCCTACGTTTTTTGTTTTTGAAAATAAACAATTATTATTATAATGCAAAATGTTTCTAAATTCTATGTACGAATCTAATCTAATAAATACAAAAAACTTAAAACGAACTTTATAATTTTTCAATGATTATCATATTGCTCTTTCTGATAATGCATCAATATTCTATTGTATTTTGTTTTATCCAATAAACGTAAAACTATGCAGAGAAATGCCCTACCTGACAATAGCCTAGTTGATTAAAGGGTTGGTTTGTCAATTTGGTGATGAAATGACTTTGATTTCAATATTTGGGCCGGACAGTGTGTACTTGAACTTAGTGTTAAAATAGCGATCAATATATAAGTAGTGCTAAGAATACAAGCTAGATGAGATATTCTCCGACATCAGTACGTGAACGAGAAGAATCTACACGCGTAGGTTAAATAAATGGTTCACTCGAATTGGTTGTCCGGATCGATATGCACCTGATGAAGGGCGCAATGTACACCCATTCGAAACGCTGTGATACCAACAATAAAGGTGACTACGATATTTCGAATATAAATAATTTAAATAATGATAACTTCTCATGTCAGATATTCAGACAGAAAAGTAGCATAGTTTATCACATGCAAGGAACATAGCTTTTATCCCTCCATTGTCTAAGAAACGCATATTTGATATATTGATTTGTAGAGGGTGGCTGTGTGAAGATTATCAGAGTTAATATTAAAAACACTGCTAGTACAGATTGTTTTAATGATGCATCACTTTTAGAAGGGATAATTTGGATCCCAAAGAAAATCTAAAATTCAAACTGTATAATCAAAAAGAACTGTCAAATTTATTTCCCCCATTCATCATGTTTTTTTTAATTCTTTTTAAGTGAGGCAAGAATGATTTTTACTTCAGTTGATGATGACGTTAAAGAAAAAATTAAAATTATGTAAATGATGGAATATACTTCCGCAAGACTTAAAATATTTTAAGGTAAAAAAATGCATTGCATAGAGCAGTGCTTCTTGTTAGGCTACTCATAAAACAAACTGGCACTCTTCTTCCTCTGTCTAAAAACACAATTAAAACGAAGAAAACAGTTTAAAGTAAGGCTTGCAAAATGTAGACGTCAAACAGATAACAGGATGAGTTCGATTTTTCTCACAATGAACAACTCCGAAATCTTCCTACCCCAAACACATAGAGAAGAAAATAGTTGAAAGAGAAATAAAAATGAAGAAATTGGCGCCAATTGCCTCGTTGATTGATGGGCCGAACATTGAAAAGTGAAAGTACATAGAAGGTTGAATATAAATACTGTGTGGTTTAGCAGCCGTCTGGCCATGTAGAATAATATGGAGGGGGGAAAACAACAACGAAAACTATAAATAAATAAATAAAATACTTTAAACGAAGAAGGAAAATATATTGGAAAAATGTGAATATAATAATTTAAAACGAAATCAATGTCAAAAAAAAACATATTTCGCTACATCACCAATCTTTAAAGCATATTTACTGATTTGTTGCTAGGAGTGAATAAGATACAAACTTATACACACTAATGTACAAAATGTCTTTCTAGATATATAATTTGTTACCGTACTGGTTACACGCACAGACACATATGTATTCATTTGTACACAAAAGAGACACACACACACACACACACACACACACATATATATATATATATATATATATATATATATATATATATATATATGGGATTATTTTCAGATATTGACATAACATATAATAAAATCTCGTGTACTCTCATAACCAGTGATAAAGGAGAGTGTATTCACAAATATATACTTTAAGATAAAGAAAATTAAAGTCGTTCCATATATATATATATATATATATATATATATATATATATATATATAAGTGTCTGGTACAGATGGGATACAAATTCATAGTTCGTCGCATTTACTTTTTAAAAATTGCTCAATGCAAAGTAGAGCACATTATAATATTTTTATAAACATTATAATAAAAAAGTTTTACATCGCTAAACAAAAACTTTCATGCTTCAATACTGTGAGTGTACTTCCTCAGCGAATGATAGGTAACTTGTCTTATCAAGCATCGCCTGAAGAATTACAATCATTGTATTGAAAGATGAAAGCTTTTGTGTAGCAATGTAAAATGTTTTTATTATAAAATCTTATATATATATATATATGCACTGAAGGATTTGATCGTCTCAGCCTCCAGAGACCTGATGTTACCATGAGAGTGTTTGCTCGATAGATTGCTCGATAATATGGGTTCTCTCAATGGCTGAAAACTTTGATCCAATAAAAAGAAACAATCAAAGTACTTGAAGACAGCCTGTGCTGTTTCAAGTAGTTTGATGTCATGACGCTGACGGATTCGTTAGTGAATGAAATATATCCCGATGATATGAGCTGTACATGGTATTCCAAAATGGTTCATATCTATGTACTGACCATGATACCGACGCGGCTTATTTTAGTAATCGGTGCCTTTATCCTGAAGTAACATTAATTATTTAAGCAATTTTATTTTTTCATTTCGTGCGAAGTTCATATATATTTTCTTCCCCGGATCTTGTGCCGTGTCTAACCGACTCCCATGTGGAAGTTTCCTCCATCACTACCATCTAAACCTGTTCAAGTCTATGGTCAACCGACACCTTCCCTTGATATCCCCATAAACTGTGGCCCTACTCTACCTCAAGTGGCTCTTTGTGCTTGTGCAGGGTGAACAACATTATATATATATAAGCTGTTTACTTTGGGATTCATTGAGAGAAGGCTCTGAAGGTGTATATAAAATACAATATTCATTCAATATTTTGATGACGTATTTTTCTAATAAATATTTAACAATTCCTGGCCCAAAATATTTAATTGTAAATATTAAAATACTGAGGTTTTCTGACTTTCATGTGGTTCACCTGATCCTTATAATAATAATCTTTATAAAAGATCATGTAGCGATTCGGAGTATTTGATTAACAGGCATTAAATAAGTATTTACTTAATGGCAATAAACCATGACGCGAGGTTTTAACAGTTAGTCTTTTAGTATAGCATCTAATTGCATATTATTTGCATTTTTATACTTTTTTACTATTCACTACTGAATCATGATAACAAAGGCTGTGATTTTGAGGGGAGAAATCTGTTTGAGAATGTACAGAACATTTAACATTTTTAAATCGTTTGTTTACATAAGAAGCAAATTTTAGAATAGGTACGTCAAATGAAGCTGCGGTCACACAAAAATTCATGGTCTTCTGCAATGGTTGTGTTCTGATTAAATTTCATAAGTTTATCTTGGTAATTCATTGAATCATCTTCATGTGCATGAAACGGTTCCGTTCAGAAATGGACGATGTTCAGGATAATTTGCCTTTGAAGACATCTAGAAAGAAGAATTCCCCAAATCTCGTTGGAGTAGAGATTTTGAGATAAAAGAAAATGGAAAACTTATACTAAATTTATTTCTAAAATGATTTAATGATAATTATATTGACTTTTCATCAGAGCAATGAGATCAATATTAATATATAACACTATAAAATGCATAACAATAAAAAAAACTACTTCACTAATTACTGAGTACGAAAACATTGAAACCCAGAAATCTAATAAAACGAATCGTAACCGTTAATAATTCAAGTCTGTTTGCATTTATCCATCAAAACCTCTTCTTTTACGATATCGCCAAACGACTTGTATATTGTCAGACGCTGTAAATGTCGTTCTGCTCTCACGCTTCTCCCTGGAGACACCAGACAAACAGTTTAATCAGTCACCAACTAGACGACATAGCCTGACACTTATATACATTTCGACAGCCGCGGACAACGGTGGCAACGGATACACGATTAGTACCGTGATTGAAATCGGCCTAAGTCGTATACACTTCTGTTTCTACTGGCAATGGTGAGCTAAAACTCACCCTGCTATTCCGCACCCAAAAAGGACAGCAATTCTCTTTGAAAGCGAACGACAAATTTTTATCGAAACAGATGGTAATGATTTGTGCTTGTTTAAATTGAAAAAAATGGAGAGTGCGTATGAAAGGAAAATTTGTCACATGGCTTTGACGCGAGAGGAGTCATTTCAGCAAAGGCAAACGCATTCGTTTAGTGTTATGCAGTTGGTTGAAAGGTGCATACGGCCATTGTGTGATTTTCGTCTTCGTTCATCTTTTTCCCTTGAAGACGTTGGAGATTGTGATTTTCCACAATTTCCCTGTACTTTGTAACTCTTAGTAAATCTTGACTTTTGTTATAAGTAAATCATGACAAACTACTCATTTACACAACATCGTTAGGTAGGTAATACACGGTTTCCTCTCGCCTTCTTTCCTTCTATATACCCTGTGAGTGTCAAATCTTGGAACCCCTCTTTCCATATTTTGTTACCTAGAAAATTCAACTGACATTTTTTTTGGCGTATAACTTATTTCTGTTTTAATTTTCTCTAAAACTTCGTCTTTACTCCCGTTTTCACTCCAATTTATTCTCAGCAACCTTCTCTAGAACCAGTTTTCAGTTGCTTCAAGTCTCTCCTTTAGCTTCGGGGGGATTTCTCTGCATATACGGCCATATAAAATGTATGATATTACGTAACAGTTCATTATTTTCTGAATTTTAAACAGCATTTTTCTGATCCTTAATACATTGTTAAGCTTTCGGTATACCGATGGGCATTTGGATTTCCACTGTTTATATTATCTAATCTTATATATATATATATATATATATATATATATATATATATATATATATATTCTCTTCTACTGTGTGCAGTGTATCTTCAG
The DNA here is from genome assembly GCA_964036315.1 of Acanthosepion esculentum. Lineage (NCBI taxonomy): Eukaryota > Metazoa > Mollusca > Cephalopoda > Sepiida > Sepiidae > Acanthosepion > Acanthosepion esculentum. The sequence continues at coordinate 36,859,083 of OZ038482.1, read as the reverse complement.
AACGTGGAAAACATAATTCTCCACAACGTACTATACATTTTAATTCTTAGCAATATTTCTCGCTATTGCAAAGATTCCAAGCCATCTACTTTGAAATAACTCACCATCTCGGTGGTCAGCTGCTTTTCCCTATCGTTTTGCCGTCGTTCAGTATATCTTGTGGGGTAAATTTCACCAAACTCTCCTGAATTCTTATGCTTAATATATATATATATATATATATATATATATATATATATATACATATGTGTGTGAGTGCATTGTTTGTACTTATCTATATGTTTAGCAATCTGCCCGTGCTTGTAATATTGAATTTTAGAGAGACGACAAACATATGCCAGATTAATTTTCTTTGATTGTAAAATTAACGAAATTGGGTAACAAATTGGATACAAATACTTGTTTTCAGACAATATAATATCTCAGATAAGAACTACAATACACTCCGACCAGCCAAAACGCAATCTTTTGATAACATACGTACTCTTCTTTGAAATGAGATTTGAAAAATCATATTTACACGTTTTCTCAAATAAATCCTCGCAAGATCTTGATAATTTATTTCGTATAACGATAAAATGATAGAAACTTTCAATAAAAATGGTCATGTGATAGTCCACACCGTGATAAAGTTAGACAGTTTCATGTTTTAATTATCTAGACAGGAATATTAGATTTATAATTGTCCTAATAAGGCGTACTGTGAAATTCTGTTAATTAGGTCCTGAGGATTTTGAATTTAATTCTGGTCAGCTGTTTATGAAATGTACACCATGCTAGTCATGTATTTAAACATGACTTATGTTGCTCATCCGTATAGAATTTAGACATTTTCATTGTGTACCCTAGACGTTATACTAGGCAGATGTATAAACCTTCAACATTATATTTGACCTTTCTTGTAGTAATAATGAGAAAATCTGTCGAAAATACCTGTCTTGTGATTTCGATTTTAAAAGGTCCTTCAAACTTCTGATTTATAATCAGATTTAATCACATTAAATATTGTCAAGAAATTACGTTTCAAATCTCAAAAATAAAGTGTTCAACAGTTTCATAATCATATTGATATTCTGCCACAACTTAATTTCTTAAACGTTCCTTTCATATTTTTAACTCGTGAATAATGTTTTCCTCATTCTGATAGGTTCATCATTCACTCATTCTTTTCTTTACACTGACAGTTGTTTCTCTTTACTTTCTTCATTCATTGTTCAGATTCATTGTTGTTTTTCGTCTCGTTTGACACATCCATTTAGCACATGATAACGCTTGAGTTATCACAATCTGACGTTTGAGATTACAACTTGAGTTGTTCATCTGTCATTTAATCTGGTATGAAATGGCCGAATTTCTTTTGCGCTAGCATGAAAAAAATATTTTTAAAAAACCCTGCTTTAAACGATGTTCAAAGAATCCCGATAAAAAAGCAAAAGGAATTCCTATCTTATCGTTTCATCTTGTTTTTCCAACGTATACGGATTAGATAAAAAGCCCTTGATGATACGCATGCAGAAATATTACGAAAATCGGTATGAATCGAAGAGAAAAATGCATGAAAAGAAACGTTGGTTTCATACAAAGATATTAAAACGGAAGTGGAAGTGGAAATACCGAACCGGAAACTGCATAGAGAAATCGTTGGAGAAAGCAGAATTTTTTGTAAAAGTAAACAGTAGCGGGAAATTTAGAAAAAAAATGAATGTTTTAGTTGGAGTATTTCTGTTCAGAACGTGGAGAATGTAAAAAAATAAAAAAATGAAAAAAAACTAATGTTGCAACACGAGGAGCTTTATTTTTAAAATTATCAAGCAAACTCGAACGAGAAAATATTTTATAAATCGAGTGTTTATTTGTTGTTTAAATCCTGACAAGAAGCGTGATTTTTTGCAGCTAGTTTGATATTTTTTATAAGTAAAGTCAGAAGGAAGCATGGGAAAATGATAAAAGTATTTAAAAAATGTGGGTTTGATAAAAAAAATGAGAAAATAAAAAGAAATATAAAAGATTGAATAAAATAATGTAACTATTGTCGTAAAACCTTTGAAAGCAAGCGGAGAAAAATAGGGTAGAAATTTACAATTTGAATAACAAGAAAAATATAAACCTTCCTGAATTCAAATGTTAATAAAACAAGCCATATTTGTAAGAAAAATGCTCAAATGCAACTGTAATAATACCAGAATAAAAACATAAATAAACGAAAAAAAAATTATTTTTTAGAATAAAAATCATATTATTTTTTAAAATAAAAATCATAAAAAAAATAAGAATTATATAAATTGATTAGCATATAATGCATTGAATGGATGAGACTTAAAACAAATTTGTAACGATTATTTTTTTCCATAAAAAATTAAGGTGGTTGATCAATTGATAGATACATTGAGACAAACAATTCAAGAGTTTGATCATTCTTTAACTGCACAACCATGAAAAGGTTGTATGTTGGAAGTGGTACATTAAGACGAATGCTTGTCACAGGATTATGATCAAATAAATTATATTATTTACCGATAATTTTGAAGTTGGTTATTTGCAGACAAAATTTTTAACAAGTTTAACGATTTTATTTGAACACAATCAAACATTGAAATTAAAAAGTAATAAGCTATTGATAGAAATAAAGGAAAGATGAACATCAAGGTTTGGGGCAGATGAAGGGATCGGAACAAAAAAGTTGAATCGATGATTTGAATTAATATTCCAGTCGCATCTACAGCGTGCGAAGTGTAAATTGTCGCCTTGTTAGATATTTAATTTCGCGCACGTGCGATGTTTTTAAGTTTGTCGGCTGCACAATACAGTGACCGTTTCTGATCGTCTGTGTGAAAAAAATAGCACCATGACACAATTAAATCCACCAGAAATTTAGTAATGCTATTGTGTCGTAGCTTGGCATTAGCACCGGAAGCTCTAATACGAACATTTCAGAGTGTTTGTGTGTATATCAGAGGACGGTGCAGAGGATTCAGGAAGTGTTGGATGGGTCTAATTCAGATTATGACGCTATGACAGCTCGGTAAAACTTACTCTGATCCTTCAGATAAGAAAAGAACTCCCTAATTTATTGGTGAGGGCCTCAGACTCAACACGGAGGCCTGAATTAAGAGGGTGGCTGCTGGAAGCTCCTATATCTGGCAAAAGGACTCTGCACCATGCCACACAAGCTGGAGAATCCATACATGGGTGTCAGACAATTTCTGCGCCGACATCACCACTTAAATCTGACCATCAAACTACCCAGACAGCAAATCCTTTATATGTGTGGCGCATTTGAGTGACAGACCGACAAAACCGCTTTTAATACCAAAGATGAGCAAGGCATGGATTATGGTAGCACTCACCAACTCAAACAAGGAGACGGTCCAGAATAGTTGCTTGAAATACCGAAGTCCTCTGCAATTCGTTGTTCAAGCCAATGGCGATTTTATTGAAAACTAATCACTCTTTAGTATTTCAAGATATTTTGGTATAATTTTGGTAAGTATAACTGTTAAAATGAGATGTCAATGTTATTTACAGATTGGCGTAATTTAGACGATAGTTTATCCATCACACACTGTATTGTGTACACTTTGGCATGAAAAGAATGAATGTTGATCTTCTCCCTCCCGCAGTTATGACTTAAATAGCAGAGATTTGTCACCCTAAATTTAGATGACAGCCAGCATAGAGGAGATATGTATTTCCCTTAGCCCACAAAAAATGAACCGACCGAAACAAGATAGCCTTATAATATTTGCACCGAAGTCCTGAAAATTTCAGTGATAATATTGAAAAGCATTTCGTGCTGAAAAGTGGTAGCCTAATTCATCAAGGGACAAGGCGTTAATATATTTTCAAAAATTAATCATATTTCAACTATTATATTATTTCGACTAGTGTTTTCGATTGTGCGCGGCTGTGTTTCATCCAGAATAAAGAAATATATTAATTTACCAGTCGATAATTAAAGAAACATTTGCTGTTGCCTTCAAACTAGTCAGCTGTTTAGGCCTTGGATTATATGCTTGTTAAGGGCGTAAGCCTTAGATGTTTTTCAAGTACTGCATAGAGGCCTTATACTTTTTTCAAAGAAAAGGATTAATTTTATATTTTTTTAATCTTTTCATGCCAAGCAAAGCCAGGATAACACTAGTAGGCAATCCTGTATGGAGGGAATGTAAAATAAAAATAGACTTAGTATAGAGAGGATTGAAGAAAGAACAAAAGATAAACAGGATTCACGGCAACAGAAAATGGCGTTTGACGTTGCATATAAGGTTTTGAAGATAGTAGTTATCACGAAAGCAATAAACAGAAGGGATTTCCACAGTCGAGAGGTGACAGAAAAGAGACTGCTAAGGCAGAAATGGCGATTCAGTTTAGCTATTCCAACCCTAAACGGGTGGGACATATATCCCAATCTGGTAGCACGCTTAAATACATGTAGTCGGTGCATCAGATGAAAGACCTCACCAGAACAGGTGATATCAAAATATTTGTAGAAAAAACAAAGTGAAGAGATGTCGAGTTGGTGAGAAAATGACTGAAGTCAAAATGCTACAGTCAGAACCGATTACATCGCAAATACTTCTTTGGATTTTGTCAAGGACATCGGGATGCATCGCAGGAGCGCCGGCACAGATATGGCTATTGTATTCAATTCACGTGCGTATTGTAGTTTTGTAAATGTGCGAGATGGACCATGACGAGGAAAAAAACTTTCTGATACGACAGTGAATCAGCTTGTTGTAATAACAACAACAATATCTGAAATTACACCTTCAAAACATTATTTAATAAGGACAGTCGCTATACATAATGTGCAGGAAAAAAATATGTAATTAAAACGAAATTTAAATATGTCAAGATGTTGGACACTTGCTCCTGCGTGAATTTAAATAAGATATTCTGG
>OZ038482.1:36821683-36849183 GCA_964036315.1 Acanthosepion esculentum | reverse complement strand
TTCGTGAGAAGAACGATAGTTGAACTCCAACGAAAACAAGTTCTCAACCCAAACCCTTCTCATGATTTCTAATTCCATCTGAGCTTCGCTGTCTCTATCGTGTTGGTTTCTATTTACGCGAGGATTAGTCATTGTCTTCGACGTATTGTTGTTAAGACGACGCCTCCCAGGCTTACTTAATCCTGTTATTTAGTATAGCGAATTAGATGTCTATTCCGGGTTTATATGCTTGACAGTCAGTTTGCACGTCGCTGTTCTTTCCCTCAGATATTTAAGCCGTTTCTTTCCGACTGAATACATTGATACTTTTCTTACTTGGTATTAGAAAAGATTCTTTGTTATTTCCGATTTTAGACCCACACGAAAATTAAGAACATTGTTAAATGCACTTAAACGTCAACTATTCTTGAAAAACTACAATAAATGTTCTGTTTAACAATTCCGTTTAAAATAAACCCGTACAAAATTTATATCAAATATATTAAACAGTGTTAGAGAACACTACTCTTCGACGAAGACGCTAAAATGTAAGTTATAATAACTTCAGCTAGGAAGCACGGCGAAGTAATAGTTAGCGGCTTAAATTGAGGAGCTGAATTCCAGTAGGATTCATTACATTTATGTAAGTGCTTGAGAAAGGTATGAATCGATCACTTTTCATCCAACTAGGGGTAAATTAGCAGGACTGATTGGGTCATATATCATTCAGTGAAAAACATCCTCGGATAAGTAACTCTAAATTAAAACAGGAACGAAATATCCTAACAGTGAGCATAAAATGTTATAAGTCATATATATATATATATATATATATATATATATATATATATATATATATTATATAACCTCACGTATTTTTAAATATTTGAATACATCTCTTCTCCCACAAGCTATTGGTAAAATTGCAGGACATACCGGATCTGACAGACTTGAATGGCAGCCAGTCTAGGGGAAGGAAAGTTTGAATTCAAGCAAGATCAAACTATCCTAGAACTATGTATAACATGTGCCTGGAGAAGGCTTGTGTATCCATATTCCCACTGAAAAAAATTTCATGTCCAAATTAATAAGATATCTGCTATGCATACTCAGCATTCGAAGGTGCACCAAAAGATGCCCAATGTTCCATATGGAAGGAGAGGAACTAACTTTAATTGAGTCATGTTTTGGAGAAACTATTATTATTAATTTTAATAATTGTAATTAACCTCATATTATTTTATTGGTGTAATAATAGGGATGAATAGCAAGCCAGACCAGGCCGTTTAGTTTTGTTAGAAAGCGCTCCATGAAAGAAATCCCACTGGATTCAATATCATGTGGGCGTGTGATTAGCAACTCCACACTGTAAAAAGCCTAGTTGCCTTTGAATGTAGAGCGTTTGCTCTTAGCATAATGATTTTGTAAGGCGATAGTTTACATAGGTATATTAGGATTTTCACGCAGAAGCAGAAAAAGATAAAGAGGGAAGCAAATTAAACTGGAAATTCTTCTTTTAGGAAAACTTTCTCAAACTGAACAAAATCACCAAACACCAGAATTTTATATTTGACATAGTTTTTTTTCGTTTTTTTATATGAGGTCAGATAAATATTTTTGCTTCGCTCGTAACATTCAGGCGTGAATTTTCGAATACATATTGTATATCGACATATCCTCTTTTAAATTATTTTCATTCAAGGTGACAGACAAATAAGATCTAATATTTTTCTAACGAGTTTCTATTAGGAGATTCTAGGGGAGTGCGGTATATGTACGTAAATTTTATTATGCGAAATTCATTTGGCTGAAAGTTTAGTCATCTTTAAAGGGTCTGTTGTCAATCATTATGCCCTAAATATACAACTGACATTGGGCTCATTTTTTTAATTATATTATTGTTTTACCTATTTTTTGTCATCCTGGGAACTTTCAATATTTATATGGTCTCATTTACTTAATTTCACATTTGGAACAACTCTATTTCTCTACGTATAATTTGGACTCTTATATATATATATATATATATATATATATATATATATATATATATATATACATATATATATATATATATATATATATATATAGTTAGTAGGGGATGAAAATAATTTAGTTATCTATGACGTTCAGATGCAGCAATTGATTTTCAGGGAAACGGTTCCAAATCGATATACTATATTTACATGCCCTCTGTTATCAATATCCGAAACTGACTGACAACTTTTGTCCTGTTAATGCTTATCTCTTTTACTTCTTGGTTCCTTTTTTTTTCTTCTGCAGATTCTTACCTTTCATAGAAATCTGGAATGATGACTAATTTTATCCCACAGGTCTTCCTTGTATTTTCATACTGGCTTTTACTTTCAAGTTCTTAACACACATTTTTATACCATTTTTCTACTCCATCTCCTAGGTTATGACCTTTCAGATTTTTACATTATGCGCACCAATTTTTCATTCAATTACTTTCGACTGTATATCAGCGAATATATCCTCTATCCAGTAATACTCAATTTCACCTCATGAATATTCACATCCATATGTTATTACATATGTATATATCTATTTACCTATGAACATATGAGATGTTGTTTAAAAATATTTCAGGACAATAGAATTTTATATAATTATTGGTTGCAGTGTGCACATAAGAGGAAAATGTACAATGAAAATATTTTCAACAAATGTATATTATTTCCAGTATTGATATTATTAAACATCCCTCCACACACACACACACATAAACGCATTGTATACATATTATATATACACATTACACATACATACATACATACAAACACACACACACACACACACACACATATATATATATATATATATATATATATATATATATATATATATATAAACTTCAGTTTCAGATAAAACGTAGATGTCTGTTCACCATAAAACGAAAACTAGCTGTTGTTTGAACATTTCCATTATCACAAGGATAGATAAAACATGCATGACAAAAATGCGGTCTTATTGTACTATATAAATGTAACCAAGTGACACTTTACGAGTTATGCACGCAAAATGGAATGACCACAAACAAAATATGTACAGGGTCTTACGTTTGGAAGATAAACAAAGAAAACCATATGAATGTTCAGAATATTGACTTAAATCAAAATATTACACAAAACTACCAATCCCTCCCCAACTTCTACTAATTTTTAGCACATTATTTTTTCGTTCATTAATAGATATATAGCTTCATTGGGCAAACCTGATGTCTGAGTTATCTATTATGCAATTTATGGAAGTAGTCATAAAACGTATAACAAAAAAAATTATGGAAGTATTCATCCAACATATAAAAAATCTCAATTTTGTGCACGTTATTCATGAAAATAGCGCAAAATTATATGACATTGATATATTTGAAGTTGAATAATATGTAAAAAATAAATGACAATATTAATTGTATTTCTTTGTATACACGATTTTAGGAACAAGGTGGAAGGCTTTGCTCAGAGAATCTCTTGCAGCTCAACAATCGACTCATCTTGAATACCCACATATTATTTCTCCCCTAGAAGTGTGGCTATACTGAGTGGTATGCGTATAACCCAGTCACTAGTATCGGACATCATTTCTAGATTAGACTCCCATAAGGCAAGTGGAGGCGACTGGATGCCAGCCGTCCTCCTAAAGACATAATCTCCCGAGATGACCCCAGTTCTCTGCAAATTCTACAATTATTGCCTCACTGCTTTCAAGCTTGGTGGAAATCTTCTTCTGTAGTCCCTGTTTTTAAGAAACCTGGAGAATATTCTGCCCCCTCTAAGTATCGCCCTATTAGTCTCAAACCGCTTTTCGCCAAAGTATTCGAGTCATTAATCAATGCTGAATTGGTTAAGCATCTTAACTCTCAAGAGCAATTTTCTGACAAACAATATTGATTCTGTTTTGCGGCTGATGTGCTTACAGCCGTCATTGTATATGTATAACGATCTCTTAATAATAACGGTGGAAGTCTACCTGTGGCTCTAGATATCTCAAAGGCGTTTGGGCATTCTAATCTTGTACGGTATTACAGGCTACTGTATTACAGGAGGATTGTTTGATTCCATTCAATAATTTCCATCAAATCGTGAAATGAATGAGATTCTGAACGGGCTGGCTTCCAGATCCTTTTACATGAAAGCGGTTATACCCAACGCTGTATACTGGGTCCTACACTGTTTCTAATATTCATCAATGATCTTCCTATTGTCATCAATTCACAATTTGTCATTTATACAGATGGCACTAGCATTTACTCGTATCTCAATAGAAATTACGTCACAGCTGACAAAGCTAAGCTGACGCTGCTCTTGAAAAAGGAGCTCCAATCAGTGATTAATTGTGTTTTGAAATAGCTCTAATTTTTAATGTCTCCAAAACGAAACTGCTGACATTTAACTACAATAGAGAAATTTTCATGTGTGCTATCAGCATGGCTGATGCTCGACTATCACTGCGACTTCTAGGCTTCACGTTTGCGACTGAAATGAAATGGAACAGCTACATTGAATCAATAGCTGCAACTACTGCAATGAAATTTGATTAATATTGTGGATTCCAGATTTTTTTCTGGTCACAGTCAATCTTGTACATTTACAAATAAAACATTCGACTTGCATTGAATACTGTTGACATATCTGGTTTGGTGAACCTGCTGTTCATCCCGAAGTTCGTGACAAAATCCAAAGGATGATCTGCAATGCAATCACTCCTGATTTGGCCTCTTGTCTTAAACCACTTTCTCACAGATATCATGTGGCTTTAATTCCCTCTGTCATATCTACAAATATTTTTATGGTAACTGCTCTGATGAAATTCATCCCTGATTCCCCGACAACAGGAATTTAAGTATGTTACTACATTGCCATCTACGTTTCACCCTTTACGGAGGAAATATCTAAATACAACGGACAATTCTACCCGAACAGTTTCTTTGTCCGCTCTTCTTGACATTGGAAATCTCTTCCGCTTATTAGCTTCCCTGATACCTACAATCTTCAAAAAATTAAATGCAACATCTATCGCCATCTTCTGTTGGCTTGAACACCGTTCATGTTTTATCCTTTCTTCAGTCTCTATTATACACGGTCTTTTCTCTCACCTTCACTCACTGTAACCAGCTGCGTACGAGAGGCACACTCACGCGTTCATTGGGGTTGAATGATAAAAAAATATTGAAATAGATGCTCTCCAGAAGCAGGCTCTCCATTTATTATTGAATGAGATTCACTAGAGGAATTGGATTTTGAAAGATACTCACACGATTCTATGGAAAGAGATATACAATGAGATGCAAAGGCAATAACATATGACTTCATGATATTAAAAATTAAGTACTTTTTTGAAAGTCGGTATATATGATAAAAATCAGGTTTCAATAAAAATAGGAAATATAATAAAATAATTAATTTATTAATGCATAGATTTATATGCTGTTATCTATTTATATATTTAAGTATATTTTTGATATATCCGTTCATACGCCGTATATGATTTGTCTTCGTATTAATAGGTGTATTATCGATATTGTGAAAGTTTTAGGCATTATCAACACAAAAATAATACATAATAACGATAAATGCCGAGGCACACATTACACACTGACATACGTTTATTTAAGTAAAATAAAAGATACAATGACACAACTTGCATATATATATATATATATAAAGATTTAGACAACGAATGTGTAAAATCTGCTTGCTCGTAGTGTAGACAGGTTTTACTGACGATCAACGCATCTGCTGATTATCTTTCTATTGGAAGCCATCCGTTTTATTCCAACAGACAAATGATGTTATGTGCGGTTCAGTTACAATGTCGGGTAATGGATTTCTGTTTAGCGTTGGTCTGTCGAGCAAGGAGGTTTCCGCAAGCCAACAATGTCGTCTAAGATCTTACATAGTCGAAATTATTTGCTTATTTTTAACATTTCTTGCTAGTCATAATCAGTATTTCCAGATACTTAATATTATGAGCTTTATTTTTTCGGCGGGGACTACCATATATATATATATATATATATATATATATATATATATATATATATATATATATATATATATATATATATATGTTCCGAATGTGACTGAATTTTTATGAAGACGATATGCATATCCAGTAAGTAACACTATGACTTTACTGAAGAATTGAAATAACCATTTATTTGTGAAGGCACATTTACCACACAATGATATCGCAAGAATGACGAATATCAAATGCACTAGGAAAACGCCGTAAGATTCTTCTGACGAAATATTTTTTTATAGAATTAACATTAAAAATGAAAAGGTTAAAATAATAAATCTATCATCTTAATACTACGAACAAATTGTACAGAATAGAAATATGGCTAACGTATTAATATTTTGATTCTAAATTGTATTTTTAATTTTTACATATTCTCATGAATAAAATATCTGAATGTTCATTCGTGATAATATATTTTTTTAATGAAAGTTTACTTCGTATGAAAGTATTTGTGTATATGAAATTATAGACATGGACCTAGACATCTCTAAATCGTTGGATAACGTTTGGTATGGTAGCCGTCTTCCTCAGTTTCAGGTTATTACAGGACGATTATTCGAATTACTACAATAATGTCTATCAAATCGTGAGATGTATGTAGTTCTAAACGGGTTTATTACTGACTCCTTCATCACGAACGCTGGTGTTCCCCAAGGCTCTTTTCCGAGCCCTACATTGTTGCTGATCTTCATCAGTGACCTTTCCGATATCATCAGTTCCTAAGTAAGCATCTACGATGACGACACTACTATTTAATCCGGTCTCAATAGTAAATCGTGTATCGTTGCTGGCTGCTGGTCTCGAAAAGGTCCTCCAATCTGTAGTTGACAGTGGCAGAAAATGGCTTGTAAACGTTAATGCCTCCAAAACGAAACTGCTCTCCTTTAACCACCACATAGATTACCATCAGAATGGCTGACTGTCAACTCCAGGAGAGCGGCTCGTTACGCCTGCTGGACCTCACGTTGTTCACTGACATGTGGTGGAATAAATACATTGAATCAATAGCTTCATTTGCTTAAAGGAATGTTAGTTCTCTGTGACGCGCCAGAAAGTTTTTTCTCGTCTTAGTCCATCCATCAAGTGTATAAATCAACCATCCGTCCTCGCATGGAATATTGCTGTCATATATGGTCTGGTGCTCCCACTGAACGTCTCGGTGTACTTGACAAAATTCAGAGACGAATATGCAAGATGATAGGTCCTGATCTGTCCTGCTATCCCACAGACGTCCCGTGCCCTCTTTTCTCTTCTCTTCAGTTATTTTCATGCAATCTGTTCCGACGAAATACATTCGCTAGTTTCCAGATTGCAAGAACTTAAGCGAGCCACTAGGTCGCCTTCTCATTCACACCCTTCACTATCAAAACGGTTAAATGTAACCGTTTCTTCTACTCAGACAGCTTCTTCTCTCGCACTTCCAGACTGTGGAACGCCCTTCTACTTACTTGATTCCTCGATGATTATAATCTTCAAATAATTAAGTATAATATCAATCGACATCTGACACCCAGATCTTGTTCACAGTCCTTCTCTGTATCCTTTCCTCAAACTTGTCTCTTTACTATTGTTCTCAATCATCTGTAACTCCTTGCGTGCTAGTGGCTCTCCCACCTTGCTTTGGGTGAATTCCTTAAAAAACAAATATATAAAAGGTGTGCTAATTCGGTAAGGGTATAATTTCAAACCGTTAATGTTAATATATTTCTTTTCACTCCGATAGTATTATTTGTACATTGAAAATTGAATTACTTTTTTTTTATTTCCATGTCATTCAGTGCAGTTCCTTTTCTTTTAATACATATTGTGAAACAGTTAAAACCCATTATTTCCACAGCATAATCGATATAAAACGACACAGATATATCAAATCTTAATTGTCCGTTACTTCGTAAAACTTATCTGTTCCTATATTTTTTATGAAATTATTTTTTTCCTTTTGTTTCATTAGATTTTTTCCAATTTCTATTATTTATATCATTCTTTTAAAAGTTGTTTTCAACTCTACTCGAACGAATTCTTACTACTTATATTTCTTTCTCTTTTCGGCTTTTTCCACTTGTGTCTATTCATTTCACCTCATTATATCTTGCCAGATATTCTTGTGCATTATCTTATGCTATTTCAAATAAATTCTCTGCAAAAGAACAATACAAATCCATGCAGAAAACCAAGAATAATACAACTGTTTTACTGCAGATATGTCCCTGGACTTCAGGCCACCAATTCTCGAACGTACTATGAAAGAACGCCATATCTTAACAATAGAGACAAGCGGACAGCTGTAATAACATATTTTCTATCACAAACCTTCCCAACTTTCATAAAGCTGTCTTTTTTACAAACTTAACTATTTTTCTCGTATTGCATGCTTTTCATCTGAGTATTTCTCGTCTGTTGAATTGTTTTTCACAGGCACATACGACGAGGTTCCTTTGTTAATTATGTTTACAATTTTCTCTCTCGTCAGTAAAACATACAAAAATAAATTAAGGAAAATGAGAAAAATTTTCGTCTATGGTTTGCTGCTATTTTTGTGGTTTTGGAAACTATTTTTTTATTCCTTTTAATCAGCAATATATACTAAATCATCTTCGTCTTAGCAAGAGAATTCCAAACATTTTCTTTTGCATTAGCGATAGATATTTTGTATCATGTTTTATAATCTATAAAACGATAAATAATATATAGTGCACTATTACTTTAAAATTATTTGAGTGCATGATCACATTTGAGAATGCATTTTGTTTATTTTATCTTGCGACCTGAATATTCGAGTAATCTTATGAAAGTTCACCTTCCTGGGTAGAGAGAATATATCGTTATTTCCAACGTCCTTTTTCTGACTCAGCTACTGAGCACTTAACCGATAAGGCAAGGCTGGTTACTGCCTATAAGCGACCTTACTCTCATCATTGGCATTCTCGAAATTTTCATATCTGCTCAGTTTAGTATCCAAATGAAAATCAAGAAATTTTCTAAAGTAAGGGATTATTATAATATATTTATTACTCCCAAAATAAGTGAAATACCGGACAACAAATTCGTCTCAGGGACGATAGCATTAGATATATCAACGACCTTTTACAAGATATGGTATAATGGGTTACCGAATAAGCTCTCTAGCTATGTAGTTATTAGAAGAGACTTCTCAATTATAAAGTCATTCTTATCAGATAGTCACCTGAAGGTAATTTTTAACAGCCAGATTATTTGAGGCCCATGTGATCAATGGGGGCGTCATCCAATGTTAGCTTCACGTTTCATCCCTCTTTCTACTTTGCATAAATAATTTTCCGAAGAGTATGCACCGATCATTTGTGAGTATCTATGCCAATAATACAACGGTATATCGGTGAAGCGCCAGTACTTTAACAGTTCAGTGGGACTAAAACAATTTGGTCATAATCAATATCTCGAAAACAAAACCTTTGACATTCCATCATCAACGAGCGGACTCAGAAATTTCAATGATCAAGCCGAACGTTTTCCCGCTCAATGCGTCCGCATGACCTGGGCGCCTACTTGTACTTAAACCCAACCCAGAATTTAAATGAAATTCGTACATACAATCCATCTCTAAAGATGCCGGAACAATGATATGTTAGTACCTGGCTCCTCCTGATAACATGTAACATTACAAGAGGTGGAACATTCAGAAAATGGAGTCATATATGCGCAGGATCTGTCCAGTTTTCACTTTCAAATCTCGCTAGAATCCAAAGGTTTCTCCTCGTCCTTATTTCCAAAGGTTTCCGCACATTTCACTCAAATGTAACATCACAGTTCCATCGCTACTCTATTTCTAGTTCGATATAAACTATTCAGATGTACTACTATCTTTCGCGCCTATGACACAATATGCCTCGAACATTGTAGCGAACCGACAGCATTCCCTCCGTCTTCCATTGTTGAGATGTACGTTTTCCTCAGAGCAGCATTTGCCCACGAATCGCTGCTTTGAGAAACCGATTCCCAAGAGTATGCTTCCCGGATCTCAGCATATTAATCTTTTCAATTCTAGGGTCATGCTTAAATTCCCCACATATCCATATACAGTTTGCTTCTACATGTGTAACATCTCGAGTGGCTATTGGACCATTGACAGTGTGAATATTTCATATATATATATATATATATATATATATATATATATACACTACCTGAATATATTAGATACACTTGTGGACAGAATAGCTCAAACACAAAGAACTATTTGGAGAGTCATTGGATCGATATAGATGACAATAATAATTTTTCGCCACTTGATTTCTCTTCAATTTTAAGATCACATTTTAAAAAAAGAACACGCCATTTCAGTCGTATTTTAATACAGACGATTTACTTCTGACGAAGTGTCGGGTAATAGGCCCCTTACGTCATTTTTTCATTCGATTTTAATTGTGTTAATATGTATTTTACTCGATTTTAAGTGGTAAATATTAAAATGCTGCTGTGAACAGCAAACCCCAACAACGTTTTCCTCTCTATTTGGGAATTTCCTTCCTCTCTTGACTCTCTATACAAATAGCTACATGATTCGAAGGTATTTGATTTCTCCAATATACCCACTGAAATCCCTGTCCCTCTCGTCCTTTCATCCTCCTACAATGAGCTCATATTTATTTCTTTGTCCGTAATTTAAAACCTTGTGTAATTAGATTATTTGTCTGACAGGAGGCTGCATATCAAAGATGTCATTGTGGTAACGGTTGAAGGCAGTGCATCTGAAGTCTGCAAATGTTTTCCTTCCTTATCGCAATTTATTTGATCTGGGATAGTCTCACGTGTAGCGAATACTTTTACGACTGAGGGCTTCCAGTGACATGAAAACGTCTTCAACAATGAGATAAGCATTGTTGCCAATAGACACAGGGGTCCATCAGTTTCTTATCATGTCTGTTCAGACATGCAAATGGTTCTTTTTATCGAACAAGGCCAAAGCGTTCCATAAATAATCAGGAATACTTCACGGCCCAAATTGGAAGCATAAATATTTCGCTCACTGCGCGCATTCAGGATTTTCCTTCGCGGTGGCGCGCCTATTATTGAATGAATGAGGAAGGTTATTGTTTTTGTTGGATTTTTATATCGGAATATCACATTGGCATTTTACTCAGAGGAAAATACATTAACATGACAAAGTGTAGGAGGTGCTTTGGGTAATTATTATGCGCATTGTTCATTTTTGGTTTGGTCGAATGCGCAGTATAGTAGGGTCAGGATGAGCTAACAGACGTAACTCAAGACGAAAAAAAAGAATGTGATCAATTTTCTTTTTTTTCGCATTGTTTTTATGCATTTATTATAATGTAATTATTTTTTGATAACTTACTTATTTTTTATATTTAAAATAAGAGAAACTCATGAGTTATTCTTTTTCTTTTATTTTCTTCATATTTTAAGGCCATGTTTTTCCTATATATATATATATATATATATATATATATATATATATATATAAAGCAAGTTATAATAGTATAAATCCAGATAAAATCTAGATATCTATGGACACGCACTTATTTAAAACTTAAAAGTAAAACTACAGGAAACATTGGAAACTAAATTCTTTTGTCGAATTATAAAAATTTCTTCTGCAAGCTGTGTCAAAATACTCCCCCCACACACACAAGTGATCGCATTGTTTTGCAGATATCGTGCATCCTTGGCTTACAAAGATTCTTCGAGCGAAGAAATGGCTATGCTTAGAAGGAATAGCAAACCGTCCATTTATTTTCTCCCTTGCTTCCTTGAATGACAAGACAAAAGTAAAGCGATTTTTAATGATCACATCTCTTTATTTTTCAATTGGAGTTGACTGTTGTGGATCAATTTAGGAATCCAGAGTGAAGCACAAGTGGATGTTTAGATTGATCGATGAGCGAATATTGTCTGGCTGCTGAGGTGTGTGTGTCTACATAAATGTCTAAATATCATCTTCCAGCTCCAAATATTTTGCACTTTAAACTTGAAATTTAATAGGATCTTTTTAGCTTGACACAACATAGGATAGTAGAATACTTCTCAAAACTAATTTCATGTAACTTAATTGATTATGTGTCAAACCATCAGATGTTGAATAAGGAGAGCGATATTACGAGATGGAAAGTAAAATCATTCTTCGACGCGTTAGTTCTATCAGTCTCAAGGTTACGCCTTCCTCTTATTTGCATGCAACAATATTTCATATATATTCCAAATTTGGTGCGTCCAAAAGTCTACTTGACAGAAGATTTTGAAAAAAAAAACACAAAAAAACAAGACAAGACTTACATCAGAAAATCACCAAATTAGGAAAGAAGAAAAGCTAAAAAAATTCAAACATTTAGCTAAGAAGTAATTAACAACGCACATCTGAATGCTATGCAGACAGAGAAGAATCCCTTCGCAGCGTCAACACTCAACGGGGAACAGTTCGATTCGCTACGTATGTTTAACGGTCTTGTGATCTTCAGACAGCTAGAACACGATCAGTTGAGGGACTTAGCATTTTCCCACAGCACTCTATTACGGTATAAACAATCGGACAGGGGTGAAAATTTTAAAAAAAAGTGCTTATCAATAACTTTCCCACAGAACTAAGGCAAGCCCCCAAAATTGTCCTAGCCAAACACTGGGAATCTACAGTGAAAATGTGTCGGGTAACACGAGTGCGAACGTTTCAGTGTTTTGTATTATATCTGTACCTACTGATTCATTTCCAACTTCTTGTTTAACACTCTAGTATCACTGATCACACACATACATACACACACACACACACACACACACACACACACACACACACACACACACACACACATATGTATAAGCTTAAATGCCAAGGGCTATTGATTGGTCCTTCATCACAATAGGCAGCGACGATTATATGCGATAGGCAACAATAAACTATAGAATAACTCAAAATTGATTGCTGCATTTAAGAATTTCATTATTAATCTTACATTTTGAAAGTTCAACGCTAATATTTCTGCTGCCACTTAATATAAAGACTATTTAATATAAGTCCTTATTTCATCAGTGGTTTTCACTGGATTTCGCAATTAATTTCGATTCTTCCAAAATATATTTCCAAGTTATAAAACTTATAAAAACTGTGATCGTACCAAATAATTCGTCGCAAAACTTCACGTAAAAAATTCGCCGAAACAATCACAGCAATGACAATTTGATAATCCAAAATTGCGTCTCCAAATCCGGCCCGAAATGTGTTTGATTTGCTTACGAACTCGGCTTATTCCAAAATGGTATCTTATGTTGGGCTACAGCCTCTATGAGTTAAGTTGAAAAAAAAAATACAATATTATATTAAAACAGTGTGCTTTCAGAACAGTACGTAATTTATTTGAAGAGATCTTTTAAAAGTTAGACAATTGTTGCCATTTAAGTTGAAATAGTGTGACTCTGATATTAGCATTTATCACACACACACACAATCTGTCTCGAGAGGGAAAGTATCAACAAGATAAAAATATTAGATTGAAGAAAAGAACTAGGAACTGGCGGATCGCGGGATACGATACAACATTTGATACAAAATATCTGGTGCTGATTTATTCACTAATGCAAAGTTGGAATCATTGAGTTTTGACATCTAATGGCAATTGATTTGCTCTGCTCAATCACCAGAACTAATGACGACGTGTTAAACAAAGTTCTCATATATAATTTGAGTCACTCTGGAAAATGAAACGTACGTATGTCATTGCTCAGGATTAAAGAGCATATTTGAGGCTGTTAACACCCTGTACGAAAACAATGAACAGTTAGAATGACATTGGAGGTAGAATAACGTGAGGCTTTCCAAAGACATCATCGATTTTCAAACTGACCGTTTCCAATGGGTGTCGAAAGCAAGAACAAGGGAAAAAACATAATAATCACTACAATCAACCCTATCTCAAAAACCTTTCTCTTTCTTTATCAGTAAATATACACACAGCCATGAGCACATGAACTGATTTAGCTATTCTTAATTCTTACGATGAAATCAAAGGTACAATCAATTATATACGACTATACATACATTCGCCACTCTCTCTCACAATGCACACACACACACACACACATTATGACAGAATGGGTTCGATAGCTTTATGTGTAAACGTCTCTAGGATAACGTCAAAAGACTAGTTTGGGGACCTTGTGGCAATTTGACCACAAGTTTTTTGTATTCGACTTTTACTAAAAGTGTGGATGGATCTGCACAATCTTCACCCTATAATCAAATCATAAGTCAAGGTAGTGTGACGGGTTGTAAGAACTGTGCTGCCTTATCCTCATACGTCTTGAACGAGAGGAGAACCTAGTATGTATGTATGTATGTATGTATATAATATATATATATATATATATATATATATTTCGGGCACAAGTGCAATTACAATAAGACGATACTGTACTGTACACTACACGTTTAATACTTCATAGCGTCTGAGAATCTTACCGCTTATTTTTTCATAAATAACCTAGTGTTTAAAAATTGTTTTATATCGCTGGAAGATTGGTATTGCTCTAAAATAAGCAATATTCTATTGTTATTATCTTTGATATATGAAAATATATACAGGCACAAATTACACACACACACACACACATATCTATCTATCTATCTATCTATATATATATATATATATATATATATATATATCAACATTGAAAATAATCTCCCACTCAAAAGAGTATCGCAGAATGGCCTAATACCGCAAAGACAGGGCATTCATATTTTCATACAATAATCCGATGTATACATGATCAACCACGGCTCTCAATTTCGTGTGCGCAATTGAATTCAGGCATTTGCCAGATATGTATGTATGTATGTGTGTGTATGTGTATTTCTTGAATATATATTTAATAATTATCCATCCCTGAGAAAGTCATATATAATATACTTCATCTTTGTCAAGAATTATCCGATATTGATTTGAATTTCTCCCAGGGCACTCAGGGCATATTGATAAGAATAAAACTACTTAAACCCTTCCCTAAATCTTCATCGTTCCGAGAAAATGGGATGGTTCTTCACAATCAGATTCCCTTTTGTTCGCTACGCTTTCACGATTACAAGGATGGTGGCTCTCTATGACGTCAGATATTCGCAACGAAGAAGAAAAGATGCAAATGATAACACACTGGAACAGTTAAGAGTTTCAATCACTAAAGCGATATATATATATATATATATATATATATATATATATATATATATATATATACGAGACAGAATGGCATATTAATATGTAAAACAAAGGCCGCATAAGATATACTTTTCATAAAACACACTAAATGTACAATAAACTATTGTTTTGTTGTTTTATACATAATTTGTACAAACCTATACGTTTTCCTGCACATGAATTGATAACTGTAGGTACTTCATGGAAGTATACAGAAAAATGAACTTGTAGAGTCTTATATCTAGATATTTCCCATATTGGTGCAATATTTCTGTTTTGCGAAATTTTAATCGCAAACCATACCAATTTTTCAAAATCTAATAGAATAAAAACTACCAAAAACTTGGATGTATTTAGCTAATGCACTGGAAGAATCTTTCTGAGTATCTACATGTTTACATGCGCACACCGACATCTGCGATTATATGTTGAAAATCTCTCGAGAAATACCTTATATTTAATCCCTATTCAACACACGTCTCTCTTTTTTTTTCTTAAGATTTTGCTTTTAAATTTTCAATTAAATTTGATTTTTTATTTCATATAAATTGTGATTTGCTCCCACTGTAAATGTTGGTTCGTTAGTAAATTTCCTTTTCTCTGACCAGAAATATTCAGGTATGTCGAGATTTAGTGAGTAGTTTTGAATAGGTTTTGTAACCAAACACCTAACATTTCAAAATATATTCCATGTCTCCCAGCCTGATTTTCTCCCTCTATAATGAGGAAAATATTATCTTACTTTCCGTGGACCTTTAATGTCTCCTTCAATCGACACATCAATTCGGAGTAATGTTTGGCATTAACATTTTGATATTTCTTAATACAGACATAAAACTTCTTTCAGTATTATTCTTTGTAGCCATCATATACATCTGCTGAATTAGGGATGTAGAATTTTTCGGCTCTTGATATCATAGTGATATCATTGAAACTAGTGTTGGTTAGTCACGGAGCCTTTCTGGCGTAATTTGTTTCTTTGAAAACGTTATTAAAATATGAGTAAATCACTGAAAATGCTTCAGTCGTTAACTCGATATCTTTTTTCTGGTCGGCATTCAACCATGTGGCGCCCGCTTCGCTGACAGTTTCTGCATATCCAATTGTGGGTGAAATATAAGCCCAACGCGTTCTCTTATGTATCAGATATTCCTGTTGATGTGATTCGTTTAGCAACCGAAGTTAGCTCAGGAATCCGATCAAAAATGTAATTTGGCAGAACTGAATGTTTCCCAGACAATGTTAAATTTGAGTCTCAAAATCCCAACATTGAGAGTTGGCAATTTACTTCAACATAATTCTGTATGACATAATTTGTCAGTTCAATTCGTACAATGCTTCTATGTATTTTTTTTTTTCGGGAAGTGAAACTTCATGAAGGACTCTTTCTACCCATTATTTTCCCGGTATATGGTCCCGTCAATGATTTGAAACAGCAAATAATCGCGAAAGTATTTTGTTACACTCAACCTGAATTTACAGATATTATCATCATTTCACACTTGAAATGGCTAGACATAGCCTTGAGTTGTATTTTCTCGTTCTTCATGCTTGTGGAATGCTTTTCTTGTATTTTGCCTTCCAGTTTACTTTGATGTTAAAAAATGTTAGGTCTGAATTCCTGTTCTATTATTGTTCTCGTTCCTTAATAGTGCGTTGCTTTTTCTTATAATGTTTCGTACTCAGTAAACCTTGTATCTTAGTGGCCTTATTGCTTTGTTTGAGGTTAAATCCTTAAAAAAATGTGTGGTTCAAGACCAAATAAAATTCTGTATGACATATTGCATAACATTATCTTAGTTTCCGGTGAAATTCTTGATTATGCAATATCTGAATCATTTATGGTTCCATATACCGTTCTTTTCCTCTTATTTCGGTTTCATCAATTCCCTAATATCGCATCAATATACGTAATCTCAGATATTTAAAATCTATCGTCTAAACGTGATGATTTGAATTGTTGCGACATTTATAATTACAACATATATATTCTGTATCTTTCTTCATAAATGTTACCAATTTTATTAATAAACTTACTAAACGTAAATTTTCCTTAGTGCTAATACACACAAATACATATCGCAGACGTCTACTCGTTAAACCAATATAATTTATCCGCTAGGGCTTCATATGGTTTGTGCTGTCGTTTCATAGTGTAGCTGATAGCCACAGTTACTGGGCTCAAACCGTCCTGCTATTTATAACGCATAACTAGTGAAAGAAGTGTTGGATATTTACCTGGCCCAGTGATATTTGTTCCGAAAGTGAATATAGTGTATACATTCGGTGTTCCAAACTTGTAAATGTGAAACCCCAGAGGGACGTTATCAAAAGAAATGTATATAGGTTTATTTGCAATATATTTTCATAAATGAAAGTAAAACATAATTTAAGTTATACATATATATTTTTAATTCAATTACGCTCAAAAGTAAATATTCATAAAGCTGTGTTAGTAAAGTAAATATTTCTCTCCCCCTCTCTCTTTATGTGTGTACGTATATATATGTACGTATGTGTGTGTATATATATATATATATATATATATATATATATATATATATATACATATATATATACAAATAATCAAAAATACTTTATACAAATATTAGAAGCGAGTTCCTGGCACTAAAAGACCATCCTTGAATCTCAACACACCACCTCATATTAAATATTCACCGCTTGCTTCTCTACACGAATGCACTCGTCGGATCCTTCATATCAATGCAACGATATATACAAATATATATATAATACACACACACACACACACACACACACGTGTGTGTTTATATATAAAAACATAATATATATATATATAATGTGAGTGTATATGTGTGTTTATATATAAAAACATAATATATGTATGTATATATATATATAATGTGAGTGTAAATATGTGTGTTTATATATACACACATATAATGTATGTATGTATGTATCTATATATAGAGAGAGATAGACAGACAGTGATGTGCGTGTGATTGAGAAAGATTTCTTGCAATTTGATGTATTTTTGGATCTCTTATTTAGTCCATAGAAAGAAAAAAATAGTTATGCAATGTGAAGTCTTCCATGCAGCAAAATGGTACTTTAGATATATTCTGTAATTAAGCTGACAATGAGTTTAAAATCATGAAAAATATTTCACTTTCCTCATATAGAAGAATTATTTCAACGTGTATGCCCGTATTATTGAAGTTTAAATAATCAGTTCAAATAATATTTAGTATTATAATGCCTTTCATTTGCGCACGTAACTTGTCGGGTAAATGGCTAAAATCACGTGCAACATTTTCTACCATGCACACGTATAAACGTGTATGCGTTTCGATACGTTATGGTTTTATTCGTTCGTATCTTTTCTCAATTTTATGGTTATAATTGTGCGTATGATAATCCTAAGAATAAAAAAGTAACATGTGAGAAATCAGAAGATTTAATGAATGTTGCATTCAATGTCTGTTTAGTTGTTTATATATATATATATATCTGTATGAGAGTGGTATAGAATAGCACGTAGTTTGTTTATACGACCGAACAACACGGTCACTTTTCGCAAATATCTGTTGGTTTTTGCTGCTACAATTTCAATATAACTTCCTATCCCTGGTAACACGATATTTCCACTCGCATCTGTGACTTCATCGTAATCTGTAGTCAATTCGAAATATCCTCAACGGGTCACGATTTACAAACAGATCATACCACATTTCTTCTTTTAGCATTTAGAGTATTTGCAGAGAGTCGAGATCGGTTCGAGTTACAGAATAAAATGGACTCAAGGTTTTATGGTGAAAGTTAGTTAGCAATGTAAACAAGACCATTCGTTTTAATAAAGTATGAGAAGCAGTCAGCGATTGCGTTCATACGAAGGCTTAGAAGTTCAATTAATTACGATTTTTAACTGTATTCAGGACTAGGACTTGGTGTAAAATTAAAAGCATACAAACTGAAAGAGAATAAACAATTTAGAATTTTTATGAATTGAATAATTTATTTTTATTGTTAATGACACTCAAAAAAAAGCAATATCAGAAGAAAAGATATACCATTTTTTCTCTCGCACTTAATCTCGTCTTATATATATATATATTAAACATTTTTATGTTTAACATTCTTTTCATAGATACAAATATTTAAGTGAATGCCCTGTTTATAATAAACAGTATTAAACAACATTTACCGTTTACCTGAATGTCTGAGAAACTTTCATAGAAAATATTCGTCCTCCGACAGGATTCGAACCTGTATCCTATACGGAACCGTCATATAGCCTGGCGTACCTTTTAACCGATTCGGCCACAGAGGATCGTTTGGTTCTTCCCTGAATCTTTCACGTACATTCATATCTGCTCATGGCGTATCAAATGTAAACAAATGACGTCACACATTATTAAATGGACAAAGTCCGGTAATTATTTTAAAACATTTATATGTTTAACATTCTTTTCATAACTGTGATAATTATTTCTGTTACTTATATATACTTACACAGAAAATATTACTTAAATGTTGTTTTTACTGTAAACTCGTATTTAAGTAAACGCTATGTTTATTTTCGTCTACTAGCCTGAACTCTCGAGAAATGCTATTAAATAAAAATATACGGTCTCCGATTAGATTCGAACACGCGTTCCGCTAGAGGAAACCGTCATTAGAACTGATGTGCTTTGATCTCTCGGCTACAGATTGCGACGAGGACAGAGTAAGTTCGAAACTTGCAGCGATCGTATATGCAAAGGAATGGATGATTTTTTTTTTTATTAATTCGACAATTTTTATTGATTAAACTTTTTTTTTCCATTGATGATTTGACCGTAAGTTTATTTATTAAATATGATATTTTAATTTTGTCAAACTGCTTGATTATTCTAGAAGTCATACTAAAGAAAAAATATACGCCATTCGGCAGGGTTTTTATCTTCGTCCTCAGTTACTAGGAGAAACGGTCGCCAGATACGACGAGCTTATATTGAATCAGCCACGAAGGTCATCAATCAATGCTGAATCGTTCCTTTAAGCGAAATCCTTCTCATTGTAGATTCTTGAAAATTCATATCTTCTTAGTTTCGTATTCTAACATAAAGTAATTTCTCATTCATTACTTCTTTAGAATATATATATATATATATATATATATATATATATATATATATATGCGCGTGTGTAAGTATAGCGCCAGTTAAATGAGAAGCATTTTAATATAGTGGCATAATATTCATATTCAATAGAAAAAAAACAGATATAAAAATGAATATAAGCAAAACTTAGAAAAATAGAAAAAAATCATATTAAATGAAACTTATCTACAATCAGAAGTACCTGACTATATTAATCAATAACCGTTACTCATCACACCCAAAATGGCGACAGTCACTGACCCGTTAGTATCGTGTGTAAATTGCTTGCTATTCATCAGTGCGTCCCCACTGATATAGGTGTCCACGAGTTGGGCACCTCGAGGTGGTGTAACGGTTAGCAAGCTTGTCTCACGAGAACACTGACTTACTTTCGGCCTTGTGCCACATCAAAGCTACGCTTGGAAAATCACTATAGGTGTCCAGGAGTTAAATGACATAGCGTGCTATTTTAGCTGAAAATTATTTCATAAATTCTGTGTTTCGTCGACCGTGTGTAAGAGTGAAGAATCCTGCTGGCATACATACGGATACCCACTTGTTCCAGAGATTAACCATCACACCGAGCA
Organism: Acanthosepion esculentum; assembly: GCA_964036315.1. Taxonomy (NCBI): domain Eukaryota; kingdom Metazoa; phylum Mollusca; class Cephalopoda; order Sepiida; family Sepiidae; genus Acanthosepion; species Acanthosepion esculentum. The sequence goes on along the minus strand of OZ038482.1, from coordinate 36,828,270 downwards.
TCAAGAAACAGCCATTCTCATTGTATATGTGTTTCTTTGGAAGCGGTTGATTAGTAAGTCATCGCGCATTGGTCAGAGCTATCCAAGAGGAATTAAATATCGTGGAAAATGTTATGCCAAGTTTTAAAAAAAGGCAACATGTACTGATATTTCTGTATGTGACTGTTTATTTGAACTATAGCATTTTGTAAGTATGCGAGATAAAAAAAAAATAATATACGAACATATTTACATGTATGAGAAAACCGTAATGGTTACCAGCTTATAATTTCTCCGTCTATTCATTGGTTATATATGTAAATTTACTCTTCTGTAATATGCTAGCCGAATGTTGTTTTAAAATTTTCCAGGAAAAAAGGTAACTATTTATTCATTCATATTACGATACGTGAGAATTTCACGAAATATAAAAAATGAAATATGTCTTGCCTGCACACGTCTGATATCTGCGTGTAAAAACACGAACAGAGAAAAGGACACAGCTGCATTATATCCCCTATCGCAATCTCATTCTAAAAGACATGAATTTATCCGACAACGATTCTTCGATCGCGTGCATCGACCTTGTAGCTCCTTAACATCGACAAACGTACACCGAGCATGAGCAGTGGACGTCAGCCTCTTTCCGGATGGTTCGTGTCGAGTGACGTGTGCATCTTTGGTTAAGGCGCACGCACACTAGGCTGTTTACAAAGAAGGATATAAGAAACAGTCGCAAAACAGACTTGACAGTGGAAAAAGGCGCCATGTTCTACGTTTTTCTTTTCTCGTATTTGTTTTGCATCACTTATTATTTACATCATGACTGCATATTTATTTCTCTTGGGATTACATATATATTTGTAAGCTTTTTCCTTTGTTTCAAGATGTAATTTATTTATGTATTTATTTATTTATTTACGTTGAGCGTATACGGAAAGTTAAGCATTTGGAACATCTACTATGAAGGAGTTATATCAAGTAATTTTTCGAAAGCAAAAACAATCTTCCAAAATTTTTCTGAAGCCAAAAAAAGATCTAAAAAAAACGTGCGTCCTATATGATGAAAATAAGGAATTAATTTCCGTCTCGGTTCTACTCCTTATAATTATTTCATAAAATAAACTCTGTGTATATGGTTTTTCGTAAATACTTGCATTCATATATTTTAATATTAAAACTAATATTTTCCTTTCTCTCGAAATTAACATCGGTATATCACACATACACACATTAAATTATATATATATATATATATATATATATATATATATATATATATATATATATATATATATATATATAGGAACCGACTCATTTGGATTTAAGTCCCTGAAAACACTGCCTAGTGATGACCTCCTCCTTGAATACGAAAAGGAATTATTCTCTGTAAAATATAATATTATTAAATACGTTACGAAACACAGCAGCCTACACAAGATATGAAAAAAGATATTGCTAAGATACGTGACGCTGATATAATAATGATCAAATCCGATAAAACTGGCAATTTATATTTCTATAACATGGTCGACTACCACAAAGCCATTTGTAAAAACTTTAACGAAGTATATCAGAAGGCCACAAATGAATGGGAAAATGGCATCAAAAGAGAGCCATGTAAAACATCCACGAAATTTAAGATCGATGACAGAGTACACAAACTCCAAAAGTAACAGCCATCTATTACCGTTAAAGCAATTTCCCAAAGAACAACCCACAGTTCCAATTGCTTAATCCCTTTAAGAATAATATAGGCAATATGAGCAAAAACCTACTTGAATGAACCTGTAATTACAACAGGAATGCAATAGGGATCAACCAGTGCATAAATACCAAAGGCGTTATAAATTGGTTCGCTAATATTAAAAATAAAAGCGAGTGTACTTTTATGCGGTTTGACATATCCAACTTTTACCCGACGACCACTGAAGACCTTAAAGGCTGCTATGAACTTGGCTAAGAATTATTGCACCCTCAAGGACGATGATATCAGAATAATCATACCAGCCCAAATGTCCACCTATACCACGATTTTACATTAAGGGCCAAAAATACGCAAGAGAATGTGATGCAGATAATGTATTTGCAAATAAGTATACAATTCTATTTATATCCTGAAGCCTGGATATCGTAGAGTTATCACAAAACTATATATTTCCAATGAAATACGAATGTTACATTTGCCGGAGATCCTACATATAACAGGAGAAATAACGGTCAACTGGCAGACCTGAAACTATGAAAAATATTTTCTAGAAAACGAAGCCGTCATATCAAATCGATAATAATTACCTATAACCCAGTTAGTCAAGTGTTTTAGAAAAATAAATAAAATATATCAGCCATTTATTAAATCCGTGTACCATATATATCTATATATATATATATATCTATCTATCTATCTATATCTATCTATCTATCTATATATATATATATATATATATATATATATATATATATAGTTGCTAGCAAACAACTTACCAGCCGTTAAAATTGCAAATCTAACATATGTTGACAATAGGCTGCTAAGAGTTATTGAAAAGAAAGGAGCATTTGTGCAATAAATTTTAGGAGGTTCTTCTTATTATTTTTTGTTAATATTTTTCATTTTTAAAATAAAATGTTTTTTATGTTTTTCCTTTTAGGAATTGACGAATTTGTTCTAAAATATTTTCATATTATTTTTTACGTTAGTTTTACAAGATATAATAATGTAAAAGTATCAAAGTAAATAGTTGCAAATAAACTACTGGCAATCAAATTAGTCTGTTTTTAACTTAGTAAATTTTTTTCCAACAAAAACAATAGTTTTCTCTATCACTATATATCTAAGTTAATACTATTGAGTAGAATCTAAACAACATCATAATAGGACTTTTAACATTAAAGACGTAACTCTTTATACCAATTCATAACTTGCATATAATCTCTAGACGCAGTTTATAACATTAACAAAATTCCCCATGGACTAATAAATGAAAATCTGAAAGAAAGTCATTTCTATTTATCTTAGAGCGTCTTATAGATCTTTGCCCTGTAATTGGCATAACGTATTTTGGTGTGCCTTAAGCAAATTATTTGGTAAATTTCAAACTCATTTTTCTTGTCTTCGGATTTTTCTTCTTTTTTGCCGTCATTTTTCTTCTGCCCATGAAGTCTCCGGCTTTCCATTGTTCTCTTTACACTTATGAAATATCATCGAAACAAGCTAATTTTTTTTTCTAAAAAAATAAGATCAGTTATTGTCGTCTTATTGTGTAGCCTAGATTATAGCACTCTTCTTGCAGAGCATTATGACAAATAAGACACATCCACACTCTTAGCAAACACTAGTTTCGATTTGGGCTTATCGTTCTTTACTGTGATGATTACGATCGACCCGTTTTCTGACAATTAGCTAACATTTTATCTGTTTAAATTACGCTAAATAAATATCGATTCGATTAACGTAATTCAATGGTTTGGAAGTTCATCCCTTAGAATTGGTTTCTGCCTCTTGACTGCAGCGTTACCTCGATGTTTCATTTCAGATATTAAGTACTTATTTTAAATCAAACTTTCTCGGTCATCGTCTCGACAAAAAATGTAAACAAATATATTAGTTTAAAATATTATTCTTTCTCTATGTGACATGTACCTTCATACGTGGGCGACCATGGCACTCCACAACTTCATATCATTCGTAGCTGTAAGCAATATCTGACATTTTTACTATCACTTCAAGCACCTGTTCTCCCATGCTTGTACACATTTTCAGTAGTCAGGTTATTTTTATTTTACTAATGTCCATCATGGAATTACTTTTTCCTGTAAGTATTAAATTCTCAAGACATCAATTTCTCAATATCTCTGATTGAATTTTATATGAAATTGTGCTTTTTGTATTTGTTTCCATTAAAGTCCCATTGCTACATATAGACAATATTCACGATATTTATGCAACCTTCTGTAGAAGTACATTTTTGTTGCCTCTGTTCTAGATTTGTAATTTACGTTCAAATTACACTGAAACCATAAGTTGTGTTTCGACCAACAATGGTAAGCAGTATCGAGTCCGGTCAGTATTATAGGGGTACATATTGCGAAAGCCAGCTAGTGTAGGCAACTTCGTACAATCCGAAAAGATAATTCGGCTTTAATAAACCAAAATATGTTGATAATCATACGAAATAGATTAATCTGTCAGTCACACCATTCATCTGTGAGAAAATTCTACAGCATAAACTACTCTATAGGAGATATAATATTAAATATATCTTCTTCAATAATTTTCTTATGTTTAAAAGATAATATCAGTTTGTGCCAATGAGTCCATATGGTTAGTATGTTGAATGAATTTAAGTTTGATTTCGATAACTTAAGAATATAATTTTTACTTAATTTTATATATTATAATGATTAAGATAATCGAATATCCGATATCATCAATTCAACAAGATTTATAAAAATATATATACTGCCATTTTTTCATAAAATATAGTTAGTGGACGAATAAACAAAAGTTTATTTTAGTATTTATCCAGCCTAACAACATATCAGAAATATTTCTTCTTGCTATTTAAACAGATAGAAAAACTTTTCATTTGTGAAAGGTATTGAAATAATGCAGAAATATTACTGGGAACAAATCTCCTGTATGCGGATAGAAAACGATGTACAAAACACATTAACGGATTTTTTAAAAAGTTTACTGCGATGTAGTCCTGGGAGAACTCATTTTTTTATGACTATTACTCATAGCTGGACAAAATTCTTCTAAGGATATGCGATGACAGTTTGTTGGTGTGCACAGAGAAAGAACATGTAAATAACAAATAGATAATCCTCGACAGGAAAGTGAGAAGAAATAAGTAACTAAATATTCTAAGAAGAAAGGAAGTATTGTTGCGGGAAGGAGGAACAGCTGAAAACGCAATCGACAAATCGGACATATTAAAATAAATCGTGTATAGACATGTGGATATCTGGGAAAATCTAACGCCAAAATCCGAATCATTCCCTCCAAAAGCCAAACATTACAATATGAAAGAAGAAAATTTCGTTAGAAACAATGGTAAGCGTGTTAAAGTATTATGTAATATTAATCCTCCTACATGGTAATTAAAGCTGGAAAATTTACTCAGGTATGAAGTGCTGACTTGAAGCAACTTAGAAGTGGTTCGACTGAAGATTGCCGAAAACAATATGAATAGAGCACATGAAAGCGAGGAATTTTTAATGAAAATGTGTCACACGCATCGTATATTGAATGCAAGAGAAACTAATGTAAAGCAGTTAAGAAACTACCTTCCGAGTAAATGAACAAGAATTACGAGTGATAGCATAAAGACAATCGCGACTTCGAGCTACAAAAGACCAGATATGGGGATTATTAATCTATATTGTCTGAGATTATACAGAATAGGCATAATAAATAAAGTCTAAATGTATTTTTATACGAAATATGTAATAGGGAATATTTTACATCCGCTGACTAGAATTATTCTTGGTATCAACATAAACACATCGACAGATAGTAGTATACACACAATAAAAGAGAAAAATGGAAAATGTCTTTAAAAAACAGGATTATTCAGTTATAAAGTGAATTCTGAAATGCTGACTAATTTCGGTTCTCATCTATGGTAGTAGATGCTGGATAATGTCCCCAGAAATAAAGAAGAGACAAGACAACACAAATGGGGTTGTACAGAAAGATACAGAGAATCCCATGAACCGAACATGTGAATAATTAAGACGTTTTAGGCGAATCTTAATTACAATTCACGAAGGAAAATACCCAATCTTACTCAGATGAACAACGCCAGTGCTCCTGAAAGCCATATGTCGATACAAGAAATGCCGGCTTCCGAGAGGAATTCTCAATCTGCTTTCATGTTAAAACTTGCGTTTCAATGTGGTAATGTCCTCAACAAATATACAGCTCTAGGTAAATATTTCCAAGGCGCCATTACCAAAAATAGTGAACCACGCTGAAATTGTAAACAGTTAATACACACACACACACACACACACACACACACACATACATATATATATATATATATATATATATATATATATATATAAGGAAGATAGATAGCCGGCGGTGATCGTTGGGATACGTACCCACACACAATTAAATGCTTCCCTGCTATGAATCTCCAATTCGCCTTTGACATCTAAGTATACCACCAAACAGGTGAAGCGTCGAGGGCGGACAAGTGGCGCCTCATAAAAAACTGAGGTAAATTCAAAGGTCCATGAAGACGGTCCATCTAGGAGTAAGAAAACCTTGCTGTTTCAACTTCCGTTGACTTGCGGCCATACCTAGTTAATAACGTGAAAGAATATGGAAGTAAATTTACATAGAAAACTGAAGTCGGTCTCCGAATGTGGTTGGCGGTTAACACAGACCATTTTCCGGCAACCATTGTGACCACGCCTGACTCAAATATAATGTACTTATAACAATGGATCTTTAGGAGGGGAGACGTATTTTGGGCAGCACAGAGTCTCTATATGAAGACCCAGAAGAAGTCACGCCAATTTCAGGATCTAAGTATTGTATTTTGAACAAAAAGGTACCTACTATATATATATATATATATATATATATATATATA
>OZ038482.1:36791683-36816683 GCA_964036315.1 Acanthosepion esculentum | reverse complement strand
ATAATCCTTAAACTTCAATGCCTAAATCGTTCTCTTATATGATTTATGCTCCATCCTATTTACTGGTAGGTACCGCATTCATCGGTCGATATATATGTGTTTGTATGGCAGAAAAGTTCGTTAAAATTATAGCCTTCTAGAAAACGATTGAACTGCTATAAAAAAATACTTATCCAAATTAGCCTACGTTTAAACTACAATTGTATGAACTTTAAAGATGGATGTCTAGACAGAACATTACCACAAAAAAGTAGTAATAAAGGTCAGTTCTAAAAGAATTTTAAAAGAAAACCGCAATTCTTCATCTAATTTCCCTTATGCATTTTAACTTCGATTAAATTGTTTATTTCACAGAGATATAAGTGGTCACAGAGTCCGATAGTGCTAGACGATGTAGGATATTGGAAGAGGTTGGCAAATTGACTTCAAAAAAAGAACATGTATATATTTAGATATAGCAAAGATAAGTTGAACCAATCATTAATGGATTTCGCGTAACATTCCCTGGAGTCCCGCCATAATTCTTGAACTAAACTCTGGCGTTATTACTCTCTCATTAGATTTTCTTTTATTGTTGTCATTTTCTCCCCCTGATTTTAATTTTCCGCTTATAAATCTTCTAATTTCTGTTTTCTCACTTTTCTTTTTTTTTCTTTTTGATTAAGCCATGTCAGATTTCCAATCTCTTAACGTAATTGTTTTCTCCAATGACATTTAAATTTTCTCAGAGACACATACCTACAAAATGTATTGTATTACGTTACTTGCTCATTTTTAATGGAAATTTTGCGGAGATGAAAGCGCAATCTATGTGCCGATTTCAAACTCTGACCGAATAGTTTTCTTTCATTTCTCCATTGAACAATTTGCTATTTTATGTTTCTTCAGATTTCAAACTCAATTTCGCGCCATTGTTTACTTCACAATTCATGCACATGTTTGAAATTGACCTTACCAATAAGTACATTAAATCCTTGGATTGTCCCTTTTGCTGATGTTATTTACAAATTGTTTTCATACTCTTAAAATTAGTATATTATTTAAGTAATTTCATAATCATTTCGGAATGATACAATACACGGTGTCATTAGCGTGTCGTATTTTCTTAGTTATATCCACCGATAATAACTTCTGATGAATATTCTGGCATACTGTCCTACAGCATTGAAACGCTGTTTCTCGTACGATCACCAAAGTTAAGCAACGTTGAGTCTGGCCAGTACCTACATGGCTAACCGATAGGGAATACGATGTGCTGAAAGTGTGTAGTTGCGGTTGGTGTAATAGATAAGAGCTCGGAACTGGAATTCTGTGCGCCGAGTTCAAATTCCAGTCGGGTTCGTTATGTTGATTTACGTGCAAATATTATTCGTAAAAGCATGGATCCAAATTTTCTCCTCTCCAGCTGTGGTTTAATTAATAGAACTACGAGTAAATCATTACTATCTCCAAAATATTGTACAATTGAAAAATTGTTTTATGGCTTTAAACCGGAAAAAATATTCAATCATTCTAACAAACCAATAATTAATTCAATCACTGGGCTGTTTTTTTTATGATGACTGTATAAATTATTTTCTTTTTTATTTGTTAGTTCTTTCTCCTTGTTTTATATTACTCTTGTTTCTCAGAGATTATTTGATAATCATTACGTAGTCATTAATTTTTCACTGTCATCAACGCATTATATGGTAATTTTTTAAGCGTATCTTAGATGTGGCACAAGGCCGAAATATTACAGCAGACTGTTAGGATCGAACTCACTATTCAGTCGTAATTGATCTAGTGTATCAAGCTTGTTAACAAATACGCCGCGTTGACTATAATATGTTGTTGAGTTTATATCCACAGGTAATACATCCTGTTATGTCTCCTCGTTCTCTTATTTTTTTCTCATTGTGTAGGTTGTTTGAATCGGTTGACTGTTTATTCCTCTTGCTATCTTTGTCTATTCAGAACCTCCTTTTTTTTTCTAAATGCATGCAGCCACACAATATTTCTATATTGTAAGAATATTTTTCTTTGAGATAATAATGATTTTGTGATAAAAGTCTTACTATTTAACCCACAACTGGTGGGGAAAAAGTGGGTTAATATCTTTCTCAGTGGAATTTAAACGAGAGTTAATATCACGAACCCAACGGAAATCAAGGGTCGTTGTTAAAAACTCCGATCCATTATCCTTTATATCACACGCATATTCAACGTTACTGCACTTGATATTCCCGAACGGTCACCCATCTAGATACTAACCAGTTTCAACGTTTTTTTTTTAACTTCGTACGTGAGCAGGTGTTTCAACGTAATGTGACCGTAATACTTACCATGAGAGGTTTGAATTATTTGCACTATGAAGTTGGCTTTACCATAGTAAAAAGCACCAAGGCGAATATATTTTCTAGACGTTTGTCATTGTGTATTGACTTTGTTTATTATTTCAAGCCGTATACCAAACTTGTGTACTTCCTATATTGGTGTCTATTTCTAGATTCCGTCTTTAGTGCCACACTTAGGAATGCTAATTGTTGCTGAGGAGAATTATTTTCTCTTCAGCATCACTTGGCTCTTGCGACATTTTCCCCTTTTGAATTCTTATTGCTTCCTTTTCCGCCCTCTCTCTTCCAATTATCTCTGGCTATTCAATTCTACTTGCCTCTCTATTTGGCGTATCATGTTACTTACTTTTCCTACCAACATGTTCAATAATCATATTTACTTGTTATATATTTTAATTTATTCTAACTTTTACGAAACCCTGTTAATATAATAGTTGTCTGCTGTCCGGCTGCTGATAGGAAAATTCATTTTCGGCGGCTGAGAAAATATGATGTACTGACAAACGTATGTTTTAATCTTTTCGCGTCTAGCAAGGCAGTAAAACCGTTAAGACGCAGGCGGTTACTGAATGTGAAAGAATATAAGAAAAAGAAAAAAAATATATAATTAAAGAACAAGAACAATAAAATGACGTGAATTACGATAACATGAGATAACGATAGACATCTCATATAATTTTTTTAAAAATAACTGACTGAAATGCAAGATACCGAAAAAAAAATTTCGCGAGCGAGAACTCCGAAGATGAAACTGTTAGAACTTCCGGTTACATCTAATCATTACAACTGAAAAAACGTTGAGGCCTTGTAGCGAATCTAGCAAATCGCTTAAATTCGCTGTCTAGTGAAATATCAAAACAATTACCATGAATCAAAATATAGTTTTTTTTTGTTTTTTTTTAAGCATTTCACCCTAAGCAAGGCGCCACAAGCACACTAGCGGATACAGACGGTAGAGAACAAGAGGCATGTTTGGGAGATAATAAAGAGAGGGAAAATGATCAAGGCATCAGAAGATGTCGATTGACATTACACTTGAATATTCGAAGATTATAGTTATTAGGGAAGCGAGGAAGAGTAATTCACAGACGAGAAGTGCGAGAGAAGAAATTGTTTGAGTAGAAGAGACGGTTACATTTAACCGTTTCGACCTGTGAAAGGGTGGGACTGAGATGCCAATATAGTATCTCTGCTTAAATTCAAGCAGTCTGAGAATCAGCGAAAGCAACACATAGGATTAGTTGCCGAGAAAATTTAGAAGAGACAAAGGGAATCAATGACACGTATGTGAGAAATCAACTGTTGACTAAATGCTAGATCAGGATATATCACATTGCAAATCCGTTTCTGGATTTTGTCGAGGACCTCGAGACTTACAGCAGGGGAACCAGACCACATATTAGAGTAATATTTCATATTCACAGAGAAGGTACGTTATGGCAGTGGGAAACTTACTGAAGCCGAGATGTCAGGTCAGGACAACTAACATTACAGATTAGTTTTTACATTGTATCAGTAATATCTAAATTCATAGAAGAAGCACCCGATCAAATTGGGCAGCAACATTAAATGAATGGAGGAATCAGTACACCTGTGACAGTATTTATTTTAAATGTTTAATTTCTTAACTTATTTATTTTTCAAAACACAATATTTTGTTATATTTTTGTTTATATCCTGAGGTTATTTGCGAGTATTTGTTATAAAGAACAACATTATACAATGTCACTCTCAAAGTAGAATGTTATGGAATTATTGATGCAGTGTCATTTAATTTCAATTTATATAAAGAGACCATTATCAGCATGTGTGTAAAAATATATCAATCTTGTAAAGTTTAAAAGTGTTTAATACAAAGATATTCAAAGATGCATTAATCTTATTGGTTGATTCCATTGTTTTTAGTATAATATATTTCATCCTAATAGGAAGCTCAGTTTTAAATCAATGTAGTTAATGTTAGAATGGTTATGATGAACGAGTAAATAGCGATTATGTGAATAAAGATAATGTAGTATATTTAGGATTTTAGTGTTCGGGATGCACCAAAACTGGTGTCTCTTCCGCAAGGTAGTATTTTTTTTTTCTGTTTTGATATTTAGAATAAAGATGAAATGAGTATGTTTCGGTTCTTTGGAAATAGTATAGTCTGTTCTAGTTTCAATAGATTGATCTGTTGAAAATATTAAAGAATATGACTCATTTGAGTATCTATAATGGAAATATTGGTAGAGTGGAGATTGTTTTATGAGAGATTCCACGATTACAGAAACTAAGAGTCGAGTTCCGATCTGTTGTCATACAATGATAATTCGTTTCCCTTCTGATATGTATTTGTTCTTAATCGCACGGGGCCTCAATACGGGCAGCCAGTGAGGATGGCGGATCCTATAGACTATTAATGGTTAACTAGAGTAACTCACTATTACCAAAATCAGAGGTTCATTGGCCAAATCAGAATTGCTGACGCCTCTCTTAGATTAGCTTCTGTCGAATGGGATACGGGTTCAAATCAGGTCTGAATGTTCGTTTTATTTCCGATCAACTATTCTTATTTTATCAGCATTAGAATGCCATTAGCTCGTAAAATCTAAGAAATAAGTTTTAACTTGAAATGATTCAATATTAATAAAATTTTACAACAGTATTGAATGTACACTCACACGTCAAATTATTTAAAGTAATATTACGTAAATATAATTCAAGTGGATAAAAGAAAGTTATTTTAACAGAGAGCAGATTTTTGTGATGTTTTTACGTACTCTTGTTAAATATTTCACACGTGAATACTCTAATGAAAACAATAATAGGTGAAATATACCTTTCTTTTGTATCACTTTTTCTGACCAATTTCCTTTCATTCTCTTTCCTAAAAATGCATGTTTTCAACTCGATTGTAAATTTGCTTCTTGCAGAATGTCTTCATACTGAATGGGATATAAATGTCATATTTTCATAACTATTGCTTAGGGGATTAGGCTTGCATACCCTTATCTTATATGATATCTATCCTCATAAAACGTCATATTTTTAAATAAATAAATAAATACAGATAGCTTCCCTACTTATGTATCAATGTATTGATTCTCAATCTAAAGAGATTGCATGTACTCCATATTAAATATCGTTAAATTAAATATCGCCAAATTCAGTGTTTAGAGTGTTAAATTGTGTCAATGGATGAGTCGTACACGTCTTTCGTCTCAGTGATGAATGTTATTGTATTTCAATTTATACGTTAGAATGTAGGAAGTGTAAATTTCCTTACTTCTGAATTTGTTGTTAGTGAAATTTAATATTTGTGAGTTATTTCATATTTTTCATGAATTCAACAAGTTTATTGCTGTGCCAGTGATAATAACGCTAAAATACAATGCAAAATAAATCATGTTAGATAATTAGAATTTAACTGATTCTGTGTAAAACAATTATATCCGGTATTATGTAACTCCTCTGACCATATGTTAAAACGGAGGTAACAACTATATATATATATATATATATATATATATATATATATATATATATATATATATATTCGGCGGGTAAATGACGATACAGTCAAGATGAAAAGTCGAAGTTATCTTTCTCTCTCCCTCACACACACACACACACACACGGCCATTTAAGATCGTCCTTTTCGCTCTGATACCTGGATATTCGTTATTTGTAGTGGATACCCATGATTTTCGATAATCGGATCGAGGAGGATGGGCTTAAAATGTAATATAGAACTTTGCTCAATCGACAGCGCTCTTCGCGGGTGAGTCGGTTTAAAGCCCGTCGTATATAACGACGGTTCCCCTACATATCCACGCACATATGTATATATAAAAATATATCTGTATGTGTGCGTATAGGAGTATATGTAAATATGTAGGTATATATATATATATATATATATATATATATATATATATATATATATATAATGAGAGTAAACATGTGCCGGTGTGTAACTATACATAGATGTGTGTTTGTATTTAATGTTTGTGTGCGTGCGCAAATGCATATTTTAAAAAAAATTGTTTCCAGAGTAATTTGAGCATTTAAAAGTCTGTATGATGGAAAAATACATGAGTCTATGTCGTCATTTATACTGTCATATTTCAAACAATTCATGACAGATAATACGACAAAACTTTTTTTTTCGATATCGATCACATCAGACAAAAAAAATCTTTAGCAGTTTTACGAATGAACAAAAATATTTCCCATATAAAATAATAATTGCTTCTTTTTAACCATTTCGGTTTGAAGAGAAAAATTATATCAATATCTGTCTTTCCTCCAAATGCAAAGAAGAGTTTTTAAAAAATGAAGGTTGAGTGATATGTCTGTTCGATTTTGTATCAAAAGACGGCTATACATCCACACTTGCAATAATCATGTTTCTCCTATTTTTCAGGTAAGTGTGTCGATGCTGTATGAAAAGAAATATCGCATATTCCTACTGTAAGGAGACGTGCAAAACCAGACAGGTATTTGAATACCAGGTATGGTGCGTGGTCTTGTACACCTTTTTTTTTTCATGTAGTCGACTGGCTGAGATTTTTTTCAAAGGGAAATGGCATAAATTGGCTGCTGTATTAAAAGTCAGCGAGGCTAGATTGCGCGCCATTCTTCGCTACATCCCGGCAGATTTGGAATAATCAGCAGCGACCTATGTAATCTATCTCCTGAATTTTTATGTTCATTTTTATGGGATATATATTTTTCTTTAGCCAATTTTTTTTTGCTTTCTTTCCATTTGCACTTCTCTTTTCCTTTGAAAATACATAAATATCAAGTATATTTTTTTCTCTCTTCACTCGATCTTACTCTGGATATGTTTCTTGGCTGAGTGAAATGTTCTACTTCCCATTTGCGCAACTGGTCGGTTTGTAAGCTCTTTTTTTTTTTTAAATATATATTTTTTTCGAACACAAGTTTTCAAAGAAACGAGTCATCACTTCACTATTTGGAAAAGTGGCGTAAGAAAATAATTTTATCTATTTGACTCTTTTGCCAGACTAAGCAAAGATAAACAGGCACCTATAGCTTCGCTCTAATATTCGCTGTTTCATATTTCAAATTTTGTCTAAGATATTAGACGCCTAGCGTAGCGTGATGTTTGGCAAACTCGTCGGAGATCGCATTTGTTTGGCTTTTTACCAGACGAATATAAGCACACTAATACAGGCGCCTAAGTTAGTGTAGTGGTAAAGAATTTCATTTTTAAAACAAATTAATTAGTTTGATTCTAAATGAGCCAAATGTCGCTGTATTTTTTAACGTTGAGCGTAGATGATTGCAGCTCTCCGCAGAACCATTTTTTTATCTCATGCCTCCTTTGTTTAGTATATTCTTGTTTATTTCTCCATGTTTTTGTGTTCAAAATGAACTTCTCCTAGACATGTTACTCACAAACGCAAGAGTATATAATCTATTCTTCTTTTACGACCGTAACGCTGGAGTCAAATATAAATTCATGCTTTTCTCATTAGTATTATTCTTTTCTGTTTTGTTTGATTTATTTGTTTAACGTCATATCAAATCCATATGGGTCATTTAATGACGAAATTTATTTTTTTTAGCTTTGAAGTAATAAAAATACGATATATGTTATTCTACTTTCACAATTGAATTTTGTGCATATACATATTTGTGGGGACATAATTACTAGAGGCGGTGATATGTGTGTTTTATGTTGGAGTTTTTCTGATATTTATTTTATGCAATACAGTTGAATTTCATTCTGATTGTTGTAGGATATTATATGGATAAATGTCATAAAAGATATCTTGCACGCCGGTTGCGTGTTTGATATATTCTTTTCGTAGGTGGGGGGCATATCAACATCTATGGGTTAATTAATGCTGTAATTTAAATAATGTTAACATGATTTAAGGTTTTCAAGTACAGGTAAAATGCATTGTTGTTCATATTGTTATAAATATGTATTGCTGGTATTTAACTATACAAATGCATTGCTGATATTTTACTATACAAATGCATTGCTGATAATTTGACTATGAAAATGTATTACTAAACTTTCATAGTGCTTTTTCGTTTGGATGTTCACCATTTGCCAATAGCTGAGACTCTAACATGTGCTACCGCCCCGGATCAGAGTGGACCTGAGGACAACGCCAATTAAGAGATGGTTCGATTTGCTCAAATGCATTAATCTTCCGATCAGATGCCTTGCTGCCGGGTGTAGTTTATCATCATACCCAGGACTAAGTATTATTCTAAAGCAAATGCAATAGACTAAGTCGAAGATTGAACTCGGGTTGCTTCTTCTTCCTCTAGCACCAATAACCATTTCGTTGCCCACAGTTTCGATAAACTATGCTTAGTATATACTTAAAAAATACGAAAGTTTCTGAAAATTTCGCAGACGTTAATTTGTCCTCGACCGTGGATTGCTTTTGAATGTCTTAAGGAACCAAGAAGTGTGAAATCAGGAAGGCAATAATTAATTCAGCACTGAAAACATTTTCAGTAGCCAGAGTTTCGGTAAACTCTTAGTATATATTTAAAAATTCTAAACTTTAAAAAGAACAAAACAAATAATTACACTCTCATCGAGTTATCCTCGATAAAAGACAATTTTTCGAGTCGTAATATACAGTAATAGAAACGTTCTATTTCAACTATGGTGCGTGGGTGTGTTTATAAGTGAGGGCTCGATACTCACAGAGCTAGCTCCGATTAAGCACATTCCTCCTGCGTGTTTATTCTCATTTATACCTTATTTCTCATTTTGAAGGTCGAATGTATAGCGATTTTTAAAACAGAAATAGCCTACCTGTCTGAAAAATTTCTAAGCCGGTCCGTTCGTGGCCTACAGCAAGATTTATTTCCTATATTTCCGCTTACATAATTCAATGTGGTTATTCTTCACGTGATAATTTACGGTGTCTGATAGGGATATGATTTGAAGTTTGGACGTTCGATTAAATATCATTATCTCTTCGAAGGAGGTCTGGATCTAATTTCGAAGACGTGTGATGAATCACATGTTCGCCATGTAAACATCGTTATCAATGTTCTGATCATAATTGAATTCTGAACAGTATCCCACGCTGCAGCCTAAATTAGTTCATTACAAGACTCGTTATCAGATAATATATTTTAACACTAGGTCATCATCCTGCTTCATTTAATTTAAAATTTCAGCAATAAATATCTGGAGAATCCATGTGCATTTGGATAGAAATAATTGTAAAACCTGAAGTTGTAGGTCAAACTATGCAAGAACACGGCGAGGAAAATCGTAAACGAAATTTATCAAATTTGTTTTCAGTTTTAAACTTGGTGAAAACTCAATCGATGGTCTCCGTTTTTTTTATCATAAAACATACATTCCATATCTAATATAATTCTTCTTTCCTTTCCTGGATTAGATTAGTGGACAGCGTACCCAACCTAAACAAGTGCATTTTGCCAAATGATAATGATAAATGGGTGTAAGAACAATTTTTTTTTATTAAACATGGTAAAAAGAGAAATTATCTTAACTGAACATATATTTTTAATAATATTTTTAAATGATTTAGTCACAGATTTTTCTGTCACTGCTAAATTAAATAGTTTTTTTTATTTAAAAAATGAAAAATATAGCACAAGTATGTTTTTCCCATTGACGATTTTTTGTATCGTTTTGAGGTTACTCTTTAGTTATACAATGGTACAATACTGTCAAAATTATATATGTATGGCCAACATTTCTTCAGTCTCACTCCGGAAAATGATATGTAGAAAAACGCAATGACTTCGGTTGACAATTAGCCATTTCTGTCAAAATATTTATTTGGTGTTTAATGTTTTATATTGCAAAGTATTACTTTTTACAGCATTTTCCATAAAACAGTAATATTTACTGAGGCTTCATACAAACACGCTTCTGATTGAGCTAGCACAAATAATAGAGCCTTTATGAATCTCAGCCACAGCATAAATTCCCTTTACTCAAGTTAGAAATATATAAACCATCTTGTTACACTGCTATATAATCATTTCATAAAACATTGCTTATGTATTGAAAAGTTTTAAATAATTTTGCAATTAAAGTCACTTGCTTTTATAAGATCCACCTTCTCAAGACTAGCATAACTTTAGCGGCGGAAGATCGCTCTGATTATAGAAAAAGAATTAATTCGATCTGATTCCTTTAATTAACGTCCGTACATCTTTTTTTCTTTTTAAATAGAATGGAGAAAGACGTAAATAACAGTGTGACAGCAGCTTATAGACCTAAGAGCTGACTTTACACGTACTTTCCGAGAATGCGTAGAATATAAAGCTGGCAATTGAAAATCGTTCTGCCTACCGAATACGACACACACCTAGCAGCACAGAACATAGGTATTGCCCGTCATATTCCAGTTGAAAGTCAATACGCTTGTCAAAACATTTTTCATCCTCGGAAAAAAAGGTTGCGATGATAGATAACTGAAATAACGTGCTACTGACGCTATAGCTTCCGAATCCACAAAATTGTATTCTGATTCAAATGACATATAATGTTAGGATGTAGACAAAATATCAAGTAGAATTTGTTGATTAATGTGAATATAATACTCTCTCTCTCTCTCTCTCACACACACACACACACACACACACACACACACACACACACACACACACAAATATTTTGCAAAACTCTTGTCATAATAGGCAAGTGTTTAGAACCATAGAATATACTAACTTGAGAAAATAAACTTTTCCCTTAAAGTGTACAATGCCAGCAGGTAGAAGTTTAATACATTACGACGATCATCTACTGTCCGAAAATAAGGCATACATTGAAATGCTTGCCTTCATGACAGGCAAAAATGATTATTTCCTAGACTACCTCTACACAATTGCGTGGGCTGTATGGAAAGCGCACAACTTTCGAAATATTTTAATGTCGTTTGCTATCGGGGAAAATTCCACAGTAATCTTACAAATGTTTCTGAGAGAAATTTGAATTTACTGACAGTTTTCACAAAGTTGCGAAAATGTATGATATTCATGTTTTTTTTTATAAAAGGGCTCAATTTTTGAATATTGCAAATCACATTCTTTTACAATTTCATTAGATGTATCAGCATTGGCGAAGTTGGATATTTTTAGACTGAAATACTATGCTCATATTACATAATTGTGTTAAGATATCAGTCAATAAAACCTATAAGACAAATAATATAAAATTGCTTATATATATATATATATATATATATATATAAATGATCGAAACCTGTTTCTAGTACGTTAAACGTGTTTGTGCATAAAATGAGTATGTCCGTTCCAATTAACGAATAAAACAATCATATAATTTTTGGCATATATCTGCGTTTTGTTTTCTGTTAATGAAGTCACATACTCTTTTTGGTTGTGGAGATCATTGTGATTTTTTTAAGCTAAGATTTCCATATATTTTCTATTAATCGGGCTTATATCCTCCGCATACTTTTTTGTTTCGGTGTAGATTTCTTCAGGTTAGAATAACAGAATGACAAAACTGTATGTAAGTAAAGAGAGCTTCGTGCTCTCTGAGGATAAATGGGGGCCATAAATAAAATGCATTTTATGACATTCATGGCCAGAAAATACGCAAGTATATACAAATATCTAAAGTTTCAATGGAATTATATAATATCCAAGAGACACATAATGGCTCTAATACGTACAGACAGATACACACACGCGTATATATATATATATATACACACACGCACAAACAACACCAACAAACATGCAGAGACACACTATCTGGTGTCTGGCAATGGATGCATTAAAGTAATTTGCTTTATGGTGCAAAGTACACGAATATCTCGATGTTTTGTTTTTGTTTTCCATTCATTTATTTTCATTCTAACCTGAGGAAGCCAGAATGTGCAAGCGTTCTTGCCTAATAGCGTAGGTTGGGTCATATCTTTTCGACATTGTCTCGTTGTCTTCACTTTTTTTCTGATACAAGTATACGTCCTATACACACACACACACACACACACACACACACACACACACACACATATATATATATATATATATATATATATATAATCACAGTGTTTTTATTAAAAGAAAACGGTACTTATCGCGAAATAACACAGCTACATTTCATAAGAATATTTATATATATGTTGCTAGATATTTCCTGAATTTTTAGGCGCACTTTTCTATAAGCATGCAAGTTCAAGTTGCAGTGTTGTGAGGAACGCACGCACACACACACACACACACACACACACACAGAGATGAGAGAAAGAGAGAGATACTTTTATTGTCGATGACTTTCCAGAAAGAAAAAAAGTTATATTCGCAATTGAAATATCGAATACTCTTTCTTAAGTTGAATTCTTTGCTGATTATGATTATGCAGAGAAAAAATGTTCCCACTCTTCAATAGGTTCTAGAACAGCACATCATTCACAGGTCTACAGGCATCGATGTACCGCTGAATGCATCTTAATTGATATCTGATCTTTTCGCAAATCAAGACGTATCGTCAAGGCATATAGTTGCATTGGTCTTAGTGTCATGTGAAATCTATGTTGACAGAATGAATTCACATAACATACCTTACGCCAGCTGCAAAAGAATTTTACAGAGCTCTTCACTTAAAATGTGTTAATTTTCTAATGTTGATTTGAATTGTTATTTTATTTACAAATACATACTCACCTGATTTTTATCCGAGAAGAGAGTGATAAGATATTAACCGTGTCTCGAACGTTATTTCTAAATTGGACTCTCATAAGTCAAACGAAGGTGATGGGATCCCAGTCGTCGAACTAAATAAATGGATTTCCGAGCTACTGTTCTCCAAACCCTACAAATATTGTATCACTGCTTCTTGTTTCCCTGTTTGTTGTAAGTCCTCCTGTGAGGTTCCTGATTTTAAGAAATAATTAAGAATATTTTGATCCTTCTAACTATTTCACACTATTAGTCGTCTACAGCTTTTCGGCAAATTATTCGAGGTTTTAACTAATGCTGAAATGCTTAATCATCTTACTTCTCAAGACATACACAGACAAATAATATGGCTTCCTTTTTTCCAGGTTTACCAGTTATGTGTTAACGACCATCTGTTAATATGTACATCCCGCTCTTGATAAAAACAGCAATGCTCGAGCTTTGTCACTAGATATCTCGAATGCGTCTGATAGGGATTTTCACGCTGGTCTTCTACGTAAGCTGCAAGGTTACGTTATTACTGTACGATTGTTTGATTTAACCCAATTGTTCCTATCAAATCGTGAAATGAAAGCCGTTTTGATGAGGCTCTCTTCTAGATCCTGTCACACGAACTCTGGTGGCTTCCATAGCTATATCCTGGGTCCTATCTTTTTCAGATCTTTATCACCGATCTGTCTGACGTCATCAGTTCGCAGTTGTCATTTATGCTGATGACACTGCCATTTACATCTGTTTCAATAGGAAATTCGTCAGATTTGAAAAAGTTAACGTTGCCGCTGTTCTTGATAAGGATATCCAATCAGTGGTTAACTGGGGCTGAAAATGATTCGGAATTTTTATTACCTCCCGTGAACGGTTCTTGTCAAACTCCAAAGTAGGATTTGCAATGTAATCGACGCTGACATGTCATCTCGGCATCATCAACTTCTCACTGACTTGACATGGCTGTGCTCTGCGTTTTCTGCATATATTTTCATAGCTACTGCTCTGACTAGTTTTTTTTTCCCGGTGCTCAGGGGAAATGAGTTCAAGCGTGCAACTAGATTGGCATTTAGGCCTTACCCTTTTACTGTTGAATTAGTTAAATGTAATCGTAACTTCGACTCCAACAGGTTTTTTCTCAGGCACTTACTGCCTGTGGAACTTTCTTCCGTTTCCTTGCTTCACTGATAATTGCAATCTTCAAAAATTTAAATGCAACTAAAATTGCTTAGAGTACCAGGCGTCAGCAAGTAGTGTTCCATCTAAATACTGCCTCGACACCGCTTATGTTCAGTGATCGTAAGAAGACCGGTGATCTTACACTGATTTACTCTCTACATTGAAACTTGTGTTGAGTGAACATGTCTATAAATGAATATATATAAAATCAATACCCGTAAACAGCGAATTAGCGCTTCGTGGAATATCATGCATGAAACAGTCATCTGTATTTATTACATTTATAACATTGTAACTTTCATGAACTTCTCTTTCTTTATTGAATGTTGAGTAATTATTTTGCCGGTTTTCAGTCTAGCAAATGCTCTGGGATATAGAATTCTGTAAGTTAATTTTCAAATTGGTACAACTGTTTATTTATTTACGATTTCGCACACGGATTGATTTGCTTGACTAAGTTAGAATTATCAATAAGATATATATATATATATATATATATAAATAATATCTATAATAACATGGTGTACGTTTATGTAACTATATCAATCAATGCCGAAAAGAACACGAGCCTAAACATGTTTTAGTCTTTCTTAGCTAATTTTGGGACGTAGGATAAAGAATATCAATTCCATTTTTACTGATTAGCACAGTGTGTTGTGCACAGCTTGATTATTTTTTTATCGATTGATTTCCAGTTTGCCATAATGTTTTAATTAATTTTGGATACCTTCTACCCAAAAATGGATGTTATTTAATTCCTGCTTACTGAAAAGCCTTGTGTTTTGTATTGTTAAAATGCATAAAATAAAGAGAGTATAACAGAATTGATGAATTATGAAAATAGGTGCGGAAATATTTCCCAACCTATTAACACATTCGCGAGAGTAAACGGCGCTAACCTCTCGTTGCTCTGTCGCCATTTTCATTTTATTTCTTTCAATGAGCTACATTTCTTAGAAACACCAACACTGCTATTTACAATTGGGACCCATCATAACACGTACACATGTGTTAATAATCCCTAAATTTCCTTCGTAATCCAATAGTAAGAAATATATTCCATTCAGAGAGATACTTCCCAAGAACTGTAGACTAGTGGAACAGACTAGATTAATGCAATAAGTTCTTGAGAGGACAAACATAAGATCAAATTATTTGAATGTTAATTACATATTGTGTTATATTTAATTAATATTTCAGAATCTCTTTTCGTTTTTCGGTTGAGTTTCGGCTTTAAATATGCATTTATATTTTATTTACATTTAATGTGATCTAAGCAAATCATCAACATTATTATACAGAGTATATAGTATTCTGGAAGAAAGAAAATAGTGTTAATGGTGTAAAATGAATGTTATCTGTGGATCCAGCACCGCAGAATTATTCAAAACTGAGAAAAACTAACACATGCACAATCAAAAAATTAAATAAATAAATAAAATAGGGTTATGTAAACGTTCTAAACCAACCCAATCAATAATATTTTCACAGGACGTGGATAACCTATGTAATTTTCTATATATATATTGAATCATTTACATAATTTTTAAATAAATATTATTATAAGTATGATGTAATTTACATTATAAAATTAGTATTTGAAAGTTTATTAATATAGATATAATGAGATTGATTATATTTAAATGAAATTAATATATTAATAATTTACTTTATTTTCTTACTGTACTTTTACTAAATAGTTAATATGTAGTTTTGACTGGATTAATATTAACATCTTTTTACAAAAGTATTTTAAAGTATTACTATAATATTATTCTATAATAATTTCAAGCTCTTTTCTAGAATGTTTTATGGTCCTTTTGGTTCATTCTTGCACGGGTGTTGATCGCTTATGTACATGTCGGTGTCCATTTTCAAACATCACGTGTATTTCTACTTGACTCCATCACAACCACCTTAGGTGACTTATCTCTCTATATCTATATTCTTCCCTCCTCTATTATATGTCAAATCTTATTTCATCTTTTATTCATTGTTTTTTCTTTTTTCCTCTTTCAAGTTTCCTGTGAAGAAACGTCATATATTATTCATTTTTGTAAATGTCTTTGCATTGATAAGTCTAGGGTAAAACTATTTTCCCCATGGAGGAAATGAACATCTGTATGATTTAAATAGTTCATACCTTATTCCGTTTTTATATTAAGCTGTACTTAGATATATTCATATAGTGGCAGTATTGTATTTTTCATATAACTATAAACAGCTATCAACAGTGCTAGTAGAAATAATATAACACAATGTATATTATACAACAAGAAGAAAAAACTTGTCAAGATTAATGGCTAGTGAAATAGTGATATTCTATCACTGATACGATTACTTGTATAAATCATCAAAAATAGATGAATGCCCTTTTCTTTTGTCACACAAATATATATATATAAACACATATATGGCCACTAATTAGTCTTTGTTTTTAGTTGTGAAAATTTTCAAGAGAATCTATTCGTCTGTTTTCACACGTGCCGATGCAGCAATAGATATTTTTATTCGCCTCTCTAGCTTAATTGGATTCTTATAGAAATTTCTGAAAATTGATCAGGATAAAGAGAGAAATCGAATCTCGTGCGTGTAAATGAGAGATTCATAATTTATACGCGTTTTTTATGTATGTATGACAAATACCTATCTATTTATACAATAACGCTCACGGATATCAACACACCGCGTTAACCTGGGAGCGAATAATCTGATACGAAGCGCCAAAGTATACGTTCATTTCTCCGGAGCGAGATTTTCCTGGAAGGTAAAAAGTGATAGCCGTGTGAACAGGTTTTATTGCAGCTGCCAAACGTTATAGATTTATGAAGCAGATTTATTAAATATTTACGATTTAATTTTAATTCATTAACTGTTTTCAACACGTCGACCTACATTTGTCTTTCATGAATCTGAAAAATCACGTTTTTTTTAGGAAGCAAACCTATTGTCACATTCTCTGGAAATTGACAATTATGTTAAATATTAAGATTTTATGAGAGTCTACTTTTAGCAATTGAGTTGCTCTTTTCCTTTTTTTTAATTTCCTGATGTGAAATATTGATGAATATATTTGATATGCAAAGCAAATCAATCTGTTGATAGCGACCACAGATAAGTTTTAAATGGGATTTCAAGATTGTATTTTTCTTTTGTCATAAAGAAATATGACGAATGATTTATTGTTACAAAGAACAATTTAACAATTATCATGAGAAGGATATGTATTGTACAAAACTTATCACAATATTTTTAAACCGAATTTTACCTCGAGCAAGGCCACTAGCACGCAACGGGTTACAGAGATGGAAATAAGAGTAAAGAGGTGTTTTTGAGGAAAGGATAGAGATCAAGGCATCGGAAGATGTTGATTGATATTACATTTACATTTATTTAAGATTAAAGTTATCAGGGAATTGAGTAAGTGGACAGGAGTTCCACTGTCTGGAGGTGCGAGAGAAGAAGCTGTTACATTTAACTGTTTCGACAGTAAAAGCGTGGTAACGAGATGCAAGCTTAAATTCATGCGCTTTGAGCAACAGTGAAAATAGCTCGTCAGAGAAGTTAGCACGAAAACATATGTAGTAAAGACAGAAGTAAGCCACAGCATGTCTGTGCAAAAGTGAATGAAATGGAGATGCCTGATCAGTATATATCACAATGCACGCCCGTCTTTTGACTTTGTCTAGAACCTCGAGATGAACACCGTAGTGCTAGACCATATATTGCAACAGTAGATAGATGGATGCTTTGTACTCAGTGTAAATAAGCGTGGTATATAAAAAAAAGTTACAAACAATTAGGAACACGAATGATTTAACCCATTAATGACTAGTGTATATTTTGTACGACAGTAGGCATTAATGATATTAGCAGAAAACTGTAAATATATTCACGATTCAACAAACTTATAATTATAACAGAAATTCTTATAAACCTCTAAATATAGGAGATATCTGTTTAGAAATAAATGATTAACATCAGAATTTTAATCGCTGTAATTGTTCCAGATATTTTTCATATATAAATTATAAAAAAATTATATATTGCTAAAATGTCATATCGTATCTAACGTCATATATGAATGGTGGAGAATTTCCTTATAGGTGACAAAGAGACTCGAAGCAACTTAAACAGATGCTGTGACAATACGCATTAAGGTCTCGGTAATAAGGGCTACAATGCGATGCATAGAATCATAAATTTGTCTGGGACACATGGAGGATGGATGACTTGAAGAATTTTATACAAACATGATATAACGAGAGAAGAGTTTCAAGTAAAATGCAAGCAATATGTTTAAGTAAACAGGATGAGGAAAAGTCATAAGTTGTATTAGCAACGATAGGAAGGATTACATTTTCATATTTACCCCCGTGCTGAATAGATATGCCCCATTAATAAAGATGGTATTTATAATTCATTTTCGCCACAGCATAAAAATATTATGCGAAAATATGCGATTAAAAGCCTTGATATTTTGACACATATTTACATTACATTTTCGCCAAACATATAAATAATCTCTCATTTAAAAAAAAACTGTAGATTTTCAAAATGATTTTAATTTATACAGTGTAACACGGATATAAGAGAGTTGTCGGGACCTGAGAAGAAGTCTCTTATATCCGGCTTTCTCTTATATCCGGGTTGTGTCTATTTTATATACATTAACACAGGCTCTAATTTGGGACCAGATAAATCTCTCTTATATCCGTGTTACACTGTATATGAAATACTATCCTGCGTAATACATAACTTTAACCTTAACTTCTACTGTATTTTGCAAGCACAATGAATATATATATATATATATATATATATATATATATTTCTGTTGGAGCATATTTCCCCATGAATCGCTAACTTGCAGAACCGGCATTCACGTGGATTACTGTCACGATTTTAACCTGTCTATTTGTAGGGTAAACGTTATCTTCCCTACATATGCACATAAACTGTACCAATTGATATTTAAAACTCTACCTTGAGTAGCTCTTGTGACTTACACGGATTGAACATCACACACACACACACACACACACACATATATATATATATATATATATATATATATATATATATATATATATATATATATATATGAAATAAAGTCACTCTACACTTATTTATAGTAAAAAATGCAAAGAATTTAAGTAGGTGGCTTGCATTTTGAAAAGTAACAGTAATTACTTTACTATGCATAAAATAGAAATTATTGTTATTAAACAGACCCATTCTGATAATACATTTTTGAACAGTTGATTAATTGCTTTACCTTACTTGTTATTTTAAGTAAAGTGGCGTTATTGCCACATGGTGTGAGATATATATATATATATATATATATATATATATATATATATAAATATCAACTGATAATAATACGCATATGCGTGTTTTTTGTTTCCCTGTTAAAGCATCATAAAGGATATTTCAGTGACTGCAAAATGTTCTATTTTGATGATGCATTAAGATTTTAAACTTGACTCAACAATATCAGGATTGTTAATGTAATTATGGAAACAACTGAAACAATAAGAATACAATTCTCAGGCTTACAGCCAATGGAGGTGTGTGTATTAACCTGTTTTATTTATTAGCATACATTCACAGTTTGCATTTAGGCAGGTTTGAAAAAGAAAAAAAAACAGACCTTCCCAATAAAGAAATAACAAATCAAATCACCAGGACGTAATTAAAGTCGAAACGCTTTAATAGTGAAAAGTACTTTGTCAAAAGTAAGTTCAAATTACAATATTGTTCGGACTCTAAGTATTTTTAAAATTATTATCAGTAGATTCGAAATTCTCTGGAGAAAAGAACAAAGAACAGAAAACTATTAGAAGAATCAAAATCGATTCAATGCAAAACATACAACTCGAAAGTTGCATCTGCATACAGAAGAATCGGTTGACACCGCTAAATAATAATAAAGATAATATCTTATCATCTGAATAATATCCTAAAGCAAGAATTGATTTTTCATGTAATAGATCCATTTTGAAGATCTTTAATACTTTGCGCATAAATACACGTTTAATATATATTTTGAAATTTTAATTTAATATCTATGTATTGGGGAAATTACATTTTCTCATATTATATATTCTTTCTTTTACATAATTCAGACTGTCTTCATGCATGTTATCTTTTAGACCGACTTTCAAAAATGCTAAATACTTAAAGCCTATTTCCAACGCATTGGTGAGTATATGCAAGAGTAAATTTTGCTGTCTTCTGCTTTTATTTCTCGTACAGATAATTGAAGTCATGGCATTGAGAAAGAAATTAGAATATAATCTTTACGTCACATTAATAGTTCAAAGCTTCCGGCGAATCAATTTTGAAGACATGATAATTCTCTCTATTGATCATGGAATTAAATTTATTTTTAAATTTAAGCGCTTTTTGATAAACATTGTTGAAAATTCACAACGGCATGAATGGCATCTCCCCCTATAAAGCACCGCTTTCTATGCATGTGTATGTAAATAAAGAGATGTATGGGAAATCACTCTACACAAACACACACACATATATACATATATATAATGAGTGTTTGTATTGAAAATTTCTTAACGTAATTGCACAGATGTATTTACGTTTTATATTTAGGCGTATGAACACATAGATACGATACCATAAATATATGCATCGTGCATTAATATACCTTTAAAATAATGCAGAAGCCATTTATATGTATACGTAAGTTTCCTCACTCAAACACACACATATATAATCACACGCAAACAGACAGACACACACACAAGCTGGCCAAGTTATGAAGGTGTCATCTACGTATATCAGCCATAGTGTAGGTGACAGTGAGTTTGATTCTAATTCCATTCTCTCTAATTATTCAATGTAAATTCTATTCGCCGTGTCCTTTCAGGACGTAAGCGATCTTGCCTCTCCACCTCCCTATATCCCTTGCGGCTCTCAAGAAGTTCCTTCCATCTGCCACCTCATCCTGTCCACATTCTGTCATCCACTTGCTTATGGACGCCAGGTGTGTCATCCGTTATTTTCTCTTGTTACTCTTTCCCTCTATTCGACCCGAGAGTATCAGATTCTCCAGGACCTCCTTGCTCATTATTTGTCCCAGTAAATTCAGCTGTCTCTTCCTGATGTTAATTATAAGCCGCCTCCTTGTTTGTTTCCTCTCTAAGACCTCATCTTTGCCCACACGCTCGGTCTATGATACCCTCAGCTTCTTTCTGTAGAACCACATCTCCGGAGCCCCGAGTCTCTTCTTAATCTTTGAGGAAATCGTCCAACATTCGCTGCCGTAAATACGGGCAGATGTCACGTAACAGCTCACTATTCTATTCTTCGTTATCAAAGAAATCCTCCTGTCTCGAAAAACTCTGTCCAGCTTTTGGAATGTGTCCTTGGTCATCCCAATACGTCTACGGATCTCAATGTCACATTTCCGTCCTCTGTCAGAACACTTCCCATAATGGCGGACGTCATCGCCAATACTTAATTCTATCGATATATCTCATCATCTTCATCGGGTTATTTGAATATTGATACGTTCTCATCGATATAATGCCGATGTCAGTCTCTGCATGACTACCAATAGTGCCTCTTTGGTGAACAAATTAAGTGTCAATTCTTCCCATAATTAGGTGGAGACCTACGATTATTTGATTTAATTTTTCATGAATTATGACGTTATATTCATTATTATGAGCGCGTGGTCGAGTAGCTGGTATATTTGATTTCTGACCCCAGTTAGAATTTAACTATGTTTAATTTTTCAGGGAGTGGAAGATTTCTTGATAATATCGGGCTGGTTATGCGATCCCTGCGCGCGATTTATTTTAGATTGCCTAAAAGAATAAAATCAAATTTACTACGTATTAACCCAAGGTTTTTCTGTGAAATTCGTAGACGTAAACGTTCGGAGAGCATCGTTTTTTGTGCTAGCACCAAGTCACTTTCCTTCGTGATTGAAGGTTTGATCATGGAAGACGTTTTAAAAAAATGATCACGACAGTTTATGCAATCTGTCCCAGAACGTGTAACTTAGTTCCCATCTGATTAGTTCCAGTATAAACCAACTCAATATCGACTCAGGTTGTTGAGCTGGCGTCGGTAATATGAATTTGATAGTCGCTCTGGCAGTTCTTCTCAGAATCGTATACTTGCCAGCCATACATTATTACCATTATTTCATTTGATTTCCGTTGTACAAACATTTGCTTCCGTGTACCAACAATGGATCTAATGTCAGAAATTGGTTCATGCAATGTTACACTCTTCATTTTTTAAGTTATAGTCTAATAGGGATCCGTTTAATGAGTCTAACGAAGTCTTTCTCAATCTTTCTAAGGGTCTCAATTACAACTAAATTATCGACGTGACATATTTTTAAGATTTTCACCTGAATATCCTTGTATTTTATTTTACTTTTTTAATAATTTCACAGATAAATTACAAACTGCAGAAATGGACATGCCAATAAGAAAACACGTACTAATCTTGTGGCCTGTGTGTATTGTAAAGTCCCATAAAATCGTTACAGGTCTTATCAATGCAACCGGGTCTGGATGATGTTCATACCGGTTTCCTTCCCGTAAAGGTTGCATATTTTCCATTGCAGATATTGACCTAATCTCGCATACCGATTTTATATTCATTTCGTGCTAACTCGATGCAACTTGATATTGGATGGTCAATTGTTTATGGATATTTATCGAAGAATATGAATCTTGGACTAACACAATTTTTCAGGATGTGTGCTTGTTAATTTCTAGTTAGTAAGCATTGGACATGTGCAGCTAGAATGAAAACTTCGGTTTCAGCAATGAACCCTGCAGTACAATACCACTGATGGGTATTATTACTGTTTCAAACATAATTTGCTGAAACACAATGTTTTTAGAATGTTGATCGCGTGAAAACTATTTCACCCTTTATTTGGGTATGTTTTCCTGACTCTATATGCGCTCCAGTCTCTCTCTCTCTCTCTCTCACACACACACACACAAACACACTCACGTATATGTATATACATATTTCGTATACCTATTCTGAATACTAAAAGAAATGCATATGTTTATGTGTGTTGGTTTTTGAAGGATATATTCTTCGCGATAGAGGAAGTGAGACGTATTACATGAATATAAGATAGGCAATACGAAAAAAAATATATGCAAAACTGAATACAAATTCTGACATCCCCAAGGAAGCATCTCTGAACTTGTAGTTTGATTTGCTATATGTTTGATATGTTCAGATGTGATTCCTGGGAGGAACGATTTTCCACCGGAATTGATTTATTTTAGATTAGGAGAGAAAAACCGATAAAAAAAAATCAACTTAAAAATATACTTTTGGGGTGAAAGAATATGACTTTTCTACGCAATGCATAGACTAATTGAATTGCAGAACACCACGCCGTAAAATATGTATATTTTTTTCATCTCTCTAAGGAATATATTCACGCATCTATCTGATCATTTGATCACGTTATTAACACAATCTGTAGTTGCTCTGTACATGAAATCAGTGCCGTTGGCTTTGTTTAACAAGGGTACCCAGTGCAATGTGTTTTTTTCTTATTTGAAGGTCGACCTAACTTTCTACCTTTACTTCGCTGTGAATGTTAACGTTTCACATATACTGTCTTACGTAATAATTTGTTTTCCTTTACTTCTTTAAACCGCATTGGGTAATCTCTCAATAACTTTGTACACGAAAACAAATCATTTATTGCCATGACAGAAAAAAATAATTTTGCCTTTTGTTATCAATTCGTTCAAGACATAAAACGTCAAAAACCAAACAATATATTTCATGTGGAAAAAAAGTCGCGCGTATGGTTGAAGCAATGCATGTTTACTTAGGTTTCCTTTGATATTGTAATATTCAAGTGTAAGCAGTTATACAGAATTGAAAAGATACGATGGTGAGCTGAAAAGTTCACGGGCTGACTAAGAAATAGTGATGCTAGACCAGTGAATTGTTGCATTCATTAATGTCATAAAGTTCTTCCACTTAATAATTGCATTGTATATTTCCAGGTAAGCTGATATCTGACTGTTCAAAGAAAACTATTCGTCCTGTTTCTCAAAAATGTCAACAACTGCGATTATCATCACTGGGATTTTAGTTCCCTGCTAAGTGTTTATTTATGTTATGGAACAGATGATAGATCGGTAGTGTCATCAACCAGTTCAAATTTACACGCATGAACATCAGCTATTGAATCCAAGGATTTGTGTGTTAAAGTTTATGTTCCGATGAAAACCGTGCACATCCGTTAGCTTTCCTGGATATTTGGCCTTGATAGCCTAGCGTAACTGCGTCAGCAGCTTGACATATAACACAGCAGAGTTGGTTTTGACGATTTGCAAGATAGTCAATAAGCACAATGTTTTTTTGCCCGCCTAAACACTGAGACCATCAACTAACCTGCAAATGAAATGACCGTGGCATACTTTAGGTGGATTGTTTCCATTGCACGTTTTTGTCACTGTTTTGTGTCACCCGAGATGACTATTGGTTTCCTCTAAAAAGAAAACCTCAAAAGTCATCTCGGGTTAGGAAACGTTCTAGGAAACCAGATGGATCTGCCGCAAACAACGTCAGATATTAACGTTCATCCCGTGCGCTTCTGATCAGGCGTCAAATGATGTGGAAGCAATCGAGTAGGAGCCTTCATCATGTTCATTATGCAGAATATTCTAAACTTTCTCATGGGATATGTTGTCACCTTCAACAGCCTCCCTTCTTCTAAATTAGGCCGCCCACATTACACTATTTATAAATCTGAGTTGTCATCCAGTAATGTAGCAATCATGTCAGTATGAATG
>OZ038482.1:36759183-36784183 GCA_964036315.1 Acanthosepion esculentum | reverse complement strand
ATATGTCCATATATATATATATATACATATAAAAAAAATCTACAAGAAATCTCTATTGGGGCTAACAATCTTAACAACGTAAGATACGAAGATGTATGTGTTAAAATTAGATACAAAAAGGAAAACACAGTCAATCTTACAAGAGATCGGAAAGGAAAAGGAGAAAAGTGTCTAACCATCAATTGCAGGAAGACTATACATATGGTTTTCTGCAAAGGAATCTATTCAATATGCGAACTACGAACCTGATTATTTTATATAAAACAGATACATCTAATTAAATATGTGGACGGTAAAAGTGACGCGTCAATTCAAAAATGTCTTTGTAAACAACAAAAATAATATAGAATATAAGGAACTGTTATGAAAGATTTTCCAGTACGCAATCCACGATTAATTTCTTCACAGATGAAGATGAATTACGAGATAACACAAGATGGGTATTTGGATGGTTTCTGACTATCATATGGTCTATATATTCAAGTAACAACGAATTTGGAAGAAAAATAGGGAGAAAAGGATACTTATTATTAAAAGTGTACTACTGAAATTTCCAGTGCACATAATGAAGAAAGTGGTGTGAGAAAATTTGAAATCGACATAAAATATTGAAAGCAAATTACAGAGCAATATCGAACAACCCACCTAAAGAGCATGTATATATACGTGTCAGAACAGAGATTAGGTAATATAATAAAATGACAAAACTTAAATCTAAAACTCTAGGAAGTAGCTTACAGCGATATTATGGAGGTTTATGCTACATAAAGAGTAAGTTTTTGAATAATGTAATACAAGTTAAGCACACAAATATAAATATATATCTATAAACGGACTGTTTTTCAATTCAGCTGTGAAATTTTTTGTATCTCTCAGTTTATGTTTTTCTTGTATTTAACAAGTTTCCGATTAATATCCTCTATATGGCAATCTAAATGTTGATCCGTTTATTCTGTCTTTTATTCAAGTAACATCAAATACCTCAGTCCTTATCAAGAAGATATTTTGTTTAGGCTGTTAAGCAAGACATGTGGTTCTACTTCCCTGCAATTTGTGCAAACGCTAGAATTCAAATTAAACCAAATCTGCACACATCATATTGGATAATTTCAAATGTCAGTACACGGTTTTCATTGAGATACCTTTTCAAATCGGACACAAAGTTATGTAAGTTCACATCACAAATAAAACGTTTACACACTAGTTGATTTTGAATATAAAAATTGTCGGATGAAAATTTACTGACTATATATAGACACACAGTCATAATGTTTTTGGTCATTGGAATTTTATTCCGTCGACACCAATCCTATACTACACACAGCCAAGCAACCACACACACACACACGTTTATCTGTCTGTGTGTGTGTTGAAAGGAGATACATAAAACGCTGAGGAAATTATGCTGGGAAATATCCTCAATATACAAAGAATATTAAAATATAGAGAAAATGATTTTATTTCCAGGTGGATTAATTTCGAGTGATCCGGTGAAATAGGCGCGACTCAGAATAAACTGACAAATTACCTGATTGGTTAGTTCTAGCCTTCCACATATTTCAAGGTTGCGCCGCCTGACCACATGTCTGCATATAATTACCTTCACACAAGTACGCCTGTATGCGTGTGTTTGGTTATTGAATGAAAGAGATTCTGATTCATACTTCAAACCTTTCTTAGTGTACCAGATTTCACTGCGCCTCTCACAATGCGCATTCACAGTTTCCAGTCTCTTCTCTTTACAGAACATTTAATCCATTCCACAGATATGAATGCATGTTTATGCTAGCTCTATCCAACATTTGCTTGTACCAGGAAGTACTTTGACACATGCTCAGTTTGTATCGGTTCATTACCCTTAAGGTCCGATTGGCGCCAACTGGAATCTCTTCCCACTGGCTTTAAAATCAGTGCAGATCGTTATCAGAACAATTACAACGAAATTTTCTAACCCTGCTTAAATACTTTCAAGCGGTTCGACTTCAGCGCGTTTTTTTCTCTCTTTATTCTTGTGACAATTGCAAAGGCATTTCAGTGGCGTCTAGCTTTGCATCATTTACAACGTATTCACAATCAATGAAAAAATAAATTTCCTGTTGATTTTCAAGTATACGTGAATTTTCTGTAATATAATACTTTCCTGGTTATATTTCTGGTATCATATTCTCCATTTTTCTCAGAATTCAAGTATAAATTTGTTGATGGCTTTCTTTGTTGGGTATATAAATGAAGAATTTGCAATTACTGAATTTAAATCTAATTTATCGGCTATATCTTGAGATTTTCTTTTCAAGCAAATACAGTAATTCCGGATGTATAATACGCCTTCATCCTTAATGCACACCGCACCCTTAAAAGAGTGCTGAAAATATGTGAAAATGTTTCTACTCACGCATAATACGCGCCACTTGTTTGGTAATTGTTGAGTCTTGACTCATTGTTGAATCTCGCCTAATGCATGGAATAATAATGCAACACAAAATGTACTTAGAACAAGAATGTATTATAACAAGAAAGTGTACACAATAAGTACATATAGTATTTCTGTATATTTCTGGGAAGACGTTCCTGGAGAATGTGTTGACTAGTCGCAGTCGATCAGAGTCTCTAGCTGGATCTCGTGATTCCTCCCCCTCGTCTTCCGGTACCAACCATTATTTATATAGTTGGTAGTCACCTATGCAGATTAGGTGGATCCCACCACAACGGTAATAAAACCCTATAAATTGTACGTCTCCAATTTAATTACGGCCAGCGTTTCCTACTGTTATTCAAGCTGTAATTGGAGATATATATCAAAATTTCCGATAATCACGATTCTAAAATGAAACAAAAATACCTGTATTGTGCCTATTGCACAGACTCATTAAACGTTTTTTTTATAAAATCTGCAATATACCGGGTGTGTTTTTTTACAAAATGTGGTTATAAACATAGACTAATATTATTTTAATTTAGATTTACGATAATTCGTATTTTTTTTTACAATTTGTAAGTATTGGTAGGTACATGTGGTTTTATTTCACATACTTATGGGTTCGCAATGGCCGAATGCTACTGTCAAATAGTCGTATGATTGTGTAGTCATTTCGCAATTGAAATCGACTTACGAAACGGCACTTTTAAAACAGTATTTGTAACTTTGCATAATACGCATACCTAACTTTGCGTATTATTTAAAAAAATATACACATGTATATATATGTGAATATATATATGTGTGTATATATGTGTATATATATATATATATATATATATATATATATATATATATATGTATGTGTGTGTGTGTGTGTGTGTATATATATATATTTATATGAATATATATAATAAATATGTATATATTTAATATATGTATATATATAATGTATACATATGTGTATATATTTACATGTGTGTGTATGTATATATATATATAATATGTGTATGTATATATATATAATATGTGTATGTATATATATAATATGTGTATATATATATATATATATATATATATATATATATATATGTATGTATATTTTTGTATATTGTATATATATATATATATTTCACGTTAGAAAAATGTTTTCTGATATTACATTGATTAGCATCCAATAAGCCAAGTGATATATTTAAGCTTTTATAATAAACTATATATAATATAATGTTTTCATTAGACTTTTTATGTATTCTTCAGCAATGTGCCACTCGTTTTCTTTTTGTATTGATATCTTTTGAAAAAAATTATTTTTCCTCATAATTTTGGTAGTTTTTTTAAAACATTTAATCGCCATAGAATTAAACAATATGAACAAATTACTGAAATAAAACTTTTGATTCTATTTCGCAGTTTCTGTTCAGCATTGACAAATGCACATTAAGCCGGAAACAAACTTATTTCTTGTAGAAACTTAATTTTAAAATCTATCTCGGAATAATATTGATCAATTTAGGGCTTGCTTTAAAATTCGGCATCATTATATATATTCGTAGTATAACACCGTATCCTCCGTTGTCCTTTATGTCAGTGAAATGCCAAAGGTGTTGTATTCTGATTTAGCGTTATCGGATGGCCTTGCTTTAATCAGTTAAACATTTCTCGACAGAAAGATGAAAATGTCGCAACGTGAACGGGACAATGGCGCTGTCAAACTGTCAGACTAAAACTGACCCGATCATATTAGGAGGGTCAGTTGATCTTAAGATGTTTTTTAGTGTTTGATTCATTCGAAAATTTGAAGATTTTCTCCAAGAAATATTCATCAGTTTTATTTCTTTTTGATAAAATAGGTCGCAGAAATAATGATCATTATTTAAAATAATTATTGTCTTTTGAAATGATAACATTGTGGCTAACGAATAAAACACGGAAATGAACAATTTGCAATAACTGTCAATGCAGTTAAGTATAGAACAATTATCAATAAGTTAAATTATTTATATTTTATACATTTTGCAATATTGTCTTTTTAAAGTAGCACTCTTATAATAAAGGAAAATGACATTTTAAATGACCGTTTATTATGTCCTAAAATTAATTTTGTTAAAAATATCGTACTTGTCGAGGTGGCTTTTATTTCGTTTCACGTATGCCTGTTGGAGATCCTGTTTACTACGATTCTTTTTTTAATGACATATACTTAAGAGACTCGAAGAAACAGAGGTGTGAATCTACAGAATGATGTCAATTTTGCCATGGGCCGAATATGTAAGCTAAGATGATGTCTTGGAGAGGGTGCAAACAAAAAGGAAACTCAAAGACTTAAAATCAGGAATAGGAACCTGAAATTTCTTGGAGGCGTACTGATGAAGTAAGGCTTTGTAAACCTTATATTCATTGGCTTGTAGAGGGAATAAGGAACAATGGAAATAATGCGAGATATACTTAATGGGCTTACGCTGGTGGATGGCAGAAGACGGTCTGGGAGAAATAGTAAGTGGAAGCCTCAAGAAACAGAAGTAAACGGAGAGATTTGATCATCTACTTTCTGAAAGGACACGGCACATAAAAATACTTGGTCCCAGGCTTGATGCCATTTTTGTGCTATTTAAAAAATATTACAGTAATCCTAACGTATTTAGGTATAGGAAGACCTAATTACAAATAAGAAAAGGAAATCAGAAATTGTTTTAGAAATATTGAAAACTAATTCAATCAATAAATCTATATACCTCTATGCATGTATGGTTGTTTGTTTGTGTGTGTGTGTGTGCGCGTATATATATATATATATATATATATATATATATATATATATATATATATATTTAACTTAAAATCTATAGTCTTACCTTTAAATTTATAAATTTAGTTTCAGTTTTGATACAGGGAATTTTTCTGTGTTGCAATGTAATCATGTTTTTAAAACGAACATAATTATAATATTTTGCTCTACCGTTTATATCGAGCACTGTTATTTTAAAAATACAAATAACACTGTTCTTGCTTTTTATTTTAATATCTTTCTATCTATCCATATATATATATATATATATAGATATATATAGATATATATATATAATTTTGCTTGTGAGTGTTACCTGTATTGTTTGTATTGTCTGTAATTTGACATTCTTACATTTGCTGGTATATAACGAAAAATTATTTGTCAATACAATTTTGCTTATTTCCTCCGATTAAATGGTGGTGCTTGAAGGAAAACCGATTCGTACCGACCTCTCGTATATACATTGATAACCCAATAAATAGATAACAAGCTTAAGTATCTGCCCAGAAATAATTAGGTATAAATGGGAAAAAGAAAACATGGCCGACTGAATATTGTTTTAGTCTCTATATTAATAGAAAACAGAAGATAAGCAGTAAATTGAACAGGGCGTATTCTATACACGCTATGATATTATTGTTGGACCCTGTCCTTGATAAATTAATCATAGTGGGTTCAATTTACAGTAAGACGAGACTTGTGAACTGACAGGAAATTAAAACTGTTCGTGACATTAACAAAAACGAATTCATCTTAAGAATTTGAAGGCAAACGAATAGGGAAAGCAAAAGCATGGATGTTAAACTAAAAATATCAATTGAAATTATTCAAACTAACGAAACCAATTCGGGATAATTTTGCCCTGAAAACAACAACAAAACGTTAGGAAGTCTGTAAAAATTGTATTAAGTACACGTTTGAAAATAAGACCATATTTTTATAAATATGTACTAGTTCTTACGTAGTTTTTCTTTTATTCAAATGATGAAGATAATGTTTCACAATGATTATGATTTGCATTAAAATGAGTCCATACAAATAATTTGTAAGAAAATGTAATGTACATGGTTCCTCTCAATTTTAACAAAATTTAATAATAAAACTACAACAACATAATAATAATAGTAATAATAACAAAACATTCATAACATTAAAAAGAAGAAAAAACTGGAATATCAGAATGAATCTCATTGTTTTCCAAAGTGAAAACGTGTTCAAATTAGACAAATAAAAATTAATTTTCAATAAAAGTTCCCTCAGATTCGGTTCGGACTTAATGCAGTCGTTTTTAATGTGGAGCCGAAGATTGTCCCCTTTTCGACGATACACGAGACATAGTAATTCTTGGAATTTAGATCAGGATAGATAGCATGCTACACGTTAATTTTGATAGGACAACATTTATGTTGTGTCAAATCTCTTGTTTCTCTTTAAGGATATCGGTCAACATTCATTGCAATACAGGAGGAGAGATATCACCTAACACTTCACTACTCTTTTCTTCGTTTCTAATTAAGTTTATCTATTCGAAATCTTCGACCATAGTGTCTGTGTTTTTTCTGTCTCTTGCCCTAGGTGAAAAGTTGTTTATTAATATGAAGCTAATTTTATGTATGGAATTATCCATTTTCATTGCGCTAAGCATGATTTATTTTTCGTTCCAATTTACTGACATAAATGGAACAATGTATTTATGTAAGTTATATTATGAAATAACATAAAACTGGATATGGATTATGTTATGCCCCAAACCATTATATATATATATATATATATATATATATATATATATATATATATATATATATATATATATTGAATGTGTGTTTATACACACGCTATCGAGCGTGTTTAGGGTGTATTAAAATTGTATCAATGTAGGTGCGTTTGTTTGTACATTAACTATTCTATTTCCACGTGCCTTGCCTTGTTTGCGTTCCCTCGGCAATAGACCAAGAATTATTTGGCAAGAGAACCAATTTTATTTCCCCTCTTGTCTCTTCACTCCGCCAATCCTTAGTTCTTTTTGTTACACACGTGAGAGTCTTGTAAACAACAGCCTGTCTGTTTTCTTTATTTCCTTTACTAAACGCCGATGAGTTATGTAGACAGAGTATCAGATGTCAAAGACAGTTCCGTCTCACTGAATCCAATAGGTGTTTACATGGTGGCGTAATTAGTCGTTCAGTATGGAGATGTCAAACAGATTAACTGCATTTCCTCTGAAGTAATATACATATATATATATATATATATATATATATATATATATATATATATATATATATATATATATATATATATATATGGTTGTGTGTATTTATATATATATATATATATATATATATATATATATATATATATATATATGGGTGTGATTATGCGTGCATTATATATGTATGTGTTTGAGTATTATATAAATATGTGCGCGTGTGTGATATATACATATCGGTGTGTGTATGTATTACATACATACATATATATATATATATATATATATATATATATATATATGTGTGTGTGTGTGTTTGTTATATATATATATATATGTGTGTGTGTGTGTGTGTGTTTGTTATATATATATATATATATGTGTGTGTGTGTGTGTGTGTTTGTTATATATATATATAATATACATAAATATATATATATATATATATATATATATATATATATATATATATATATATATATATATATATATATGTGTGTGTGTTCTGTTATCTTGAAGAAGCAGACTGTTTTATATTCCCTGAAAGTAAAGCGAACAATATAGTGAAGTAATAGTTAAACAGACACCGCCGAGGTTTGAACTTTTGTCTCGTGTCTTTGGACATATTTATGTGATTTTTACATGTATTTCTGTATTCATTTCAAAATCTAATTTTATCTTAAACACATTTTTCACGTTGCCACCCTAAGCAATATGGTTTACTGTATGTGAAAATCCGACTCAAAAAAATCATTATTTAGGAGAGAGAACAATAAAATAGCACGAATTCACAAGATAGAAGATACGATACACATTGCATCTAATTTTTTTTCAATATCAAATTTAAGTGGAAAGCATGACGCCGAAAGAACGTTACACAAGCGGGAAATGCGAGAGGAGAACTTGTTAGTATAGAATGTATGATGAATACTAGTCTTTTCAACTTCAATATGATGTGACCTCTCTGTCAATTTAATACTGCGCTTACTTTGGCAAAATGGATGCCCCATTCAGAACAATTACTCTGAAAATATTTATAGAGGTCGCAAAGTAATGCTACGTAATGACGGATGGAAAGTAACTGAAGCTGAGATGTCACGTCAGAACACTTAATATTGCAGATGGAAAATTAGCAGAGGATTCAATATCCAGGTTTTTCTGTGATTATATCTAATAGGTAGGGTAACCTGTTATAGAAACGATCAAATACGAGGTTTCTAATCTTTACAAAGAAACATTGTTAGAAACAAAGAAATATTACAGAAATGTTATGATATCAGACAGCATGACAGTGAATGCTGGACAATCTCCTCAAAGTTAATGAAGATAATTTAAGCAACAGAAAAGTGGTTCTACAGAAGGATCCTGAGGATAGCATGCAACGATGCAATTTTAGAGAAAATGTAAACAAAAATGAAACATATTTGACATCAGGAATTGACTGATGGAATATGTGGGGCGCATAATGAGGAAGTAGCATTTGCGAAATCTGATCGTCACCGGACAGATTTAAGACGAGAATGATAGATGAAAACCATACATAACATTCTTTATAAATTTGAGTACAAAGATATCGGAACAGGTTTTGGAGAAATAACAAAGAACCAAAAATTATAAAGCGCGACAAAGGACAAGACATTCTAGAAAGCCATGATTGTCTACGTGCGGATGGGATATAAAAGAAGATATTGATGTTGATAAATTATGAAACATCGTGAATCCTATAATTTATGATACAACCAAATATGCGCCTATATAACTATTAACATCACTTTGCCTTCAACGTCATATGTTTATCTCTGAATGCTAATGTGTTCACTTGTACCTCTCTCTCTCTCCATACATTCATGGCTGTGCAAACGGCTTATATTTAGCCGTGATTGTACTGCTTACATCTGAATTATTTTTTTATATTTTCTATCACACATTTTACTATGTAAATGTTTACAAAAAAATTTGGTACGCGTATGAATTTTGTTGGGGTTTCGGTAAAATCTCTAAAAGCTAGAGAAAAAAATAAAAACACAACACAACACAGCATCAGCTTCTGAGGTTTGGTCACGAGGAATTATATATCATAATTTAGTTTTCATGAATAAAATATTTTTTCTTTGTTTTCACTTCTGGGTTAAAAATATTATTTTATAGAACACAAGATCACTTGTAAAATTCTCACGATTAAAGCCATTGTATTAATAACAAATGTATTTCCTTTAAATTTTATCTCCTTTTTACAGAATTTCACACAAATATAATTTGTTGGTTGGATCTAGATTACGCCATATTTATCTCTTTCAGAGAAGTAAACCCATACACAAAATGGACGACAGATTAGGTGGATGCTTGCGGATATGTGCATGATTGACAAATATTCACCTATGAACTCAGTAATAAACATGAACCATATTTACATCTATAATCACCTATAAACCGAACCCATGTTTACTTGTAGACTCGTATATAAAAATAACCCATATTTAGCGGAATATAGAAGTACATATACAGCCTATATTTACTAATACCCCATGTAAAACAAGACGATTGTTTTCCAAAAGACTCATACTTAATGAAGATCATTTTGTTTTCGAAATAGTAAAGTGTATTATAAACAGATTTTTATATTTAATAATTCAGGAATTGTTAATATATCGTAAAATCCACCATAAAACTGAGTAAAAAAGTTAACACAATAATGAGAAAACAAATATGAAATTAATTTAACTTTAACCCTCTCTCACTGGAGAATATCACGAGCTCGTAAAACATAATTGTTGTTCAATAATAATTTAAAAGACAGGATTAACATTAAATGAAAAGAAAATTACACGAATATATACACAAATATGAAGGAAGTGGTAAATACTAATAAAGCATTTTTTCTGTTTTTCACATAGACAGTATTATTGTTAACATATTGAAACTATTTGTTTTGGGCGAAATATCTGATAAAAATATAACATTAACTAATCGTTTTTATGTTGATTAAATCTAAGGAGTGCACTGATCCGAAATGACGATTCGTGATGATAATTTAACAAATATACGGAAAGACTAAAGCGAAAGCAAAATTCAGCCTTCAGCCAGTGCATGAATTATTCAGAGTACATCCAGAGGTCTCCGAGTATATCATTATTTTTTATGAACTTATCATGGAGTTCGTCCAAAGTTAGCACAATGAAAGAAAATATATTGATAATGGCAACATCTACGTAAATCATCAATGAAGAAAAAATAATCTGACAAATAGTAATATGTGTTAAGGATATGTTGAACGTATTAATGTTAGTGGTATAGTTCGAGCTATTTTCTCATAATTGAGAAAACTTCCGAGAGCAATTATCCAGAAGGCAATTATCTGTCAGTTGTCTTATGGGCCAATACACCCGAGAACAATTGTCAGATAACAATTATCCAGAAGGTAATTATCTGGAGTTGGCTCTTACGATTCTCAC
The DNA here is from genome assembly GCA_964036315.1 of Acanthosepion esculentum. Lineage (NCBI taxonomy): Eukaryota > Metazoa > Mollusca > Cephalopoda > Sepiida > Sepiidae > Acanthosepion > Acanthosepion esculentum. Next base: position 36,773,312 of record OZ038482.1, on the reverse strand, counting down.
TTAAACTTTTAAGGCGCTAGACGTGGAGTATTATCTTTAAGTAATTACACACGGCATTTTTCTAAACTTGCATTGACTATTTTGAATGTACTTGTGGTTGTTTTTTTAATTAGACTCAAGATAATTGATTTTCAATGTCGTTTCATATTGTTACTTATTCAAAGACGTCTTTTTTATTATTTAAGTTACTTAAAATCATCGTTCTCTCCCTTATGACCATTTACATAAATACGTTTCCCAATTCCAAATAACAATATAAGGTTGGTTTGTTCCAAATATTTTGGTCCTGCTGCAGAAAACTGGTTTACAAGATCATATTTTTGACATTGCAGACATGGTTTATCAGAATTTCTTTTGGCGGAATATCAATGTATATTTGCTCAGTAATATTTTAGTACGAGATCAAATTCTTCGTGTTCGATACGCCATTTTGTTTAAGCACAATATTTGAATATTTAATAAACGGTCAGAAAATGAAAAATGTTCGATCGACCATAAATCGCAGCACGATGCCCATAAAAATCTATCAAATATTTGAAAGATTTGTTTTTTTTTAATGGAGGAAAATATATTTTCAATATGTAAACTCGTAGTAAATGTTATATATGTTAATTTATTCGGTGAAAGGATTATACTTATTGGGTTCTTTTATGTGTGAGTTTAAAATAGTTTTTTCTAATACTAATAACAATTAGAGGTAAGTTGAAATGTAAAATTTTTGTAGATAAAGAATAATAGTAATTGCAATAATTTTAAGATGAAAAAATATAGTTGGAAGTTTTTGTGTAGTGATACATTTTTGGTCCCAAATATACATCCATTTATAAAACACATGATATCCTTATTTTTAAAGAATGACACATACAGAGCAATAAAAGCTGTTTTTTTAAAACTTTTATCCCGTTTCGTCATATATATATATATATATATATATATATATATATAAATATAATATATATGTGTGTGTGTCCAATTTAGATATCGTTTAGATAATTTCAACTATTAAATAAAGATGCATCCGGAAATGTTAAAATGAATGGTTAAGTAAGGTCTTAATTTATCTTCCAAATAAAGAAGAAAAAGAATGTGTTGAAAGGGACAAAAGTATTTCTACGCATTCAGTATTTTAAATGATAATTACTTTGTATGAAATTTTAAAGGAAATACCTCAATATACATTTAATACAAAAATATGACGTCATCAATCATAACTGTAATGAAATTTCGTTCATATAAGATCAATATCAGGCAATCACTACTTCTGTATTGGTTTTGTTTTTCATTATCTTTTTGTGAAATATGTTATGAAAACTGCGATATAAAATTAATTATGGAAAAGCGCAGTAATACTAAAGATTATTATTGAGGCCTGCTAATCGTGGTTATATCCAAATTTAATTTTTAGTAGTAAAGAATATTATACTATTGAATTATTCTATTATTTGTGTTCGCATTTAGTCAGCATGTATTTGTAAGGTGATTTAAGGTAGTATGATAATGTCTGGAATGGTTGCCACGGGCATTTGTCGTGATGAAATAGAAAAATATGGCTTCAAACGGCCGTAGCCGTCGGACAAACGTGCTACTCAAAACCGAACTGTATACTGAAGACCTGAGAGGGCAAATCAGGGAAATATATCAAGCACAAGCTCATGTTCACCATTTTGAGACTGGTACGTTCGGAAATATTAGCAGGAATAGTTATGACTGTTGATTTACTTTGGAGTTACGTAGCGTCACTGGGAATGCGCAAGTGACAATGCAGGACGGTACTTTGCTGAGGAAATTTTGTCTATCGTATCTACACCCGCCTGAAATATTTAAGTTTCGATAATAATAATAATATTAAATGTATTCTAGGAGAAAGAAAATGTGGAACATCAACAATCCCCGTTGTAGTTGGAACCCTCGAATATGGTTGAAAAGATTCTAGTAGATTAATTGAAGGGATCCCTGGAAGTCCATGCCTTAAAGAAATACAAAACATTGTTCTCACGGGTACAACCCACACCTCACGAATGGCTTTGTCTATGTAATTCATTTCTTTTCTTTTTTAAGTGGAAAATATCATGATGCAATTTCTCACCTTAGGTTCCTGGGCGGGACCCTGAAAGAAATGAGTACACATCAGAAATCAAAGGAAATAAAATAAAGATAATAATAATAATAATGTTTTATTCTGAGGAGAATATTTCAACTTTGAGGACAATTGATAGGTGATCATAGGCAGAATAATCAGAAGTCGCCTTTCTTTATTCCACGTTCATTCCTTTCATGTGTGAACAACATTATGCGTCATCCTTTTTCTTTTATATATGTTTGAACCAAGAACGCACTTGGTTATTCTTGGGATAGAGAATCGATAGTTTTTACCTACATTCTCCACATTTGTGAATTCAGATATTTAAACGCGCTTGACTAGCGGCTCCCGAGACAAACTAGAGAGCAAAGTCTATCCATTTATTTAACCCCTACCTTGCGTTGATAGAGGAAAGGCTAACTTCCCTTTCAGTGCTTATAATGCGAAGTGAACACGAAACGTCTCTACCGGGATTTGATCTCAGATATCATTCTCCATTGCACTCTCCTAATCGATAATTTGGCCGAACATCCTGCATTATTTTGTATTTATTTGTATTTGATTTTTTCGTTTTGTTTTCTCTTTTTTCTTCTCATTTTCTTCCTTTTCTTTCTAATTCCTTCTTCTTCTCCTTTCTCATTCCTCCTCTTCTTTCTCCTTCTTATTCCTCCTCTTCTTTCTCTTTCTCATTCCTCTCCTTTTTTTCTCCTTCTTATTCCTCCTCTTCTTTCTCCTTCATATTCCTCTTTTTCTTTATCCTTCCTATTCCCCCTCTTCTACTTTCTCCTTCCTATTCATCCTCTTCTTCTTTCTCCTTCCTGTTCCTCCTCTTCTTCTTTCTCCTCCCTATTCCTCCTCATCTACTTTCTCCTCCTTATTCCTCTTCTTCTCCTTTCTCCTTCTTTCACCTCTTCTTCTTTCTCCTTCTTTCACCTCTTCTTATTTTTTCTTCTTCTTTTACACTACTATATGTTTATAATGATTTCTTTGACGAAATGTAATATTTGAAATCCATTGGGTCTCTCCGGAATAAGTAAGAAATCTCTGGTATGACCTAAAATTCTTGTAACATCACGAATGTTTCTTAAGCGTATTCAACCGAAGAGTTATCCAGACATTAAGACACCATTGTTGACAGTCGGTGTTGATTAATTTTACTCATGAGCCGTAAAGAGTGCAGCTGGTTTGGATGTGTCCCAAAGTTCTGCCAAAAACCCCCGGAAATAAACAATGACTTATAAGTTTCAACTATTTTTCAGTCTTCTTGCCGTAATGAATCTACTGATGTCTGCCCAAACAGCGGTCAAATCATTATTCTTTTACATATTCTAAGCTTATTCTCATCGATCGGAGCTCACAGTTATCTATGTATACACGTACTTATTTGTAAAACTACATTATACAAGTGCAAAATTTCGTTTGCTAGTATTGATTGAAGATCGAAATCACGATATTATTTATCGTATATGTTAACAATACATACAACATCTCGCTGAGGATGTACATAAATAGTATAATTTAATACAAGCAGCATCATGTGGTATAGGAACAACACAGTGGTTCGAACTGAATATTGGAAACTTTCTGAAAGAATATCTCAATACTATCTTCACCAGGACATAGCACACCATATACAATATTAAAATTTGTATGCAGATATTTCGAAACATCTGTATATTGGAACAAATCTATCGTAACTAAGCGCTCAGTAAGAAGTATATTTCGTTGGAGCCGTTTTAATGTATAACAGTGATAGCAAAACTAGAAGATAAACATTAAGCCTCAGTGTGTCGAATATATCACAACAACCAAATATACCTGTTAATGTATTGTACGGTTAAATATTTTTGACCATATTCCTCTATACTAAACTGCAATTGTATATATGGTAATTCAGCCATGCACGCATGGAGTCTCCCAGCTATAAATAGGAGCAGGTACTGCCTTTTGGAGAGGGAAGTTTCCAGAAGTCAGCTCTGATAGTCTGACCGCGCATTCTTGATGTAACATTCTAGTATGTATGTTTTTGCTTTACTGTTTCTGTTAATATATGTTTAACTGTGAAGAGGATTCACACCTTTCCCATATATATATATATATATATATATATATATATATATATATATATATATATATATATATGAGAGAGAGAGAGAGGGAAGAGATAACATGTTTTTAGAGAATGAAGAAAAGCATTGTGTTAAACGAAGAAATTCAATGAAAAAGATTAATATTTCTGTGTGTAAACTAATAATTTGTTATTATGTTCCTTATACCTGAGAACGTAAATAATCACTAATACCAATGGGACAATCGTAAACATTTCAACCAAAGACTGATAGGTAATAATCATATTGTAATCCTTAATACATACAGGTAAAACACACAAAACTTACTATTCGATTTTAATAGCATGTATATCTTTTCATATCACACTGACCCCTTATCTTTGTATTCCAAACTAGAATCCAAGGCGAGAACAACAATTTTTTTTTCTAAGCATAAAGTCTCTCCCATGTAGGAATGAAAATGAAGTACACTCCTTTCCGATAATCATTAACTCTTTCTTATGTTCTACACTAAGTTAGTCATAGCAAATTACTATATACTATTATGTATTTCAAAGTATGTGTTAAGATTTTCGTGAGAATAGTAAGGGTCTCGTAGAAATAATTAAAGTCTGCCTTCACTGAACGAAATTCTAGTGTTAATGACGATTAAAATTTATAAACTAATTAATTTTTTTTCAAAATCGCAAACCACTGCTATCGCTCTTACCAGAATTAGTTATTTGTTGAACGTAGTATGGAAATTCTACATCTGGATTCTTTTTCCTAGTAGTTAAATTAACTAGATAATGAAGTGGTCGCAGTTGTTTGAACACTTCAAATTATGTATCATTAGGGTTTTTAATCATCCTTGTAGAACCTAAGTTTTTCTGTTTCATTGTGTCCATATGACAATGCTTTGCACACTTGCCACACATTACAATCGTAAAGAAAACTGATATTTTCTTTTGTAAATTTGCCTGTTTTTCTCGGATTAGTTTAATCATCGTCTTGGATTCCATGTTGCAATAATCAGCATTATATGCCATCATATCAAACAGTAAACCTTGCCAAACGTGAATAAGTCTTTTTAGACGGAAAAATGAAAATAAAACAACGGAACTCGGGTCTTAAAATAGTCACATTCTTTATAGTTGGTAGTTTAATGTACAATTTTCAGCTGTCAAGAAATGTTGTGACGTATGTCAGATTCCCCTGCATTTGGCAATATGAGTTGAATTTATTTGTGGGGGAATATCTCATATTTGACTGTATATCACACATTTCCCATATAAACTTTCACTACTATATAATATCACAACACACATACACACCAACGTGTGTGTGTGTGTGTGTGTGTGTGTGTGTGTGTGTGTGTGTGTGTGTGTGTGTGTGTGTGTGTGTTGTGATATTATATATATGTGTATTCTTTTTTAATTTTTGACAAACATGCACATTGTAAAGATAACCTTAAATTTTGGCATAACTTTTAAGATAATTTATTCTTTCCATAATGACATTAATCTTAGTAATGTTTTTAATTTTAGTATCATTTTTACTTATTTTAAGCCGATTATTTTTATAAGCTTTTTAGGTAAATAACAATTATTCACTCTGTCCCTTTTTTCATCAATATACTCTGAGAGAGTCACATTCTCCAAGCCCATTTTCCTCATTATTTGCCAGAGAATGGTTAATTGTCTCTTTCTCATTCTAAGCATGAGCATCTATTTTGTTTCCATTTTCACTTAAGCTTTGACATTTCTCAAAGATTCACTCCATGGTAGTCGCGGCATCCTTCACTAGATGCACATTTCCGTAAGTCTCTTATATTGTGAAGTCGTTTCCCAGCCTTCTCTGGCATATAGAAAGACTGATATTACGTAACAGTTCAGCACTCATTTCTTTGCTTCTAAAGGAATTACCATATTTCTTAATACTGTGCGTAATATGGAAAGGTGTTCTTATCTGAGAAACTGTTGAAAAGGTGTCATTTGATACGTCTACTTGTTGCTTGAACTTAGATAAAACTTCCACCTCGATAACTCTGAATCTATCTTATTGCAACTTCTGCAATAAATGCTTCTTCGTTGAAGCTAGGATTTAAAAATGGAGGATTTTATATATATATATATATATATATATATATATATATATATACATATATATATATATATATACATATATATATATATATATATATATACATATATATATATATATATATATATATATATATATATATATATACATATACATATATATATATATATATATATATATATATATATATATATATATATATATATATATATATATATATATACATATATATATATATATATATATATATATATATATATATATATATATACATATATATATATATATACATATATATATATATATATATATATATATATATATATATATATATATATACATATATATATATATATATATATATATACATATATATATATATATATATATATATATATATATATATATATATATATATATATATATACATATATATATATATATATATACATATATATATATATATATATATATATATATATATATATATATATATACATATATATATATATATATATATATATACATATATATATATATATATATATATATATATATATATATATATATATATATATATATATATATATATATACATATATATATATATACATATATATATATATATATATATATATATAATCATACTCTAATTTTTTTAATCGTAGGTGAAGATGCGAAAACAAAAGCCACACTGAATATCATCCAAAACGGTCTATCATCGACAGCCATCAGCAATTCTATTATAGTAATTCAAGTCCATTTTTTGACATTGTCCAACCAGTTTTTGCGTTGTTATCCTCTTCTGCATCTACCTTCAACGGTGACTTGCATTGTGCTTTGGTCAGGATGTCGAGCCTTGTAACGTGTCCAATCCACGAAATTTTTCTTCGTTTGTCAGTGACGAGAGCAGGTTCCTTGTGGCCATGTAAACTTTCAACCCGTTTTCGCAAAAATATATTGGTTTTGGGTTTTTCTTTGTTCCCAGTAGAAGATGCAAAGGAGTTTTTTCATGCACTTGTTCTCAGACGCGTCGATCCTTCTCTCTGTTTCTGGCAATAGTTTTCACGTTTTAAGCACATATATATTCACTCGATAAACCCACATTGGTGCGGGCGCACTTATACATGCGCTTGTGCAGCTAAACAAAACAAAGACAAAATTATTTTACCGAATGAATATTTTCTTTTGCTGTACATTTAATATAGTGTTAGATATTAATAAGTGGAATAATTCAATTTTGATATTTCACTGTATCAAATAACATAAGATCATTGTTGCTGCACAAGTGATTGACGTCTATCCAGGATGTCATCAATAAATTATTTTGTCCTTCATTGTTACAAACTTATTAATTTCTTTCACCTTACTAGCTTCCACTCCAAAACAATCTTTAAATCAAAAGTGGGTATTGTATTGATGGCAAAATCAAAAAGAAAACTGTCGTTATTGTAACCAATATGCAGGGTGCCCAGTAAAAACGATCAATTCAGGAAAATGCGAGACAGCCGTTGAAAATGGAGACGATTGATGTGACTGAAAAACTTAGGAAGACTTTCTTCACATTTCGTCAATCTACACGTCGGATTTTCATCTTTGAAAAGTATAACTTGACGCTCAAAAATGTGTTCAGCTATACGAGAAGGGCTGGGCGGGAGACGAAAGTTCTCTGCGAATAACCTTTAATTGATTAGTCAAAAGATCAAGCATCAATTAATCATAAAAGAACATATACGATATAACTTATTAAAAGCAAGTTGATCGATTATTCGTGGTCATGAATATTCAACGTCAATTAATCCTGAACGATAAAGCAGTGATACAAATTAGCCCTTTATTTTTATTTATTTTCTAATTTTTACTTCGCACTATGTAGTAAAAGGGGAAGAAAAGACTAAATACTAATCGCATAAAGGAATAAATATATGCTTCGTGCAATGTACAAGGCTTGCTGCGACCTGTTTCAGCAAGACGGTCGAACTCTCTGCCTCTGAGCAGAGAGGAACCCGGACGAGACTCCGCTGAAGAGCAGTCTCGTTCGGGGATATAGTCCAACCCTATTCTGTTTTTACAGTTTCTACGGGCATTTTTTGGCCGAGACTACGGGCTCGGATTACCCACGTAAGACTCGGCATTGTACCACATCTTTTCCTCGGGGGGGGGGAGTAAATATCGCTTTGTGCAATGTGAAACGCCCAAAATACAAGCTACGCATTGATGATGTAGTCAAGTACATATTTTTTGGGTATATGGAAAGTGTTTTATTTGATATATAATATCAAATTATTACATCGAAATTAGCAAATGCATTGGAATAAGGAAAATATACATCACAGTCGCTAATTAAAATATGAGGAACGGGATAGATATTTTTGGAAACAATGATATGTGATGATCTCTTACATAATATCCATCTTCCTATATATCAGCGAATTAAGAAGTTCCATACATATGAACAGAAGACGTGAGACAACATAGATGTAGTTCTACAGAAGGATGCTGAGAATATCAGGGACGGGAACAACGAATAGGTTTTAAGGCTAATATGAACAAGAAGGACACTTATCCTTAGAATCACTCAGACCAAAATACATTAATTGGGAAAACTACAAAGAAATAGCGCTTGTAGAATTTGAAACATGATATAATGAAGGCAACTGTGATAGAAAAAAATTAAGTTGCCAAATAAATATAAGTAAATATATGGCAGAAAAAAGTGTTGAAGCGATAGAACAAATACAAACGTTATTAAGAGTTACAAATGTTGTGAAGGGTGGTGATCGCTTAGATCTGAAGAGACACTACACTTAAAATATGCATCATACTTGTTTTAACTTAGGATAAGCATCATGATATGTTTTTAAATTAGTGTAATTATTGACTACCTTCAGGCACTAAGCAGCGAATATAATGCACCATGACAGAACCGTAAACAAGGCTATTTATTAATGATATGCTTTAGTAGCTTGATAGAAACTCTGGCAAAAGGAGATCCCTTTTTAACAAACAATTAAATTGTATTGTAATGGTAAAGCTAAATAAAAGTGTTATCTGGTTATCTATTGGCGATGGTCTACCCTAGCTATGCTTGTCAAAAAACATACACACACGCATATATATATATATATATATATATATATATATATATATATATATATATATAAGAAAATTCTTGTAATTGCCTCTTTCAGCCAGTTCATTTTTTGGGTCTTTACCCTGATGACATCTGTCATTGAAAGCAAAATACCTCAGCTTCAAATACGCCGAAATTGACTACCAGTGATGAAGACGAGAAAGGGGGAATTATACTTGTGTTCATTTAGTTTTATTTTCAGTATTTTTTTTTATCGAGTGACGTTTTGTATTTTTTTTCTTTAAGCAATTATTTCGCTCTCTCTCTCTCTTTTTACTGGCCATTTTCTTCCTGATATAAAGTTCATGTATCAATGTGTCATAGTCTAGCTAGTCAAGAATCAAACGCAAACTCTATGAAGAAATTGTCCGTTTACTTCAATCCGTCGCTTATTCTTTCATCTTGATAAGGCGTTTTTTTTTATTGTTTTATGTTTTATATCATGTTGGCAGCAAAGATCAGTTTGATGTTCTTTTCTTTTGCGTCTTTACAAATTGTCTTTTTTATAGTCTGTTTTGGATATTTTCTTGTCCATATACGAATACGCAAATATCTGTCTTTGGATCGAAGCTTGACATGCTCGGCTCAATTTTAGTGCGGTCATGTCAGAACATCCGAATTGTTATACCAGTTGTCAGGGCACATTTTTTTTTTACTTTTTGTTTATAATGTTGATGTTCCAGGACAGCCCATTTTATCACCCTTTGATAGACGTTCAATCTTAAGTCCCCCGAAAATATCATCCACACATTGATTTCAAAGATAAATATAATTTCACAGAGTAATACCGGGATATTATGAGAATATAATTGACCTTAACCGGATTCTATTTTTTTTCTTTTCGTCGAGAAACTCTGTATTTCGATCGAAGTTTCTTTCAAGACATCAGGATCAAGTAATTTGTATAGTCTTTATAATGTTATCGATAAATCACCAAATAATGAATATATTGCATCTATGAATATATATATATATAAATATACATATATATATATATATATATAAACACACACACACATATGTATATATATATATATATATATGCATATACATATATACGTACACACATATGTGTGTGTGTGTGAAATTTGACCATGCCTAGAGCGTGATATATGTTTAAAGTATTTAATTATATAGAAATATAGTGTATAAACATTATTGCATATTTACAGTAGCAATTCTTATCAAGATAGAAAGTTTCTGTAGGCCAACATATGTCTCAATATATATTGAGTTGAAAAATGAAGTATTTGAAAGAAAGATGAAAATAGAAACGTTATATTTCAGTGTTAAGTACTATATTTCTTGTCGGCTAAACTCTCGCCTATAGTTACTTGTAGATACACACCCAAATGTCCATTTACAAGTTATCTTAAACATTTTTTTTTTACTACAGCATAATATATCAGAAAAGTACTAAATAGTATTAGCAGGGGTGGGTAGGCCGTGCACGTTAAGTATCTCTTTTGAGTTTTCCGTGCCCGTTGAAATTCTCGTGGGCACGCTGTATCGTTGCAATTCTCATTGGCACGCTGTACTCGTTACACTTCTCGTGTGTACAATGTGCTCGTTACAATTGCCTTGTGTAGGCTGTACTCTTTACAATTGCCTTGCGTACGCTGTAATCGTTATATTACTCCTGGATATGCTGTACTCACTAGAAGCCTCTTCGGATATACTGAATTAAGTTTCTTGGTTTTGGAAGATTGACCGTCACTAGGTGTATTGAAGATAAAGGGAAAATAAACAGTATCCTATCTAACGAGTTAGGGAAATGATTGAGGGTACGGATAGTAATAACACAAACATTGCATATAAATACAAATGCTAGGAATTTCTTCAGAAATATGATCGTCCACATCCTGAAGGGGCACATGATTTAGTAGAAAAATCCCTTCCTCATGCCAGACGATCGTGTAGCGTCAACCGCTCTTCAATGGGAAGAATTTTCGGATAACTTGGGCAGCGAGTACCTCAAGTTAACTCTCTCTGAGGTGTTGATGCAATCCAAAGCAAAGGTAGAAATCCTTAGACATTGTTATTGGTGTTGCTTCAGAAGATGCAGAAAAGTTATTCAGAATGATATCCATATCAGTTCGTGACACACATCGGATTTGCGTATGCAGCCTACTGAGACATCTTTGTCCCTGTAGATAGCAGAAGACAATACGATTAATAATTTATAGCGTTTCATATTTTAGACTGTTTATGATGCAAGGCAAGTATGTCTAACCTGTCGTACTATTTAACACATAGATGGAGGAAGATAGCTTCATACGTTTATCCATGGTGTTACATTTGCCTAATGATCATCACTTTCAATTTTAATCATTAAATCATTATTAAAATAAGTCTATTGGTCAGTTTTCCGCCGTTTGTCAAGTTTTATACTTCAATAAATGTTCCAGTGTTCGGATTTGTTCATGAGAATTAATACCGAGATGATGAGACGTACAACATTATAATACTTCGAGTATTACATCAGATAGTATATAGTGAATAATTAATTTTGTTTAATAGTTTTAGTTTTTTACGATGATATCGTATTAATTTAAATTGACATCAATTATGAAGTCTTCAAAAAATTATGCAGGTATAGGGTTGCATACATAGTGAAAGAGAAATTGGTTTTGCGCCAGCCATAATGACCCAAATCTCTATTCTGTTCGGTAGAATGTTATTCTTTAAAAAGAGGGACAAACTAATCTGAATATTACAGACATATAAATGTATATTTCTTTTGAATTGTCTATTGTTAGGAAAAATGAGATAATTATCTTGAATGTTAATTTATTTTCAAGTGAATTTCTAGAATCTTCGAAAGATTTCGATGAAATACACACACAATATATATATATATATATATATATATATATATATATATATATATATATATATATATAAACAAAGAGAGATGTTATAATGTCAAGATCCACAGAATGAATATATTCGTAAATGGGTAAATCGATTTTGGACGATATCTAAATTTAGACTAGTTCTACACAGTTACCCAAATGAATATGTTGATCGAAAAATCACTACATTGTTACATGAAACTAGATAAAATTCATGTTGATTTTAATTGATAAATTTACATTTTCAAGTTCTCTAAAATGCCAAAATGTGAATAGATAGGAAATAACGATTACATTTATGCAAAAAAACTCAGGCTCCATGATTCAAATGTTTATGCTTCTTTTTTTTCATTGGTCGACATATTTACATATCTTTGAAAAAGATCAGCAAGAATTTCCGAACAGAGATGCAGACCAATAATAGAGAATGCCGATTTCTAAGATAGGAAATATTTTACTACTTGTAGGATGGATAAAATAACTACTTCTTCTTCTTCTGATACATCTAAAATATCGTTTTGTACGACGTACAGCCATAATTTAATGTACAACCTGTGTTGATGCTTCGTATGAACATATATGTTTTTAATAATAGAACGACACCCGTTTAAGAAGGTAATGACGTCAATAGAAATATTGACGGAATCATTCAAGGAGGTGGCGGAGGTGATGATATATTGGCCAAAATTCGTAAAGAATAACCGAGAGCAAGACTTTATTGTCAGCAGATTAATATAGTTATGGGTTCATACTTATATATTTAATATATGTATATGTGAGGACAGGAGGCACGGTGGACTAATGGATAACGGCTCGAATTGAGGAATCGTAGAGCCGAGTTCGAATTCCAGTCGAATCCGTTACATTCACTTACTTTCTAACACCCTTGGGAAAGGTGTGAATCCTCTTCTTCTCCCTCCAACTATGGGTAAATAGCAGGACAGACTGCCTTGGATGACAACTGGTCTAGGAGAAGGTCAACTCTGAATTCAAAACCATCCGCGTCTGTGGAAATTCTGCGGCAAATAAGAGCATATTCCTCCCTCCACTGGGATAGCACGTGAAGTTCTAACTCCCTTGTTACTCCGTTTCAAGAATTCGCCGCCGTTGGAATCGGGAATGGCTGTCGCTCGTTTCAGCATTGGCGACGCGGTGAATTCCTTGGAAGGAGCCGGCTTAACCGATCCAGGGTGAATGCCGCAACATACATATGTTAGGACGACTGAATTTGCACGTATCAGATTCAGAAGGGGTGAGAAAACAGAAAACGTATGATTTTGTTTTTACATGAGATCTACATTGGATTTCGACGATAGACCGATTGGCTTGTTCTCGGCTTAAAATTTCAATAGAACAGATTGAGATCTCTATTCATAGTTCACGCGTGTAATTGGAAAATACTGATAGTCTAATACGAAATTTTTCCCAATGAGTCCAAATAAGAGAACAGATGAAATAAGTACATACACAACATTCATAACTAGGCATTTCAACATGATGTAATGCTGAAAGAATTACGACAATGTAGTTACTTCTGTCCTTAGAGGGATTCCAATCATTCCGGCTTTGTACCACATCTATACTGCGCTTCGTAAATCGCTCTAGTACTCTTCGACGTGGCGTAATATTCACACGCATTAATTACAACTTTGTTCAAGATACTAGTGGCATGTTTCACAACTAAACTACGTTGAATAAATCAGCATTCCAAAGTCATATAGCACAAATACAAAAGTACTAAGTAAGAGAAACTACATCACTTGACGACTTAAAAAAAACTATAACAAAAATAAACACGAATATTAAATACTTACATAATCAAGATTGGTGAAGTCCAAAAGTAATTCGTAAAAAAACTTTAGGAGGATAGCCTCCAATCCATACTGAAATCACATCTTAACGTTCATTTA
>OZ038482.1:36679183-36756683 GCA_964036315.1 Acanthosepion esculentum | reverse complement strand
AGCAGTGCAGTTTGCCCATTCCAAATTTCTGACGGATTGAATAGCGTCATGATATTCTTTTTCTCCGAGATGATGTCTAACTGACAATAAAATAATGTCCAGTTGACGAACTAAAAAAACAAGCAAAGAACATGCGAGAAATGTAAAATATAAAATGGTAGAAATTTACGCGTCCTACCCTGTATATTTATATTAATTGAGAGTATATATATATATATATGGATGTATGTATGCATATATGTATGTACGTATGCATATATGCATGTATGTATGTATGTTTGCATGCATATATATATATATATATATATATATATATATATATATATATATATATATATATATATATATATATCCAAGTATAGGATTGGTATATACGGAATACATTCCAATAACCAACAATTATTATTCTTAAAAGAGTGTTCAATACAGAGTAGAGCAGATATTTAAATATAAAATTATATGCAAGTTCAAAGATAAACCTATTTTATTTTCCTGTACACTGTTGTATATGATATTTAGAAACTATTTTTCTATATTTCGTCGTAAACGCACATTTAAGCTACCATAGAATAAACATTTTAGTGTCGTAAATGTTATTTTAGATGATTAATATAAGCATCGATCGGTACAACACATTTCTCTGCTCCATAAGTTGCCACATCCTGTTATTCATTATATCATTCTCCGCCAGTAGCTTTCGTTCACTCAATCAATCTCCTAAGAAAATCTAGTCCAGTTGTCAGCAATGTCATCACAATAAATCTTGCTCGGCGACATCCTGAAAATATGATTGATTATAATTAGTATACATTCTCACTGGAAGATTCACGTTTTCGTTTATTTTACTCATGCACCTGTGGGTCTGTGCATGCATATATATATATATATATATATATATATATATATATATATATATATATATATATACAAAATGTAAGCTTTTCCTCACTATGTTTACAGTTTTCATTTTGCCTCCAGGCTTTCAATTATAATAATGTCGTCTAACCCCAAATTATTCGATTCTTACTGCAGAAGGGCTGCGAAAAAGACACACAGGAATAAGTGATATAAAACGATTGTTTTCTGAATAAACCGAAACAGATCATTCAGGTGTCCACAATGACAGTGTTTTCAGCTTTCGAGTGGATTGACGCAACCCCATCGGCACAAGTCTTTAATAAAAATGTCTTATTGCCTTTGTTATAGTATATTATAAGAGGAAATGGTAAATTATAACCAGTGATCGCATTTCGGAAACAGTGACATACTGAAGTAGGCGGTATTTCGAAACAATTATATTCGAGCTCACGTTCATCTGTAAAACATCCATAATCCTTAGAGACACGACACCCAAATGACGATGCGCTCTCAGTGATAAAGGGTCAGAACAATTCTATCTATATATGAGGGCATTTACCGCAGCGCCTTGGATAATACTCTTGCTTAGGTGATCAAGTTTCTTCTCATAAATTAGACTCGCATTGTGTGATCCTATGTTATTAAATAACTCAGAAACATGTGACAGGACAATTTAAGGTAAGCGTAACTCGAGGAACAATAGATTGGTGAAAATAATTATTTATTAATGAGCTAAAACACAATTTGTAATCTTTTTTTTTCCGAACGAAGGTAAATATCATCAGATAGTTGAGCAGAGTGAAAGGAAAGCTCTCGTGTTTATTTCGAAACTAATTCTTATGTGAAATTCTTACAGTGCTCAGGGTATCTATTTCTGTTGTGTCTACGAGTCAGAATTAATTCAGCTTGAATAGTGCCGCTCTTGTGAGAAAGTAGGTTAATATGGATATATGATGAAATTTGCATCGCGAGAGAGTTATCTTCACCATTATTGTATCCTTTGCACTGTGCACTATAATTCACATTCAATATTATTTTTCTTCTAGTATTGAAATCCTATCCGTATTACCTATTACTGGAGTTATCGCTAAACATTTTGTCGAGATTTACAGAATCTACGTTACTTTCTATTTTGCAAACCGATCTATGAAATGTGAATACACTGATTATTTTTTGGAAAATAATTTGGACAAAATCCCATTTCGCGGTTTAATAATTTATATTATTGAATTTAATTTTATTGCAATTCATTGTAAAAATATACTTTTTGAGAAAAATATTTATTTCATATTTAACAATGAAGGATAAATACTTATGATTTCTTAAACCACAGCATGCAAAATAAAACTGGCCATACGTAAATATTTTTTTCTTGAGCCTCCTTGAAACTCACCATATTGAAGCGTTTTCTCTTGTAATTTGTTTCTAATTCTCGCAGATGCAGTGCGGACTGGAAACTAGATTCTCGTATATATAAAAAGTTAAAGAAATGATATGCAACAAACAATACTGTAATTTAATTGAATAAATATTTATTATTTTAAACATTAAATTGTTTTTAAAATAGTGAGAGAATTAAGTTTTTAAAATCAGTTTATTTTACTAATGTACGCACATTATTAAAACCAACAGTATTTGTACCCCTTTACCTGTTTGCACTTCTCTCCAAAATTTGGTTTCGATCGGTCAATGTATTGCTATTTTAGAGGGCGTGACGGAAGAATGGACTAACGGGAGGCATAATACAGAACATAATATATAAATGATTACTTTTGAGTTATCTAAGACATAATTACTCTAGTGAAAATTATGTAAATTAATGGGCATTTTCGAAAGGATCTCTTATTAAGATAAACTCTTGTGACGCATGGGTATTTAAGTAGCCTGATATAGTTTCCTTTAATTATATTGCATATTATATCGTTTCCTTGTATAATTAAATTTTCACTATGATATTCATTATAAATTCTTTGTTAGAATAAAAAATATACCTTGAGGATAACGTATTTAGGCTGATCATTAAGTAGTAATCCTGAGGTAATTTCATAAGTTTGAGCATAATTGATGACTCCATTATTTACGTTTATTGTCAGATCAACCTCAACTGTGTAAATAAGAGACGTAAGATTGACGCTTAACAGGATTAGATTTATTTTCGCTTTAATGCCAAATGCATTAACTTGTAGATATTTGCCACATAATCTTTGCAAAAAATCTATGCTCACTGAACTGCGGTCATATTTTGATGGTAATATTTATCATAGAATTAATTTATATCATGACGACGTGCGTTAGACGGACATAGTTTAGAGATTGACACCGGAAAATAATGTATATTTTTATTTACTTACTACAGTGTCATAATTTATTTCGTAAAGTCTTTGGGGGATTTTGTGAATTTAAATAACGTAATGTTCCAGATACGGTTTAAATACGACAGGTTAGTGACCAAAGAGCATTTTGCTAAAGCAGCTATTAATAACCTGTTATACAGCCAATTGTGAAAACGTTAAATCTATAAGGAGAAGAAAACATATTGTTTGAGAAAGATACATTCTGCATAATGTATGATGTTTTCAATTAAAGCTTCTCAAATTTTAAAATACATTAGGTGCTACGAATATGATAAACTATTTTAGCAATAAAACTGATTTTAACTAGAACATTCATAGAAATTGATAATTTTTTTTAGAAAAAAACCTGAAAATATCTTTAATTACAAAACAGAACCGTAAAAAATAAAATATAAACATTGGTTTAGGAATAAGGTGAAATACTTTTATCTCTTTCGTTCGCTCGCAATCTATTTACAAGCTTGGAAATTCTGAGAGATAACCATGAAATTAGAGAAACCATTCATGTATAGATAAACCAGAAGAATAATATGTTCGTTTATATATATGTAGCTAATTTATTTCATCCTTTTAAACTCCACACTTTATCTACCATACGTGTGTGTGCGTATATATATATATATATATATATATATATATATATATATATATATATATATATATATATAACATGTTAAATATAAAAGACACTGAATGTCTATTATGTCTTATCATGTGCCTTTTAATGTTAGGGTGTTTGGTTTAATTTCGATTGAAAATAAACACAAAAATGTGGATATTTTTTTATTAATTTATTCCTTTATCAAAGCTTTGGCTCACAAACGTCATATTCAGATTGATTATACAGACATTTTAGCTTACGTATTCAACATTGCAGATAATATTTTGTGATGATGACATAGCAGATTGCTATGCGACGACAACGGTCGCTGAATAGCAATCGCAGTTCGTCAGTTAAAGATGCGGTTCTATGAAGTCATACCACGCAAGGGTTCGAAATATTAACAACAGAAGCATATGTCTAGATGAAATTTAATGTGTTGTAACTTGATTGAAATTTAATTGTTTGAGTGTTGTTTGCTTTGTTTTAATGTAGATAGACTCCAATATATGAAGGTTCTTTTTCCTGTGTGTATGTATGAGTATTATAAAGTTTTATATATATATAATATATATATATATATATATATATATATATATATATATATATATATATATATACAATTTAATATATCGATAACACTTTAAGGAAATGTATCAAGAATTTACTATATCACCTAATGAATGTCACAAGGATTATAGAGATTGCATAGGAATAAAGTCATGGATTTATATAAAATATGTTATTAATGCAAAAGGGATTATTTGATCAACGTAATGACTCTGATCATATTTTCGATTGAATAAATGGTAATTTACTAAGAAGAAATTGTGCGAAAAGCGATTTTACAGCTAGAACATTCATGGTAAATTGACGTCCAGTTCCATAATATATTTTAATATTTTTTGGCAGATTACTTATTACAATGTGAGGTATTAAATAACAAAATATTCAAAAAATGAAAAAAAAAGATTACATAATATAGGCTCGGATATATACACAAAAGTCGTATTTAAAAAAAGATCGAATTAAATTTAAAATTTCGTAGCCCCAATTCGTTCGTTTGCATTCGAAGTCGAAGAGAGCTTAAACAACAATTGAGTCCGTTGAAGAATTAAAGTGCAAAATGCATCAGATGAATTCTATTTTCCACATTTTTAATAATTTCGTTATATGTGTGTGTACAAATTTGTGCATGCGCGTATGTAAGTTTGTGAATATATATATATATATATATATATATATATGCATATATATATATCAGTGTGTAGGTATATATATGTGCATATGCATATATATGAGTGTGTAGGTATAAATGTGCATATTATATATACATAAGTGTATGTGTGTGTATATATATATATATATGTCTGTGTGTGTATGAGTATGTATAGTTATTTGTATGTATCGCTGTGGGAATGTATATGCATATAAGTTTTTTTTTTATATATATATATATATATATATATGCGTGTGTATGAATTTATGTATATGTGTGTGTGTGTATATATATATATACGTGTTTGTATATATATATATATATATATACATATATGTGTGTTTGCATGTATCTCTGTGTGTATGTATGCATATATGGATATATATGCATGTATATTTTTTGCATGTGTCTTTTTTCATATACATATATATGTATATGTTTGTGTGTGTTTTGTACGTTTTTAAATAATTTGTATATGCGTATATTGTATGTGTGTCTGTTATATATACATTTGTATGTATATATATGTATGTATGTATGTATGTATGTATATATATTTACATATATATGTGTGTGTGTGTGTGTGTCGGTTTGTACGTGTAAATTGTCTAATATATCTTAACTGTATGTGCAAATGACTCCATCGACAAAGGCAAATTGATATGTGCTTTCTCAACCTCAAGATAAATATAGTGATTTCATTTGTCCACATGTATTTACAAACAGATGTATCAATGTTATTTTTTTAAAATTTAAGTGACTTTCTTATATACAAACCCCGTAGATTAATATCAATTCAATCAATCGGAGTAAATGTTGAATTTTTTATGCTATCAATTTTTCAATTTTTGTAGTATTGGATAAATTAATACATTATATTTTTATTTAACAGTAGGTTATTAAATTAAACTTTTTCATGTAAATTTTTAACATCGACATAGTCGTGTATGTTAGCTTCAATCTGTTACGTGCCATTCGTGATGCACGCTTAGAAAATAATATATCTTTCGATACAGGATTAACGGGGTTGTTTCTTCTCGCACAATGTTGCCATTTCTTTCGGTGTTGAAAACTTTGCCATCCAAATCTGTTGAACCTGGTCTGTCTTGCTATTTACCCATTCTACCGCAGAATGGATTGGCAACCTTCTGCGGGAAAAATATTCTTCGTCAGTCATGTACCGAAATATACGTTGTCGCCTAAGCGTTTATCACGTTTGGCACATAACTGAATGATGTGCCATTAAGCACCTTCTTCATGATATATTTAGTGTTGATTTGACGGACCAACACTGGCTTAAAGTAAAGTGCTAAAATGTGAACCAGTTACATTTCCGAATTCTCCGTTGGCTGTATGTCATGTACTATCGAATTCTGCATCCTTTCGTTACGTTCCTAATTATGGTTTATATACCGCACTATGATGTTATGACCAACACAATTAATCCCTCTTGCTTCCCGGGATAAATGCTCTCTTCATATTATTTATTATCTGATTATGAGCAATTTTTATTCATTATTGTGTATAGATAATACCTGTTTTCTGCTATGGATAAATGTTATCTCTCTCTCTCCACATATATATATATATATATATATATATATATATATATATATATATATATATATATATATAATTTTGTACCCCAGAATATAAATACGGCTTAGATAATGACGGAACACTTTCTTTCAAAATTCTTCAGAATTATTCGTTGGGACCCGGATTGGAAAACATGCCCTGACTATATAAGACTGCGTGGCACTATCAAAATTAATCGCTTGACGAAGTCAGTTTGTGATTTAAATGTTTGGACATCATTAGTTTAATAAACCTGGTTACGCTTCCGGATATCTGACAGAGCGTTTAGTGTTAAGCACCAGGCAAGGGCGGTTAAAAATTTTCGGTTATTTAGAAGCTGTTTACATAAAGCTTCATCGACAGATTTTGTGCAGGCAGAAAGAACTTTTCTATTTCTCTGTGTCTTTTGAGTAATTTGTAAAATTGTTTATACTCACTAGGGGCTTTCTTACAATTTTTAAAAAAATAAGTTTCTTTTAGCCGAGGCTCTTTATTGAAACCACGTCTCTAGATTTTTCGGTTTGTACGTTTTGATTATTGTCATTCTAAAGAATCATTATGAAGTGTTGGACACAAATTGTACCTTTTTTAAAAAAAATGCGTTTCTTCATTTTCAAAGCCACACACATATATGCAATGAAGACTAAATTTTTATTCTGCAAATGCTAATCTTTTTCTTTGTATACTGTAAGTTGATGTCATAAAGATTATGATTTGGAGAGGAGACGAAAAATATGACTAACACACGAATTGAGTCATAAACCGAACCACTTAAGACTAAATTATTCTACATTCGGGCATATGAACTAATTATTCTCTCATTGTCTATTTCAGTTTCATTCCTACAATCTACATATATAAATATTGTATGACTTGTATTTAACTGAAATTTCGTTTTTTCTCGCCAGAATGGAACCAGACTGATCCGATGCCCGTAATGGTTTTCATCCACGGCGAATCCTACGACACCGGAAGTGGTAATGTCTACGATGGAAGTGTCTTAGCAAGCTTCGGTAAAGTCATCGTGGTCACAGTTAACTACCGGCTAGGTGTGCTGGGTGAGTAACATTTTCAGTAATACAATATTTGGTTAGAAAGCTGAGTAGATATCTCGTGTGTCTCTTATTTGAACACTGTTTCCTAGCATGACTTCTGTAAATGTGAATTCATGTTGAATGCAATGAGAAAACGATGTGTTATTTTTACGAAAATAAGCATATACGATTCACAGGTAATAACGAAACGTAATGTCTGGAAAATTTTCCTCCTGAAAGGTCATTGTTATTATTATTATTATTTCTCCTTTCGGATACTCATATTTCAGCATTTAATGTTTTAAAAGTTATATAATTTTTTCCTGTAACAATTCGTTTTATCTTTACGTAACTTAAAATATAGTAGTTACGTTTATTCTCCATAATAAATTAATATTACTTCATAGCTTCTCGCGAATGTTTCTTTCAATGTGTTCAATATTGTGACAGAATCGCATTAACTGGCTATTCCTTTTACTAATTTTGAAAACATTATGCAGGAGGCATGTATTCCAGATTCCTGTTTTGCTATCTTTGACCATTACGGATTGTCAGTGACTCTATTTTTGATTGTTATTCAAACATTTTACTTAGAAGAAAATATTTAACCTAATTGCACAGAACTAAAAAATAAATTATGAAGAATTCCAAAAATATTACATTTGGAATGTGCTTTAAATTTTTGAACAAAATAATAAAAAACAATGTATAATTATAAATTGGTAATTATTATTTAAATAAATACCTAATTATATACGGGTATATATTTCATGAAAACTTCGTAAAAACAACTGCATCATCATAAAAAAAATTCAGCAAGAATGAAAAATTATTAGATCATTTGATGAAGGTAAGTCACGTTGTCTTGCTGATACAAATTTCTTTGAAATCTTTTTTTTCATCTGTTTCCGATTGATCGGAGAAACATGTAAAAGATGCATTCCAGATGGGTTCATATACTCCCATAATTTTATATAGATAAATTTAGCTTTTTTCATCGACTGATATTGGAACATTGTGGTATCAAATTTAGCATTATTATCGACAGTGCAACTAGATTTAAAGCGTGTCAAATTATGCATAATTAACTATATTTCATAAATCAGGATAATATGTTACCGTTTGTATGTAATAACTAGTAAAAAAATGAAACAAGAATTAAAACAAGGATGTAATAAAATAATGACGATGAGATGAAACTGTTTCGCTTTTAAGGCAAATATTCTT
Organism: Acanthosepion esculentum; assembly: GCA_964036315.1. NCBI lineage: Eukaryota > Metazoa > Mollusca > Cephalopoda > Sepiida > Sepiidae > Acanthosepion > Acanthosepion esculentum. The sequence continues at coordinate 36,747,812 of OZ038482.1, read as the reverse complement.
TGCTCAAAAAAATTAAATCATTCTAGACGAGAGAAAAACAACATAAATCAATTACCTACGTATCAAAATTGTATTCATATCATTTAGATAATTCGTTTACAATAATATGAAGCATTTATTTAAATACATCTTGGAACCGAGGAGGAAACGTAGAGATAAACGAGATAATCGTCGTTTATCTTACACGCCACTGTAATACATTTTAGTTTTATATTATATTTCTTTTTCCATGCCTAATTTCAATTTCACAAATATATTAAGTCTAGAAAGTGATTAATATCGAACGGTTTTAATTAATGAAATATTTATATTTTTTCACTCGGTGTGGTACTTGTAATTATAAAATGGTTGTTTATGGGAATTACAATGTGGTTTCATAACATGTTAAATGCAGTTGTACCACAGCAAGATGAGTTTACACTTTTGATTATCTCCATGACAAACGTACGTACTTTCTGGTAGAGTCTGTCAAGGTAATATTCCGTATTGACTTTTTAGTGTCAGTTCGAAATCATGAGAGACATTCTGCTACGAAAATACAAGTAGACAAAAAATATTTTTTTAAAATGAAATATGTTTACATCTGAATTTTGGAAATTTGAAGTCATATAGTTTTGATGGGCGTGGAGCCCCCTCTTAATTGCTGTTGTCCAGATGTTCACTCTGACCCGGGGTTGTAGTACCTGTTAGAGTCCCAGCTTTGGGCAAACTGTTAAACCCCATACTTGTGCCAACACAGTATAAAAGTATAAAATAAAAATATAAGAATAATACACTCAATATATTTGTTAAAATAATTATTAATGCTCACAAGAAAATTAAATTTCGGCACTAAATAACTCATAAGGAGTGGATATACGGCTAAAAAAACACAAAGTAGCCATTATCAGGCAAACCTATTTCTCGTAATAAAAACTGAAAAAAGTTACATAATGAAGTGATCAATTTAATTGCGGTGTTAACTTCGAATTGAAATAAAGCTTGTGGCAGAAATAGCTCTTATATAATCTCCCACGTTATGTTAATACATTTAATAGATAAAGACACCATGCCATTGCTACTAAAATCTAATAGGATCGCAATAGGTACTTTAATATCGTAACCCGATTCAATATCATCATGCATTTCCTTCTGAATATGTATTAATATTCCAAACAAAGTTTTATTGGAAATCAAACGAAAAGAAGAAAAATTCTTTTAAGAATGAAAGATAGACTAAAATATGAACTGAAAGATAGAGAATGGTTAAGACTAGATGAGGAAAAGCAAAGGAATTTAAAGGGAGATAAACACTAATTCCATGATTGAGCAAGGTTGCGTTCTCAAGAGAACAGCAAAATCTAAGGGATTGGGAAAATATTTTACATATTAACAAAGGAAATTCGATTTTTCATATGAAACTCTCATAAAATCAGAAGAAATGAGATTGCCAGGTTCTGGTCTGATGATCACTGGACAGATAATTTTCAGCAATGAAAGCCCAGAAAAAATAAAAAAATAGATAAAATTAAACTATAATAACAATAGCAATTCATGTTTGTATTGTGAGAAGCAAATATAAAGCAAGTTTAATGTACGATACCCGGTAAATTGAAATATATGAGAAAAATCTCCGTTTAAATTGTGGGCAATTATATTAGAAATGAAACCACCTCAGTGATGATCATATGAAATCTTACCAAACTTCCACTTTTATTTTTAGAAATTTGATTTTCCAATATAAACATCTGTATCAAATTATATAGGTATTTTGGATAACTATTTTAATATCCATCAGTCCCATGGCCAGTTGTAGTATCGATGTGCATTTGAGTACCTAACCAATTCTTTCCAGATAACTGGCTTCCAAGCCAGAGAGCTGTTAAATCATGATTAGTGTGTCTTGGACAATTACATCTGTTTGAACTCTTCCAACTCTTGGTCAGACCACAAGCAATATTCCGTATCTTATAGACTCCACTTGTTCACGGACACCTGGCCATTGATTCAATCGTAGATTATTCGACTCTGGCTGTTGACTTTAATCTGGGAAGCCCTCCAGGTAGCGATGTTGTTTTATCACTGCATTGGTTATATTGTAACTAGCGCAGTCTCCTGTATAGTTATAGCCTATAACCATTCCAATATTGCCGAAGTCTCTCGATTGAACTGTCACCTGCTCAGAACTTGCAGGCATAGTTCAGTGCCAGAGACGATGCGATATTGTTTTTACTTCTCTTGAAAACCAAAAGTAGCAATTTATGTATTTGTGTGATTTGTTTTGATCTTTCTATAATTACATTGCTCTGACTTATATTCCCACAGATGATGTCTAATATCTACTGAATATCCATGATTATAATCTGGGCCTCAACTCTGATTAACCTGTTATATTAAAGATTCGAGATGGTCCAAGTTAGTTTATCGCCCTTTAAATATTATGTTTAACCAGAGTAGAAAATATACCGTATTTTGTTTCAAATGATAGCTGATTTCATTCATTTCCATATGAGATGGAATTACAATTCTCTTTTGATGTTCATGAAGTAGATTTAATATTAATACAATTTAAGGAAAAGATATTGATCTGAACAATGTTAATGATCGTGTAATGAAATATTGTTAACATGTTAAGCATTCTTCCAGTTCTGAAAAGAAAAATAAGTCACTGATTATAACAACAGCTTTTACCTGTCGATAATTTTGTCCAATAACTTAATTCTGTAATGTTTATTTTGACTAGAAGGATATGTATGCATTGCTCAGATGAATTCTAAAAATTTTTTGATCCGTTAATAAAAAAGCAAAATATAATCAGGTATTTGTTAGATTAAAAAAGCTTTAAAAAATTTAATTCGGCAAATCCGTAAGTAAATTAAATTTTAAAACGTCCAGTGGTATAACACACACACACACACACACACATATATATATATATATATATATATATATATATATATATATATAATTTCTGTGCATTTTAACACTAGAATTTCTTTGCTACACGCTGATGTGCATTGAAATCCTCAGACTTCCTCTTCTATCTCCCCACCCCAGTTATGAGTTAATAGATGGAAAAGACCGGGTTCTATAGCTTTTTCTATCGCGGTAAAAAAAACTTTCTCGTCAGTCATATATCGAAAGATCCATGATCGCCTAAGGGTGCATCACGCATGGCACATAACTGAATGACTCTCTCGACTGCGTTTATATTTACAGTGCTACTGCTGTGCATTTTATTTTACCACAATAATATATATATATATATATATATATATATATAGAAAATATATCCAAATCTAATATTGCATTTTTATTAAATAAGTATTTATTTTAAGCATTAAAGTGCTTTCTATTTCAAAAAGCGGGATTGTTTTTTATGTTAAATTATAAAATTTTATCTTTACAAAAATAATGAAGAATTACTGTACTAAGCTACGCACCCTACGAAAACCAACTTGCCTTTTTGCAATTCACCCCAAAATTTTGCTTCGATCTTTCAATATATGGATTTTTTGTGTGTGTGACCGACAGATGGGCTAATGAAACACACACACACACACACACACACACACATACATATATATATATATATATATATATATATATATATATATATATATATATATATATATATAATTTATCTAAAATGATTTATTATACATACTTATAAAAATTGTGTTGCGCATGCTTATCTAAGCACTGTAAAAGCTTTCGGTGATTACCTCACCTTAATCCATACTGTCTTTCTACAAAGTAAATACAGTATCGTTGAAAAACTGACCTGGATGCTGATCTCGAAAAGAACATTCAATTTGTGCTTGACTGAAGCAGGAAATGGCTTGTAAACTTTAATGCCTCCAAAACGAAACTATTCTCCTTTCCCACTACAGTGATCCATTCTTAACTCCCAGCAGAATGGCTGATTCCCACTTCTTGAGAGCGCCTCGTTACGCCTGCTTGCTCTCACACTCTCCACTGACATGAGGTGGAATAGTTACAACGAATCAATAGCTTCATCTACTGCAAGGAAAGTTTGCTCTCTGCGTCGTGCCAGAAAGTTTTTCTCGTCTGAGTACATCCTTCAAATCTATAAACCAACCATCCGTCCTTACATGTAATATTGCTGTCATATATGGTCTGGTGCTACCTCTGTACGTTTCGAGTTCCTTTACAAAATCCAGAGAGGAATATGCAAGATGATATGTCCTGATTTGGAACCCTGTTTACAATCGCTATCCCTATCCCAGAGACGTGCTGTGACCTCCCTTTGTCTCTTCTACAAATATGGCAACTGTTTCGACGATCTACTTTCGCTGGTTCCCGGACTGCATAAGTTTAAACGTGATACCTGGTTGGAATCTCGGTTCATAACATTCACTGTTAAAACTGTTAAATACAATTGAAACTTCTTCTCAAAGAGCTTTTTCTCTTAAACTTCCTGTCTGTGGAACTCACTTCCCTTTTTTTGCTTCACCGACGACTATAATCTTCAAATATTCAAGTGTAATCGACATCTGACTCCCTGAGCTTGTTCCCTGTCCTTCTGTGTAACCTTTCCTCAAACACGCCTCCTTACTCTTGTTCTCAATCCTCTATACCCCTTGCGTGCTAATGGCACTCCCGATTTGCTTGGGGTGAATTTTCTTTAAAAAAATCTATGACAACTATATGGGACAGGTTATAATAGCCGACTAAAAATATGACACAGAAGTCCTAAGTATCATTGCAATACTATAAGATGCGCTCCAAATGTAATAAGTGAGAGATCTTTCTTTACACACAGAACTGAAAGCTTACTTAAAATCGGGCTTCTTATATGACAGAGAATGCGGGATACTTTCCTAACATCTGAAGAGATTTTGGGCAGCAGATAATGTGTTGATGATGTGTGCTGTTGAAAACATTAGCAGAATAAGTGAGAAACGAGTGAGTTAGATGGAAAAAAGAAACAATACAAAATGTATAATTAGAATCAGAAAATCACTTAAAATTTTGGGGGGCCAAAGTTTGACAAGAACAGTTTGAGAATAGAACACTCACAGACATATTGAAGGCAATAGGCAGAGAAATCGGGAGTAAACAACCGAACTGTGTCTGGTATAACAGTTATGGCACAAAACATTGCTTAGGGCTGCAACAGAAAGGAAGTTGTTCAGAGTGCTAAAATATAGTCGAAAGAGCTCGGATATACAGAAGATTCGGACAATTTCTACATAAAAGAAGAAAATTATAATACAAGAAAAATTAAATAAAAACTTAACCGCAGTACCTTGTCTGTCGTCTTCATGAAACTTGTCGCATAAAAGAGGAATTGCTTCCTAAATACACAATGTTATATATATATATATATATATATATATATATATATATATATATATATATATATATAGTTTAACTCGGATATAAGAGAGTTGTCGGGACCGGAGAAGACGTCTCTTATATCCGGGTTTGGTCTATTTTATATACATTAACAGAGGTTCTAATTCGGGACCAGATAAATCTCTCTTATATCCAGGTTTCTCATATCCGGCTTACACTGTATATATATATATATATGTGTGTGTAAATGAACATTGAATGCAACACTCTGAGGCGACAGGCTGTTTCAAGCTGGATGCAATTGTCAGGCGGCCTGATGATTGCGTCCACCATGAAACAGCCTGCCGCCTCTGGGTGTTGACTTCAATGTTCACTTTTATATTTATATTTGCATACGCTCCATCTCTGATATTGAGCAGTTTATCCCATGCATATAGCACACCTTAAAATTATTTTTCTGCGTATATATATATATATATATATATATATATATATATATATGTATAGCATATCGTTATTTATATATATATATATATATATATATATATATATATATATATATATATATATATAAATAACGATATGCTATACTCATAGATAAAAGTTCACAGATATAGGGATAGTTCTTATGTAAATATAAAATTCAACAGTGAGGCCAACACAGGGTGGCAACTTTCTATGTCAGGTTTGAAATAAAAGTTATAGTTTTGGCTGTGTATATTTCCCGCAATTTTCCCTGAAGATTACGTGAGGCAGATTATCGCTTCCCGTTAGCGTAGTTACTTAAACCACTGGTTCTTGAATTTGGTGAGTGTGTGTTCAAACCGTGGGTGGGTCAATGTGTATTTGATATCACTGGATACAGGACGAGAAGTAACCGAATAGTATTAAATAATTAGTAGAATATATGTTCATAATTAAATTCAGCGAAAGAATAAAAATACACTCTCGTAGTTAATATAAGTTATTCTATTCTGAAACAGGGAGAACAGTAAGTGATGAAGGCCGGGGGGGGGGGGAATAACACTTGAAACGTGACAAGTAAAAACAGCTATTATGAGGACAAGAGCTAGTTACATATATGGGAAATATTTTTACAAAATAGTATATTGCATCTAACCTAACTTTTATTTTAATTTGGCCGACTTCACAAAAATTATATATAACGTTGCTGTTCGAAAACCGCCTACGGCAATATGCTAATATGTCACTTATCATATCTAACTGGAAATAACTGTATTTTTGTGCATACGTTCACATATATATATATATATATATATATATATATATATATATATATATATATATATATACACGTATCTTTGCATTTGTTCGCATGTATATTAATTCTTGTGTAAATATTTGTGTATATCTAGAGTTTCGTCTGTATGAGATTCTCTAAGTGTTTGCTTTGTTGAGAGACATAAGAATGACATAGGCAAAGAGAAATAAAATTAATATCTCTGTCTGTGTATTCTTGTAGATAAAGGTCAATCGTTTATAAACGGCAGATAATGTGTTTCCCAGCAAGACGCTTTTCCCCCTCGAATCTTTATTCTTTACCTGCTTCATGTATTTTCTATACGTCGACAAACATATCCTGTATATATTCCAGGTCACTTTTCTTGAAGTATCATCTGTTTTACTCTTTTGTTTTTCTAGTACTTTTGACTTTTATTAATAGCGATTTTTATTATTTTTACTTTGCATTCTTCCGGCTTTGGGTCTCCTTCTCTTTATAGACATTTCTTCGCTTTTTCTTTTTTTACCATCTTTGAATTCATTTATCTTGTGTAATTCTGGTAACCGCTCTTCCTTAAACTCTCACCTTTTGTTTTATTTCTCTGGTATTCATCATTTGTTTAACGCATTTCTTTGAAATAATAGTCGATTCTACTTCATTTCTTTGCGGTCAATATTCTAGGTTTTCCATAATGAATATTTCCGTGTAATTTTCTCTAATATTTTCTAAATATATGCAGAGTTTTGCATTCTTTGAATTCTGTTTTTTAACCTCATTGCTACGAAGAATATTATTTATTTTGAGGTCCTATATTTTCAAATGTTATGCAGACATTGATTTACTTAAATCATTTTTGTACCTCATTAGCAAGTATAAAATTATTTATTTGAAGTCCGTTCTGTTCAAAGGATATGTAGAATTTGTTTTCCTTTAAAACACATTCTGTTTAAAACAATATGATGGCGTCTACTCAAACACGTGTAACCACTGAAATAAATTTCAGTGTAATTCTCACATATGTAAGCCTGGCACAAATATTAAGTAACTAGGGAAGTAATTACATACTAAATTATTATCATGTAGGAAATATACCTATCATTATATACATTATGAGTACTATGACTGTGTGGGTTCGTAAGGTCCTTGCGCGGTTGAGCAACGGATGAACAAACTTTTATACGTCTTGGTCGCGTGCCAATGTCCGAGGGACTGAGAATGATCTCCCAATCGAATCAGTAACGTATCAGCTCATTTTCATTTCAGTGGAAAATTGTTGGCTCTTTTGACATGTCCATACCATTTAAACTTTATTTTCTTGACAATGGATATGAAATTACAACGAGCATCTTGTCTTCTGCCTTTCAACGCATCACATTGAATTATGGTCTACACGTGATCTTACTAAAATGGTTCTGTAGCATTTTCGTTATCATGCTTGAATACTTCTTTGTAATTCTGCTGTTAATATCAAGGAATCTCAGTCGAAGAGTAATTCTGAGAAATCCAATGCCCGAAACAGTATCATATTTGAATGAAAGGAAACTTTCTTGTCTTTTCAAATCATTTACAGTTATTCTAGAGCTGCCATTGTTTGAGCAGCTCTTAAAAATATTTCTCTACTAGAATACTCTTCATTGAGCTAAAGTATTTGAATTATCCTACTGCTATAAGTTACTGAACACCGGCATTTATCTATTATTGAAAGCGTTTACTTAATGTTCTCTCACCGTTCTTCTTCAGGCTGGAAGTGTCAAGTATATGAACTGATAGATAAATCAGGGTCAAAGCAACATAATCTATATTTTCTTTAAAATATTTGATATGTTGTTTGATGAATTACATGGAATATGTACGTGCTCAGCAACATCTATTGAATTTAAATAACGTTTCTTGATGTGATCACTATAGAGGCAGCAAGAATGAAGACAGACCTGTACACCTTTTGGAGATAATCACGCATGGAGTGGCCAAATTACTGACAACTATTCATCGGCCAAGTTTTCCTGTAATAGTCAAACATGATGGGCACGAGCTGACAATGATGTGATTTTTACTACATCTGTGAGAGTTGAGCTTTTGGCACCGGACGATTGAAATTTTCGCTTATGTGTAAAGGGATAATAAACATAAAACGTGTCCAATAATAAACCCATTTACACCACCGAAATGACTGTTGTAAGTGAACTCCCAGTCAGGTTTTATTCGAAAGATATTATGAATTACTGAAGGTGTATGGGCCGTTAAACTGACATATATTTTCTGTCACTTTATGTTCGTCTGAACTTGCGTACCTTGCGATGACTAATTTAAAAATAAGCAGTTTCTGTCGACGTTCAGCTAAGAACTCTCCATTGGTGAAGCTTTTGGTATTATTCGGATCATAATTACTAATTTTCCCAGGAGAGACACAGTTTATTTTTGTGCATAATGCTGGAAACATAGATCTTTAGTAAAACAATCGATTATTATGCGTGCTAAATTATTTTGTTACGTATTGTTCTTGCATGCCGATGTATTTCTGTAATATTTGATTATTTCCATTTTATTTAAATAATTCAAGTATTAGTTTTAAATAAATCAGGATATCCATTATAAAAAATAAATATATGGCTGTAGTTGTGGTGGAATCTCTGTGTTTTAGAGGTAATAATAAATGGTTATGAATTTTGAATATATAGTGAATTATTGATGGCGTAATTTCCATTATGAAAGCAAAAAACAAGAAGGAAAATGTCTCTATCCAAAGAAACTAACGATAATTCATTTCATTTGTCCAATGATGTTATTCATTAAGTGTTTTCGCAAGCCGTTAAAAGTAACGATACATACGTGCGGGGGTCTTGGGCTAACACAATTTATTTTCTTCATGTTAAAATGAATGCAGCAGAGAGAAAATTTTATCGGATTTTCTGTTTTTCTCGTGTTTTAAATGTTTCCCATTTATATTAACGTAATTAGCAATTTCACGAATTTCGACTTTTTACTTATCGGTTCCTGGTTGAGCCAACCATGGGGTTATCTGCTTACAGCTTTGTGGCCAGTTCATGGTGTCTCACTTTGAAACGGCAACGATTAGGACAGAAATCAGTCAGTTTGCATATTCTGCAAGGGTTACATGAATTTCCGCGATTCATCTCAGTTATATATATATATATATATATATATATATATATATATATATATATATATGATTAAACGTATTTTTACATAAAATCGACTTTATCGTCAGAACGAAATTTTCCGGCCTTCTACAGCGGGTCTCAAAAGTCTTGTCATCTCTATTTAATATAGAAAATCTTTGTGGGGTATTATCAAGGAGAAAGTATCATATGAATGATACCAGAATACCCATCATTTGAAGGACGATGTTCGTTGACCGTTTGGAAAAATCAGCGAAGCCCTCCTTATTGTAAAAAATTTCTCATTTAGTTCTACTCATTTATTTTTCGCTTTGTTTTACTTACCGGCCTTGTTTCCACTGCTCGACCCAATGTTTAAACTCGTGATTATGTCACCGAATTTACGAACGAAGGCTTTACTCCACTAGGATATTGTCTCGACCGTAACGTTCTGATAGCAACAACAAGGACGAGGATGATAGTGCGCATGTAAATGGTGTAATAGACATTTCAGTCGTTTTCATTAAAATATATAAGCCTGTGTTTTTCATCCGCATACACCCGTTCAACTATAATCACTGAAGTTAAACCATATCCAGACTTGATCATTGACCGCTTGGGAATACTTAGTGCTGTATGTAATCTTGGATGTGCGGCCGGAGTAAAGCATATTATTGGATTTGTTATATACACATACGCACAAATACAGTTGCTAAAGGTAATACTACACATCTATTCCCCAACTATGGTTTATTTAGTAAGTCTTTTATCAGTAAATATTTATTATCCGCTGCCCTCACCTCCAAAAAAATTAATACGATGTAAAACACAATTCCTGGTTTGAAATAACCAGCAAAGGGTTGATAAGCCCTAGAAGATGAATCAATCAATTATACACATGCGTTGCGCTACGCCGAGGCTCAAGAATATTTGAAAAGATTAATTACATTGGTAAAGAGTAAAGTAAAAAAGCTTTTCTCTTGTCACGGCTCATATTTCACAGATCGCGCGAAATCACTGTACCAGAAAATTAATCCCATTTTCCGTTTCACATTTTATAACACGTCGCAACTGAATTTGATACGGATTTTGGCGACAGTCTTTTTTGCCTTTGTATACTTTTGTAGGTGAGAGAAAAATGGAAAAGTGATTGCTGTACATTGTAGATCTCAGATTTTAATGCTGTGCATACATTTTACATTTTGAAAACTCTTATAAAATTGTTGATAGGTTGCTTACCCATACGCACGCGCAGTACATTTGTATGTAAAAAAGGCGCGTATTTTCTTTTTGTGTTCCTTGTCTTTTCAGAACGTAGGCGATCATAGCCCTCCACCACGCCCTATCCCTTGCAGCTCTCAACAATTTCCTTCTCTCTGCTATCTCTACAGACCACGTTCTATCATCCACTTGCTTAAGGCCGCTAGCCATGTCAGGCGTTGTTTTCCCTTGTCTAGCATTCCCTCAAAACGATCCGTGAGTCAAGCCCTCGTTCCTCATTATTTGTTCCAAGAATTTCAGCTGCCTCTTTTTGATGTTAAGTATAAGCCTCATCCTTGTGTGCATCCTAAGACCTAATCGTCACTCACTCGCTCGGTCTATGAAATCCTTACCATCCTTCTGTAGAACCACATTTCCTTCGCCTCTAGTCACTTCTTCATCTTTCAGGAAATCGTCCAACACCCGCTGCTATAAAGAAAGACAGATGACGCGTAATTCTATACAAATTCTAAAAACGATATGTTAATATTAATCAATAATCTGATAGAATATGTACTTCGTTTAAACTGTGAAGATTTATTGTCACCGATAATTGTTTCCAGCTTAAATAAGTCAATATTTACTTTTATAAAAGTACACATATATTAATGAGTTTGAGAAAAGAATTGCAGTCGATTAGTAATAATTTTAAAAACATCTTATGTTCGCCCCTTTTTGTCAGCAGAAAATATATTTTCAGCAGAGATTTATAAATTCGATGATTGTATAAGAATTTTACTTTCGTATTTAAACTATATACACATAATATTTCTCCACAGGCTCTTCATTCTTTTAACATTAAATCTGTTTCAAATATCTTGAGAATAATGATGATTCCAGATACAAGTCCAAAGTCGGGGGTGTAGAGAATTCAAACTTTCCCCAAAGGCATTTGTCCTTAAATGAATAGAACGATCCTGACTAAAAATCGAACTCTGTTCTAAAATCTCATAGCTAGTCGCTATCCATTACACCTTACACCCCCTCACATTTCAGTTGCAACTGAAAGAACGAGTAATTTACTGAAAGAGTTCGTCTGAAATGATAGAAGAAGCGGGATAAATTGGCGGTAAAATATCAAACAACTCTTAGAGTAACAGAAGACAGTAAGTTGCGGAGAGACTTGATCCTTTACGTACTGAAGGGATATGGACCGTATCTATTACTTCGAGGAGTGTCTGATTACGGATTTAAAAATAATTTTGCCCGCCAGACAATGTTGTTAAGTGTTCAGAATTAACGACTGTCAGAAGTTGACATTAAAATGCTTTTAATACTCCCATTTGATTCCTCCCATCTGGCGAATATATAATTTTTTACCATTTCTTATGGTTCTCAGACGGAACTATGCCAGCTAATATATTCGCGCACCCAGACTGCCAGATTAAAGTTTATGACTCGCTGTCTCGGTTTTATTGTCCTCGTTTCATCAGATTCGCTGTCGTGAGTAACATGCGCCTGGAGTATTTTAAACTAAAGTTTTCGAAGAAATTGAACCAAATCTCACTTGTGTGAGAATTGTCAAATTCAATGAACTGCAAGCAGACCTGATCCATTCTGTTTAAAAGTGAACCATAATCTTATAGTACAAGAAATGACTCTATATGAATACCGAGGACCATGTTTGTCGTAGTAATTCATTTTCGTACACGGTTCATTTTTTTTACTGATCCATATATTTTAGTCACTCAGGAAATTTTAATTGTATTTATTATAGAAACTCTTGAAAGAGAACATTGTAAGTCGGTTATTATTGATATGATTCTTGAAGGAATTAGTCGATTTAATTTCAAAATGTTACAGAGTTAGCGACTCCCATTTTAAAACTATATCACAAGCGCCTATACAAATTTTGCTTTATATTTCTTTGCTCTAATGTCTAATTCGGAACAACAACACTCGTTATCATAAAATGTCATACTGATGTAAATACGTTAAAATATTGTGAAACTGTATAATTTGTTAGAAAATATTTAATTAGGAAGCATAGAATATTGTGGATGTGGACAGTGCTAGAATTAATATAAAAAACAAAACATTTCCAAATTTTGTACAATGTGGAATATATTTTAGATCGTGTTCCTTTCAGAAATATATGCAATAATGATGAAAAATCAGCTGAAGATTTTACGATCCTGATTTGGCCGAAGATGATGGAAATAGAAAACTTTTATTAATTTCTATTATCTAGGAATCTTGTGTAGATATATCTAAAATCTTTGGCAGCTCTCATAGAATCTCTTTGTCTTTGTATACTCACCCCACCTTTTTATTCCAGCCATCACTTAAGATACCATTACAATTTCGGTATCCTCTATCGCACTAGGAAGTACATGACACTCTTGCCAAAAGCCAAATCACACCGAAAATAGGTCACTACTTACATGTCTTCACTGGACCTGCCCAGTCGTCACTTCCTAGTCGTGATAGTCCAGCGCGTCTATGAAGTTTTATGGGTGATTTTAAGACCTAAACTCCATTCCCAGATACAAAACTGCAAGATAACGCGATTTTCTCTGCTTTAGATGGAATCCGTTGCCGCAAATCGTAGTGGGCCATCGTGTTCCGGTAGGGAGATGTTCGATATTTCCAAGGAAAGTGTTCAGAAAATTATATTCCTTAGTTCCACCAGTTCTGATATTTAAGGTTGAGACTAATCTTACGATGAACACAGTGGCGGACAAATCTCATTCCATTGGTGCGATGTTACACTTTAACAGTTTCTTTCAACGAACGGTAAGTTTCTTGAACCGTCTCCCAAGTGGATGTTTTCCCAACGACGACAATATCAGCGTGTTCTTTCCTAGGGTTAACCGTTTTCATTCTGATATATCCTCATAAAGTGTGCCGCTTACTACTTATTTTTACAGCTCCTCCGACAACCTCCTTCAGTAAAACTCTACGTTGTGTGGCTCTTGGATCTTGCGTAGGATGAACATTAGTAAAAACTAAAATCATGTGCTAGAGTGTCTTGTCAAAGGACGCTTGAATCACTCTTTCTTTCTTTCATGACAGGAAAATTGAATCGGTAAATACGTAAAGAGGGATATAAAGCGTTTCTATTTCATTTCTATGACGTTTTCTTGAAAGGAAAGATAAATCAGTGTAAATGCTGTTTGCTGGAGGATAGCAATGACTGGAGATCCGTATTTATCTTCTATTGATGTCTTCTTAAAGGCCTGCAAAGTATTTAAGCTTAATATTCGATGTCCAGATACACATCAAAACAAGACGTATACGTACAGATGCTTATATAAAACCGTCATGTCGGGACCATGCTCAGCCACATCGTTAACAATATTGTCACAGAAAATTGTTTCCTTATATATAGAGTTCATGTTACAAGAGTTCAATTCTATGCTGGACCCGTTCAAGACATGAGAGATGATGGTTCTCTACAACCTCCTATCCTGCATTGCGCTAAGTAATATTAGTGCTTTAATATCTCTGTTAGTTAACTTTCTGTCACCTAACGGCCATATTTCCTTCGAAAATTGGTTATTGTATGATCACCAAAGTTAAACAACGTCGAATCTGGTTAGTACCTTGGTTAGTGACTTGGTAATACAATCAGTGTGTATATGCGTCTAGAACATGGCTAAAGGCTCAGTATTTGAAGTCGGCTGGCCGTTTTCCAAATCCACTAGGGTTCGTTATATTCACTTAATACCCAAATACCATTGGGGAAAGTTATGACTCCAAGTCGTAAAAACAATCAATCAAATGTTCAGTCATTCGTTTACAGAAGAACGTTATGTATGTTACTCGCTATTTCCTTCTATAGCTTTTAGCATTCGTTATATCCTGTGAGCGTCTATTTCTTTTAACCTTGTTTTCTGATTATGGGCCCCAGAAATTACAACTCTCTTTCTGATTCTAATCGAAAGTATTCCGTCTGCTTCTGTTTTATTTAAAACTTCCAATTTGCTAATGTGCACTGTCAATGGAATTCTCAGCTTCCTTCGCTGGAGCGTCCTGGGTAAGACGATAAAGTATGTCAAACAGCAAGGCCTCTGATCAGGAGGTTTTGAGGAGCGTGGAACCACCTCTTAATTGTTCGTGTTCCCAGGTCAACCTTGACCCGGGGTTGTCGCACCTGTTTGGGTCCCTGCTATGGGCAAATAATTAACACCAAAACTTGTGTAAAGATAGGTTTTTCTTACCAGAAATACTTTCTAATAAAAATATTACTAGCAATAATTTTTGTATGAAAAATATTATTTGAAATACATAAAAAATACCAGTAACACAAATAGCTATACACTCTTAAAAAGTTAGATTTAAGAGACAGAACTTGTATCTTTTTGTTTTACTTTGATCCACCCAAAAAGACCAGAGCAATATTCAAGATAGATGTTTACTAAGTGAGTCTATTGTAACGAACTAGGAAGGATGTTTCAAGAAATGCATATTACAAGATATGTAACATTGATATAGGTTGATGCTGGTCGTGAAAATTTTATTTTAGTGGTCAAGGAAGTATATAGTCGGGAGTCATTTTTACAATGTTAGTTCTGAGGAAGGTGTCTGACAACTTACAACAACACATAATTTTATGCAGTACATGTAATATGTTGTGAGTGATTTAAATTTAACACTGACGGCTTACAATGACTTACAGAAGCTATAGAACACTATACACCTCATTGCTTACGGGAAATATCTGTGAAAAATATATGGAAATGTATGTAATAATACTCACATTTTTAATCAACACGCATGTCGCTGTGTTCTCGAACAGGCTCAAATGTTTTTTTTTAAATCTATGTAAGTTTATATTAAAAGTAATTAGATCTGCTAAGAAACGTAAGTTGTTTATATTTAAGTTGAATTTCTCATATTGATCTCTTTTAATGCCAATCTGGAAATTGTTTTCACAGTTAACATCTTATAAAAACAGCACCTCGTAGTTGTCATAGCAACTAAAAATTATATAGGTTTAAAAAAAACAAATTGTTTTGGCTGTTAATAATTTATCTGTTCATCCGGGATCCAAGACAGCGTGATAAATTCTTCAACGGTACCCTATCAGAAATATCTTGGATTCATTAACTCTACAAATAAGTCTTTCGTCCATTCATCCTTGCCGTTAACCTTTTGCATTTTCCATCCTTGTTTTACTTCGATGAATCAAATTTGACTTACGCACCATTTTAAATTTCAAGTTTCTGGCGATTAATTTGAGACTTTAGAAAACATAACTTTTCATGGAACGATATTTCGTCTGTTTATGGCTGCTCGGATCGATGTTACCATTCTTTAGCTAACAAACCTTCAGATTACAATGTTTATTAATTTTATGTATCAATACATAGAGAAATGGCTAATCTTGAATCCAGTGAAATTTGCCGCCACACTGTCTAAAGATTGTAAATATATCTAGTAATGGTTAGGGGTGCACTTCATTATAAATCAGCTTCAGATATATCGGTTCTCTTTCTGGCTCCGAGCAGTGGAGCTAGTGGAAAAACCGGGACCAAATTAGTCATAAAAATGTCCCTTGTTAGTACTCAATAACACAATTATCAATGTAAACACAGAAGTAAATATTAGTATCAGCTTAGTACAGTAAAATTTCAGATTGTAAATTATATGTTTAACAAGTTTGGTCACGCCAATGTTGCCAGGTTGTCTTTGAAACCCATATTTTAAATTTTTTTATCTAGTTGATTAGAAATATGTTCGTAATTGATATCGACCTGAACAGTGGAAGTGGAGAAATTAGTTCAAATACCAGTCTAGAAATCAGCGCTCAGTTTCGCCAGCTACGAGTTAAATATCAGGGTAAACTCTGCTCTCTAATCTTGTATGTGAAGAAGAAACAAATACTGAATTCCAAACCGTGGAAAGACCAGCAGGATAGAACTTGACTTTATTTCCCTAACAATGCACTGGAAATGAGATGAGGAAAATAATGGATATCTATGATATCCTACGTCCTTAACTACCTTGGCATTGAGAAAACTGTTTAGAAATCAGTTGTGCGTGAATGTGTGAAACCCAAATGTTATATCGAGGTGATGGCACCTGTTAGATCCCTGCCATCGGCGAATAGTTAACACTGAAACTTGGGTCAAACATTATGAAAGTACAAATATAAATTTTTATAGTAAAAATCCAAGCAATACTTTTTTGGACAAAAAAATTACCAGCAATACATTTTTGAAAAATTACCAGTAATACATTTTGAAAAAAAAAATTACCAGCAATACATTTTTGAAGAAAGAAAACTTAATATTAACAACAATACAGTTTTGGAAAAGCAATACCAGTAATTCATTTTTTAAAAATAGATATATTACCAGCAATTCATTTTCAATAAAAATTAGCAGCAATATATATTTTTTAAATGATTACTTTTAACGTAATATTTTACCAGCAATTCATGTAAAAATAAATATTGTGTTTCTAGTTAATAACATTGAATATATTAAAAAAAATGTGTTAGAAATTAATATTTCTATTGAATATGAGGTAACACACCCAAATCCCAAGGCTAATATCTTATTTTATAAGCTCATAGAAGGAAATTGCTGCCTTCTTCGAAACAGTAAATTAACTTATAATTTTGCAAGCTTGATTCCCTTATTAAAAGGAGCATTCTTTAAAGAAATTAAATCATTTATTAAAATTATTTCTGTTGCTTCGTGTGGTTGTTTGAAAGCCTCCGGTTGCGAGTGCGTAAGGTGAGCTCCATTCATTATCAGACATTTCAATAGATGCTGCTTCATGGTGAAAGATCAAAATGTTCATCACAAGACCTGACAATTGCTGCAAATAATTATTCTAAAGAATAAAGTTAAAGAAATACTTCCAATCAAGTTTCAGATTTTATATATATATATATATATATATATATATATATATATATATATATATATATATATTTTAACAAAATAAACAAAAACGTAAACTAGAATTTTATTAGGGGTTCTGCTTTTAGTATTTTAACGAGACCATTTTATTTTCAGATAAGATACATATCAGAATTTCTCCTTTTTCCTTTGCGTACCGTATCCCTTCATGATGTAGGTGATCATAGATCTTTACAATTTCCTGCCTTTGGAGCACTTAATAAATTTTGGTTTCGTTTTTTCTCTTTTAAATCCTATTCCGTCATCCATTTACTCAAGCTAATTAATTATGTTAGGCGTTGTCTAACACTGTGCCTCTTGTCCTCAATCTGTTCTTTGTGTGTCAGTTTTGCAAAGTCTTCTTTCTTCCTTATGTTACAGCAGAAATTTCAATTATATATTTTTGATGTTAACTATGTTTCTTTGTGTTTCTATTTTCTCTAAACTCTCGTCGATGTTCAGTGATTCGGTCTATGGAATCCTTCTGTAGTAAAACATTTCTGTTGCTTCAAGTCTCTTCCCTCAACTTAGAGAATATCAGGAAAAAATTATTAAGAGCTACAAGGAAAAGTAAGTTGTGAAGAACAATGATCGCCTACGTCTTGATGAGGACAAGGCATATAACGATGGTAACTCTCACAGCATATGTGACAATATTTTTACGGCTAACTTGGGTTGTGTGGCTTTGAATTTAGAGTATTCTTTCTCTGAAACTGGTTGCAAACCACGGTTTAACGGTCCTGTCTGCATTGCAGTTTAACACGCATCGCAATGGAGAGAGATGGATCTCCATATAGAAAAACATTAGAACTTGGCACACTAATTAAGTGTTTTCCCATATACATACATACACACACATATGTTTGTGTGTGTCTGTATGTGTGGGCTTGCGCGTAAATTGATATAGAATTTGTCTTAGATCTGTTATGTTATATATCAGAGGGTACTCCTCTAGATAATGGCCAATGATACAGCCTATGGATAGCCTCGAGTAAGGAAGACATGAATACAAGATCATACTGAGTTCACAAAATAGGGTAATTCATGTCTTCTTAGACTTTACGTACATGCCTAGTTGCGTGTGATAAGAACAATGAATACGCATGCGCACACGCAATCTTATGTTTTGTCGCTTTTTGCTTTTGCCTGCCGACATGTTTGCTTTTCGTGTGCAGGCAAGTTGTTGGAGTGTTTTCACTTCATGTTTCGTGTGATGTATCTATGAACGTTGACAAGGCGCTGTAAATTTTGCCCGTGGTTATTGTTAGTGGAGACTAGGGGGTGGTGAAAATGTCGATCTCTTGTTAAGAGGTAGGAAATTAGCTTGGATCAGTACAAAGAATCGCAGAGATATTCCCCACAGATACTAATAGCACATCACTATGGAAACAAAGTAAAAGTCACACACACACACACACACACACATATATATATATATATATATATATATATATATATATATATATATATATATATATATATAGGTGGGGTTCAGCAAAACATTATTTGGCAGAATCCATTCATTACCTGGCGGTGTTTCAAAATCCCATTTAATGGGAAATGGGAATAAAGTAAAAGTCTATATGAAATAAATCTACAAAACTGATATTTTTTTAGAATGTTTTCCTTCGTATTTTCTATGGAGAGGCGTTTTGTGCCAAGTCTAAAATTTTCTCGATCAACACATTTTCGGATTTCTATGTGACGATTATTTTTCTCTGTTCGTTTTTTCCTTTCGGGAACCACTTCGTGTTCAGTTCTTGATAACTTTTTAGCTTTGAACCTTCTTACATTTACTCTCACTTTATGTGGTGCGGGTAGATTAAGAGCTATGATTACATAAAGTGTAATCAGCCATCCTAGTTCAAATTCAAGTCAAACCCGTTGCGTTTTCTTTAGGAATAATGACATTGAGAATTGCATGAATACATCTATGCTTCTCATCTACAGCTATGCTATACATGGCAGGGGAGAGAGTGATCTCTGGATTTCGATGGTATCCAAAATAGAAGTATTACTATTAATTAAAACTCATGGAAAAGAAAACGGTAAACGATTGAAAGTTGCTGTGTCTAGAAATATCACAGCTCTTTAATAGTTAACGAAATAAAACCCTGGCGAGCTATGATTGAATTCGTCTTGAAGAGATGTTATTTTGAAAATAAATGTCTACCAAATTTGTATACTCATTTGGGATCAACATATCTGTCTATAACCCATTTATATTTAGGTTAAATCCGATATATATTATAAAAATAAAAATCAGGCATTACTTTAATGAAATAATAATCTTGTATTAATTTATAAAATAAAATAAAAATCCGGCTATATATTTAACCATTTGTAATTTAATAAAATAAAAGCACGGTACTTTTGGTTTCTCGGGAGATCACTTGAAGATATTATGAAATAACCATTATTCACCGTATGGGTTATAGTGATGTTACGTAATAATGTACCGTTTTAAATGAAACCCATGAAAAATATATAAAAAATAAACTTATTGTAATATATACTATTGTGTAAATTTATACGTTTAACGATTAATTTGCAGAACTATAATTTAGACATTAGCTCACCGTTTTATATCAACTTTAAAAACAGAATTTAGAAACAAGAAACTCATTACGTGACCATGTCTTTTTTTACACTGCTTTTACTGTGGAATTATTACAGCTCAACGGGTTATGGTATGGTGTGGGATGATTACTTAGCTTTCTTTATTCTAATTTCATTAAACCTGTGAACAGGTGGAGAAGTCAAACATTTTGTACAATCTATTTAGAAAGTCGAGACAATTCATAAATAAAACATAGAAACTTTCGAAAGCTATAATCGTCTCCACTCTGAACAGACATGAATTTATTTCTCTCGATGGTGCAATTTATTGTCTGTCTATCACTTATGGCATTCCCTGTTGATATCTAGATATTACTTTATTGTACACAAGTATCTGTGTCTAACTCGTACTTATTCATCAAACTAAATAGTGTTTTCTTTCTTTCCAAGGCTTTTCATTTCTTTCTCTCTGGTTGTAGCTTCTTGTAATTGAATTCTCCAGTGAACACTTGATGAGTCAAACTTTTTGCTTTATCTCAGTAACTAGCTTGTGCAAGGATTTCTTTTTTGATACGTCATGGAGCAAGATAGATCCTTGAAAAGGAGATTATAAATCTAATGAGAACTGCTCCGTTTATTAATTTGAGATTCATTGGCCACCATTATAGTTTTATTTTAATGACCAGAGAGAGAGAGAGAGAGAGTACAAAATTTGATTTTACACAAAATAGGTATATACGAACTTAATTTATACGATGTTTGATAAAACGTGGAGGAATAAATATAGAATGTGTTTGTATTAAGAGCATTCTTTGTAAATATGCACCCTTATTTTATTCATTATATTGTGTTGTGATGGTATAACCCAACTTCCCCATTCACGATAATGGACGGACTGTTTGCCGATTAAGTACGACCACAGCAGACAGTCAAGTGCGACTTCGTTTGTTAACACCTATTGAGGTTTAGCATACTCTCGACTCTGTCTCTGTACTACATCCGATTATAAACTTATTATTGAAAACCTACATTCGGGTTACTTTGTTTATTATATCTTGCACGAGATATAACATATTGTTTTTGTCATTTTGTTTTTTCCTCTTGTTTTTACATTAAGCTCCTCTTTTATATTTGATGATATGACATTTTGTGTAACCGCATAATCTCTATGTCCCGTATTTCTTTATTGTATTCATTCCATTCGTCGGAATACGTTTATCTTATATATTTCTCTCCATTTCTTTATCATTGGCCATTATAACTTTCTTTGACGCTACATAATCTTTCATTCTAGACAAACAATATTTTACATTTACACTTTCACTTTATTCATGCATTTTCTTATTTCCCATTATTTTTCTTTTTTCTTTCAATTTATTTCCTTCGCCCTCACATATAATCTTTAGCGAAATTTACACATTTTTCTCCTTTTCCCTTGCCTTCCGTTTTATCATATTTTTTTTTCTTTTTCTTCATAAACTTTCTTCTTTTTCTTTTCCTAACAAATCCTTGCATTCAGTTTACATTTCCCTCTGTTTAACCTCGTTATTCATACTTTAGCTCTTTCTACATGCTCGTCTTTCCATTACCTATATATCCACCCGCTCGCCAACCATTCTTTCTATTTCGCCAACAAGCACGCAAGATATTCGTGTGTGAATCGCAACTCTAAAACCTCTTCCGGTAATGTGCCGTGTGGGACTGTTGAATACCGGTATGAATGGACAAATACAATGTTTGAGCAAAATCAATAGACAACAAATTCCTACCTGGTCTTATCTCCTGGAACAGAGTTCAATACAATGTCAAATTAAACACACAAATATTTCTACACTAAAGAGAACATTACACCAAATCACCTTAGAAAAATCAAAACAAAAGACAAGCGTATGTTGGTATATAACAAAAAAATATACACGCTTGTCTTATTTCTCTATAAATATTTAGCATAGCTTTCATGGCAAAAGTCATGAAGTTTGAGCGTAGGCTTTCCGGATCGAAACTCTTAAAATATTTATCACGTGCAACATTGGCTTTTTTTAAAGATATATTAAAGTGGCACCGTGCAATCATCGATTGCAGCTCAGATTGAGGAAGCGAAGAGCCGAGTTCGAATTCCAGTCGAATCCATTACATTAACTTACATGCTTATAACCTTGATATGATTCCTCCTCTTCTTCCATCCAGCTATATTGTATGTCGCGGAAAGAAATGACAAACTGAGAGAAAAATCTATAAAAAGTTTTACGCCTTATTGCTGGATCTCATAAGCAGAATTAATTGTACAAATTAAAACAGAAGATTCTATTTTTTCTAAATAATTTTGTTGTTATATATTGTTAAAAATCTCTGGAGTTAATTACAATGTTGTACATAACGCTGGTATCGGTAGGATTTTAAATTATCCAGTGATAATTATATTCTTCTTAAAAAAACAAAAACAACTCCTTTTAATAATAGGCTTCTTCTTGTATATTTTGTGATTTTCCAAGCGTAACTTGTATGTGGCACAAGGCCTAAAGTAACAGGCTCCCAGTGAGGATCGAACTCACTACTAACACGTAATTTTTCTACCGAGAGCAGCTAGCTAACCATTACACCACCTCGAGGTGCCTGATCCATATATATATATATATATATATATATATATATATATATATATATATATATATATATATATATATATATATATATATATATATATATATATATATATATATATATATATATATATATATATATATATATATATACTCATTTTTTGGAAATGCTTAAGTCATTTATAATAAAGATGTTTAAATATCGGAGAATGTGATTCATATCAATAGCTGTTCAGGTTTATTATTGAAGGTTTATATTAGACTAAGGTTGATGAGAATATATTGGTTTTCTATGCCCTTCTTAGATCTGGCACAAGGCCAAAATTAAGGGGTACCCAGTGAGGATCGAGCTCACTATTCAGTAGTAACTGCCCAAAGAGTGATTTTTCAAGCGTGGCTCAGATGTGGCACAAGGCCGAAAATGTGGGGCACCCAGTGAGGATCAAATTCACTACTAAGTCGCAATTGTTCTTGCGAGACAAGCTTGCTAACCATTACAACACCTCGAGGTGCCTACTCCCTGTAATATGTATATGCTAATGGACTCATTTTTGGATATACTTAAGTCATTTATAATAAAGATGTTTATATATATCTATCTATCTATATATATATATATATATATATATATATATATATATATATATATATCTCGAAGATTCATAGCAATAGCTGTTTAGGTTTATTTTTGAAGGTTTATATTTGACTAAGGTTGATGATAATATAATTGTAGTAAGAAATGCAAAATGGACCCTATCCCATTTTGCATAAAGTCAAACGACTACAAATAAGTCGATCGTCAGACAACAGGAGGTGAGAGCTACGACTCCGGTACAGACTGAGACGCAACGCAAAAATAATATTTTCTCTAAGTTGACATCTGTAACCTTTTTGCCAAAAAATGGGAAAAAAGTTCCAAATTTGGATGAAACATCTTTTTGGTGTGGCCATTAACTAACCTTGAATTTCGTTTAGACTTATGCCACATTATTAAGAAACGCATTGATAAATGAACTAACAATATTAGGAAATATATTTGCGTGAACATTTTTGTTATGCATTGTAAAACGATTGAAGTCTTTTAAGCATTTATATTCGGAAGCTTCGTCTGACATCGTTGTACAGTGTTAGAGTACCGACAGAAGGACGAATTAATTACAGTGCAAGGATATGAAGAGTTCAGTATTAAAAGATGCGTAGATAGTTTGTCCTAAGTACAGAGCTTTGCATTGTTCTAAACATTCATAATTTACGTGGTTGCATTCCGAGATTGAATAATTCTTGGATTCCGGAAGAACACGTGGAGAACGTTTGAGTATCTGGTGGTATGTACTCAGATACCATGTAAGAATGTATCTCATTGCACTTAAGTGCAGCCTGATTTATTAGGTATTTTTGCTACAACAAGAGACATTGTATTCATAATTATGTTACAATGAACTTCAGATTTTATTAAATAAATTAAACTCGTCTCTTTCAGTCTATATGATGTTGCCAATTCGGAGATATTCTGCCATTCCACAAATAAATAAACGACAACTGTCCTTTTATTAGAAATTTAACTTTAATAACTTAAAATAAAATAGCTCATCATATTTGATTTTGAGCTGTTTTAAGAATGTGATTTTCGCTTGCACCATTTTTGTCTGTTATTCACTTGTCATAATTACCGATACCCATCTTTTATATGTGATTTCTGTATAGTTAAAAATAATGCGTAATTCGACATTTTGTAGTATGTCATGCACACACACAAACACACACCCACACAATCTTGGACAAATTAATTGAAATAACTGTTTTAGTTTCCTTTTTTTCAACATACAGTCAGTTTTAGACCCACTGGAGTGATAGGGCTCAATTTATTTTTACTTTTTCGTCAGATAAGGCGATATGCAGTGGTGTGCTGTAATATGTATCTATTTCCGGGGTGTATGATGAAATCTGTTTCGCCTTGAAAAATATTGTAATATCCATGATTGCATCAGAATTTTATCACACCCCGCGATTGTCTCGACTGTCAATTACTTGTCCTTTGACCATTATTTGCGATTGAATTTATTCCAAGTTAGCGTACGAAAATTGTAACGCTGCACGAACACATTGGCAAGTCTTAGCAGTGAGCAAATCGAAGTACTGACCCGGAGACACTCTTGATTTAAATCCAATCGAGAAACTGTGGTTCATCTGCAAGGAACGAGCTCGGAAATTGAACATACGAAGTGCTAACATTTGCACAGAGTCATGCTTCATTGGAAAAATAGAAAATAATTAAATAATATATTTATTCATTTGTTTCAATTGACAGGCACAAGATTGTATATAATTACGTTTTTCATTAACTGATTGATGCTACGGTCAGCATTCCGATTCCAGAGGTTCTTAGACAGAGGGAATCGTCTACTATTCGGGGGGCATGGATTCTTGTGCTGCAGAAAATGGTACATAGTAATTGGAATCAAAAATCGGGGATCATGCATCGTAACTATAGGAGAGACGACACACAATAATCCATTTAAGTAATTCAAACTTCTGCAGAATATATATAATTTAGAAAATGTGTGAATGATTTATCAAAATATTTCCTAAAACGTTTCGCGAGTTCTAGATAAACATTTGTTATATAAATTTTTCAACTTCTAAAATATTGTTTTAAATATTTTCTGTAAATTCTTCGCAAATAACAAATACTTAGGCAGATGATTGTGGAAAAATGTATGAACATGAACATTCACAGCAGATTACTAATACTTACTAACACTTAACTTCCGAGTGTCGTCTGTATTTTCTATATTTTACCAATGTGTTCATTTATTTCTGATAGGCGCTGGATTTCTCAATATTTCATCAAATTGTATACACACACACACACACACACACAATATTTTGCGTGTACGTTCTTGTCAGTCCTTCATCAAAGATACCTCGGGAAAATATATGGAACGACCTCTGAAACCAGTATTTGATAAAGCTCTATTCATCTTCAGGTATCGAAATGGGCAATAACGTATTCATCAACATGTCACCATATTCAAGTGCCCTTCCCGTACTTATAACAATATTGCGACATTTATTGAAATTCACTGAATATACATTCTTTCAAAATGACGTCTTCAGTGACTGTGCAAAATTCACCAGAAAGTAAAACGCGTGTCAATTGCTATGGATAACTATGCGTGCATATCATATATATATATATATATATTTTTGTCATCCACAGACAGACTGTTTCGCTGTTTCACAGCTCATCAGTGTGGCTAGACGTCCGGTTGCCTCTAGCTACGATCGAAACCCGACTGATTTTGCGTCAGTCGGAATCTCTACCCGTTAAGCCATCAGCGTACGGTACGGGATGGAGGTAAATTTTAGCGTGTTTATTTTTAGATTCGGATAAACACACAGTGACTGAGAGTGACTCAATTCTCTCGAAGAGTCGTGCCGTATTAGCATAAATAGTCACTGTTTACAAATTCACACCCCAAACCAGAGGGCTCAACCGAAATTAATTTCAGGAGCTACTATATATATATATATATATATATATATTCGTTGAAAAACTATTTGCTGGACAGTTTATTAAACATATTTATACAGTAAGTTTTGCGTTTGTAAACATTTGAATTATCTTACTTTTAATTCATTTTATATGTATTAGGTGAAAATTTGTTACTTTTGCTAGTGTGTGCGTATATATATATATATATATATATATATATATATATATATATATTATACATGAAGTGTATATAAATATATAACTTTGCATATATGTATGTATATATATATATATATATATTATACATGAAGTGTATATAAATATATAACTTTGCATATATGTATGTATATATATATCTATATATATATATATATATATTATACATGAAGTGTATATAAATATATAACTTTGCATATATGCATGTGTATATATATATATATATATATTATACATGAAGTGTATATAAATATATAACTTTGCATATATGCATGTGTATATATATATATATATATATATATATATATATATTATACATGAAGTGTATATAAATATATAACTTTGCATATATGTATGTATATATATATATTATACATGAAGTGTATATAAATATATAACTTTGCATATATGTATGTATGTGTATATATATATATATATATATTATACATGAAGTGTATATAAATATATAACTTTGCATATATGTATGTATATATATATATATATATATATATATATATATTATACATGAAGTGTCTATAAATATATAACTTTGCATATATGTATGTATGTATGTATGTATGTATATATATATATATATATATTATACATGAAGTGTATATAAATATATAACTTTGCATATATGTATGTATATATATATATATATATATATATTATACATGAAGTGTATATAAATATATAACTTTGCATATATGTATGTATGTATGTATATATATATATATATATATATATATATATATATATATATATATTATACATGAAGTGTATATAAATATATAACTTTGCATATATATATATATATATATATATATATATATATATAATGAGCGCATATTTATAATGGTGGTCATCTATGTGTCGGTGTATGTATGGTGTATAAAACAAAAATGAAGATAATGTGATAGATTATATTTTCAAGGACGAGTTTCAGCAGCTAAAGATAATTTTCTATTTGGTGTCATCAGTTTGACTAAAAGAAAGACAAATGTATATGTTAGAAAAATGTTTTGGGACCTATGATAATAAGCTGGTATCCTAAATGCTAGGAATTGCCGTAGTTTCTCACCTTTTGACTTGTGATTTGTGTTTCTTTGTTTTATCTATATATGTATTAGAACTGATTGAGATTGTATGAATTTCATTGAAGGACGTTTTAGTATTTTGTATACACATATATTTCCACACACATATACATACACATGTGTTATCTTCCATACGTGTTGCCTTTCATTTACTCAAAGCGACGATGCAAAAAAGGACACCACCTTTCTCCAGCGAAACCGTTATTCGATAATAAAATAAATTCCAATTTGTCATATCATCTTCAGTTTTGTTTCGGATATTATGAATCTTACACACACATTTATATTGCTGTGCAAATTTAATTAAATAATGTGTGTCTGTGAATTTACTTAAATTATTTTATTCATTGGGAATATAAACTGTAGAGAGGTGTATATTTTTAAATTTTATTGAAATATTCAAACTTCAGACTATCTTAAAAAATGACTAAAATAAATGAAAATTTTGACATGTAAATTTCCTCATTTGCATTAGGCATATCGGCCATTTTGGAAAATATTTTCAGCAAAATAAAAATAAATAGACTGTAATTTCAAAAATTATATTGCAACGTATGTAGATTTGTTGCCTCTTGTTTGCACTGAACGATGGTTGACTTTCTTGGTTTCAGTATTGACACATGTTGATCGATACGTAGAAGTGAACTACACCCTTACTTTTTATACATTGACGATGTGGTACTGAAAACTTATTGACCCAATATACATCGAAAATTTGACCAACTGACCGCAATTCGTATACAGGAATAACAAGATCTCGGTCCTATCAATCTATTTTTGAGAGATTGTGTGAGAGATATTATGTTTCTCAATGTGTGTGTGTGCGTTATTTTGTTTCTCTGAGTTTGTGTGAGAAAGGTATATTGTGTTTCTGTGTGGTATGTTATATTTTGTTTCTGTGTGGTATGTTATATTGTGTTTCTGTGTGGTATGTTATATTGTGTTTCTGTGTGGTATGTTATATTGTGCTTCTGTGTGGTATGTTATATTTTGTTTCTCTGTGCATGTGAGAGAGATATTGTGGTTGTGAGTTGCTTTTGTATGTGTAAGGGAGCTATACTTCAGTGTGTAAGTTCATTTAACTTACACGGATGATATTTTGTAGACAGAAAATTCAGAAAATTACGAAAAACGTTTAAGGAAAGTCAGAAGAAAGACCTTACTATGACATGGAATACAGTATGCAAGGTCGTCGGCAAAATAAACACGTGATGTGAGTTCCTGATTGGAAAACTAACCAACAGTATATATTCTACTATATATTTAGTGAATTACCAAATAACAGAAAATATGACCCAGAGATCGGAAGGCGTAAATGTACATCAAAAAGATATCCTTCAAAACGGAAGTAAAACATTAAAATATCCGACAAGGTCATTAGAAAGGAACTCGTACTGAATGATTATTCAATATATCTTCTTCAATTTGAAAAGGAGAAACTTACAATGTCAGAAAAGCATTTCTACTCCTGCATTCTGATATCACAATAGACAGAAAATAACATACAAAAGCGAGGAAATCTAAAAGAAAATAAGAATTACAATATAAATTGTATTACGAGCAGAAACAGACATTTGACATTCCTGGGATACGGCGAGAGAAACTAAACCTCGCTGTATATATTGAAGGTATATGAAAAAGAATCAAACAGGAAGCAACCTACTTGATAATATTTGTAAAAGTGTAGAAGAGAGGCTGAATATATGTGATAAATTTAGAAATCATACTTACAGCAAAATACACAGGGATATGTCGAGAGATATGACGTATGTCACTAAATAACACGGAAAAGAAAAGTTCGTTCAGCGCAATCTCCATGAAGTTGTTTAATATAAAGTAATATCAATTCAAACCAAATCAATTCTAATTTATTATTCACAAATTGTTTTACATGATCTCAAATTATGTTTGATACTTTTTTTTTTACTTCAATTAACAGAAAGTTTTAATGTAAATAACAGACATAGCGATGGGCATTTTGGTCGAATTCTGTAACACTGCCTGCTTTATAAGAAATAAAATCTTGTTTTGTGCCTTTTACAAAGGGAGTGCATCATGAGTAGAATTTCGACTTACATTGACGTGAATGTTCGGGATTCATTTGAACAGATTTGCGTGCCTGCCAAAGATGTGCGTGCACAATGGCGGTCCTGCGTCCCACTGAGAATGAACAGCAGCTCGGTGTGCAGACTCGTGTAAGTTAACCAAACGTATAGATCAAATCAGGAAGGAAGTACAGCGCTTGAAAGGAACGTATTGAAAGTAAAAGAACAGTCAGTATTGGAGGAAAGGAATGCATAAAATGCGGATGGCAAATGAAAGGGTCGGGGTGAAAAAGAAAATACTGAAGAAATGCCGGTAAAAATAAAGACCTTTGAGGTTCGCCTGTGGTTGCAGAGAGAAAGAGATTAGAAAAAAAAAACGAATTGAATAAAGCAATTAAAAATAAAGTTAAAATTAAGTAATCCGGGTAACTAAATAAAGTAACTATTAAAATCAAAGACAGACAGACACACACATGTTATTACTATGTCGTATGATATCCGAATAAACAGGGAAATGATAATAAGTAGAAAAGATACGTAAATACATATTATGGCAATTAAAGTGACCAGGCTTAATTTGTAAATAGTGTGTAAAAGATGATTGAATAAATGGAAGGGGGAATTAAGATCCCAAAAATCACTGCGATCAGAGATTTGATCCTTTCTTTACACAAGCAGATAACGTCAGATGGCTTTGAAATTTAGCACACATTCTTTTTTTTATTACATCCTATGCCTTATTTTACTACTAATGTTTTTCGAAGATTTATAATATTGTACATTAGACCAATCTCGAAAGGATATATATATATATATATATATATATATATATATATATATATATATATATATATATATGTGTGTGTGTGTGGTTGAAATGTGCCTGATTGTGGATCAATGTGACCAAAATCAAAATTTAACTTCAGTTTGACCTAAAATTTCTGTTTATAATATTTATGCGTACGACATTCATCATCGAAATCTGTTAAAATAACTTTTATCAGACATTTCTATTCTTCCCTTTTCTGCCTACATACCTGTTTATGAACAATGCTCGATATAATATTTTAGAATTAAAAAAATAAAATATATAATCTATGAAATAGCAAACTATTGAAATCTTGGAGCCAAACAAATTACTCAGTGAGTGAAACAGTAAAAAATCAACGATTTATGTTTAACGCGAAGATTAAAAAAATGCAGGTTTTAGATATACTAAAATTAAACAAAGGCCGTACGCCTTTACATGAAAGTTCAGAAAAATACAGTAAGATGAATGAAAATGGTTTTCAAATAGACGGGACTGCTGGGGGACGTACATTTTTAAATTATCCTATGATGGGGTTGTTGAAATAAATATAAAAACACGAGTGGATTTAGTCTGAAAACGAATAATCGTCATTGTCCGGTTATATTAAATTAAAACAATCTTTCGCCCACTATATAATTTCCGTGTGATACAGTCAGTCGGGTGTGTACTTCAGAACTTGTAAAAATACGGATAATTGTATAAGTAAGCCTCGAACAAAGTAAACGTGCCGCAGAGAAAATTGCCTAACAAATAAGATCGGAGAAGGACTGAAGGAAATAATTTAGTCGTGCCGGAACTTGTATTTTGTACACAAAATAATGAATGAATAAAGAGAAAGACCTATAAATGTGCAGGGGAAAAACAATAGGTAATAATTCCGATCAGAAGATGAAAGGCATATAATAAAGTTTACAAAACATTTCCAAAGTATGGCAACAATATGCGAATAAAAGTAAAAAGTTTAAACGTATAAAGTAACACATCGAAAATTACAGTCTAAAAGAAGAAGAAAAAATAGCACGGGGGAAATGAAAGAAAAAGAACAGCAGGATTAGAAAAGAAAAAAAAAACAGCAATAAAGTATAAAACCAACTAAACAGGTGGATTTGCATGTTGTGTGGATGTCGAATCTGATAAGGCGAGTCGGCCTCTTTATCATTAGTGGCCTATACAAAGTCATATCAGTACGAGTAATTGCCTTGTTGGTTGTAACAGAATAAAAGAATCCAAATCGGTTCTTTCCATGAACACTGCTCAATTTTTTTTTCTCTGTTTCTCTACCACTCACGTTTCCAAACTTTTCTTCAACTTCCTTCCTTTCTTTTTCTGTTTCTATAGAGACGCAATTCATTCGCTGGTAAGAGTAGACAATATCCTGCTTGCTGTTTAGCTCCTAGCTCAACTTGTACTTTCGTGCCAAAAGTTTGAACAGTACTTCTTTCGTTCAATACTTCCTTCATTCCCCGTCGCGAAGACCAACTCGCAACTCATTCCGTCCTCACGACATCCACATCAGTATTGTCATCTCCCGTGTCACCGGCGTCTATTCTTTTTCCATCCTAAGCCACCTGTCATTTTACAGTATCAATTATCTGGGAGAAAGAAAATTGTGCATACACTTATTATTTTGAATTGAACAAAGGAGAAAGTTTTGAGAAAGAAAGAATAATGGCAAATTGCCAAATATCCAAGAAACAAGAAATGAGACTTGGAATAGAACAGAAGCAGCAGTTATTATTAGAGCAATGCCCCCTTGGACAATTTTGGTTTCCTCCCAAACGAAGGGATAACGGAATAATTTAACTGTTAAACACTGACTTTTAATTAGTGTTTCAATGTCGAATTCAGAAAGGAGTTATTTTGGATTGTTAGATAAATAGAAGATTTTTAAAGAGTGAAGTAAATTTCGATACTGTATTTGTTGGACATTTGTCTTGTAGAGCGAGTCTATGCAGGTAGTCCAGTGATACTTACAGTATCGCTTTTCTTTGATTCTGAAATGATTAAATTCTAAGTTATTTTTTATGAAATTTTAATCTTATTTCGTGCACAAGATAAATACTATTTACTGATCTGTTCGTCTCTGTCACTTAAAATAGGGTGGGGGATCTGAATAATACAATCATTTCTGAATTTGCTATCATGTTTCATCACAATTTCTTCTCCTTTGTACCTCATAGTAAGGTTTGTCTTTTATTTATTCCACATAGACTCTGTTCTGCCAACAAGCTCATTAAGTAGGATAATCGCTATTTTGCACTCGATTTTACCTTTTATATCTCCTTTGAGTGTAAAATTATCCAAGCCTTCTTTCCTCATTATGTGCCCTAACAATTTCAAATGACGCTTCTGATTTTAAGGATGGGGTTCTTTTTAGGCGTAAGTGAGTTTCTAGGCGTAGCTTAGATGTATCACAAGGAAGCAAGGATGGGACATCCAGTGAGGATCGAAATGCTACCGCATAGCTGAAAGTATGGACACCGAGTGGACTCAGTCGCAATTGTTCTAACAAGACGGGTTTAATAACCGTTGCACCACGTTGTGATGTCCAAAGATGGTGAATTTGTTTGCTTACATTAGATGTGATACAAGGCTGAAAATATGGGGCACACAGTGAGTATCGAACTTACTATTCAGTGGTAATTTATCTAGCGAGAAAAGTTTGCTCTCGGATAGGTTTGAATCGAAGGATACATTTTCTTTTTCTTTCTATTTTCCTTAAGACTTCTTTGTTGTTCATAATTATGGTATTCTTAACATCCTCAAGTAGAACCATACTTCTGTTGCTTCGTCTGTTTTTCGTTTGGAAAGAGATTGTCCAGAATGTATTGGCATATAGGTGGATCAACAGTGAAAAATAATAAAATAGATTCTGAAAATACAAGATCTCTACATTTAAAATGAAAAGGAATGTAAAAAAAAAAATCAGTAAATTCGTAAAACTGAAGAATTAAACGAATTGTATTTATTCTATCCATGAACTCATCTTGATCAACTTTAAAATTCATCTTGATTCTCATTCGGGTATTCAGCTGATCTTAACAGCCACCTTCCACGCAAAACACAGGATTATAAATATTTTTCATCATGTCATTAGGGACTTCTATACTTGATAAACTTGGGCAATAACAATGCCTTCTATGTACCACTCTGTATCGCAGTAATCTTTTTCTATTACATATGTTTGACCATAAAAATTGGGACGACTACTTATAACAAGTGCGTGCAGTTAAATTAAAAAACACAAAATGAAACTTGAATCTTCATGTTCAACATCACGGTATGTTCAAATTATAACATCCCCTATTCCAGGGTATGATGATAAACTACATCCGGCAGCAAGGACTCCGTCCCGAAGATTGGAGATTTTGAGGGACGTGGAATCACATCTCAACTGCTGTTTACTCAGTTTCGCTCTGACCCGAGGCGGTAGCGCCTGTTAGTGTCCCAGCAATGGACCAATAGTGAATCCTCAAACTAAAATCGAAACACTAGGAAACTATAAAAATATATTTCATATTAAAAATACAAGCAATACATTTTTAGACAAAATACGGGAAACACCTTAAAAAATATGACCATTAAATCTTTATTGTAATATTGAATCCATGGCATAGTTTTGGCAAAAACAAAACAAAAATACAGTTTGCTAACATTAATCTTTTTTCCTCTAAGTATAAACAATTCTTCACTCCTCGTTTTATTTTGTAAGTATATTTTGTTAAAAAAATGTTGCTAAATAATTAAAATTTATTTATGAAATAATGCCATTCTCTTCAGTTAATTATAACATTTGAGTATTTAGATATCAGCCTTAATAAAACCATAGAGGTGTTGATATGCCACTAAACAAAAATACCCAAGCCAAAACATTAGATCGACTATTACTCAACTCGCCTCTAAATGCGTGGCCCTGCGCTCTCATCCGAAACGTCCAACTTCCCTTTTTATCTGCCAAAATCCTTCCTGGATTGGTTCTTATATATATATATATATATATATATATATATATATATATATATATATATATATATATATTATGTTTCCCATTGCAGTTACATTGGGGAACCGGGAGTTTCTCAGGTCAGCGCGTTCTTACACCTGACTTCTTTGATGGTCTACTGTGACATTGAGTGCAATGTCTAATCTGTCATTATGCAACATATGTATTAATTCAAATATCAAATAATTAACATGTAAGAAATTATGTGTTTAACTCTTCCTGATTATTTTCAATAAATATTTAATTATTTGACCGTACACAACATTTATTCAGCAAAAAGTTATTTTTTCTGGTACAGTTTCATATATATATATATATATATATATATATATATATATATATATATATATATAATGGTTTTCTTACTATTATACTTTGATATAGGAAGTAAGGTAGTGGTTATAATTTATGCTTTGGGATTCAACAACAGATCAAGTCGACATTCAATGGAAAATTGAAGTTTCTCGCGAAAATCGAGATCCAACACGCTGTGTAGGTTAATTACATAGGTTTGAGTTCTGATTGAATAAAATTCAATAAACCTAAATCCTTGTCAACAATAATCGAAAGAATTGAGGATAAATTAGATAACACTGTTCAAGGAAAATTGTTTAATGATAACTTTTCTTTTTCCATGAAGTAACCGTTTCTTTTTCGCCGGAACTTTCTGCTTAAATTTCGCAATTATTCCACTTCTCATATATACTATGCCAAAATATGAGATAATCATTCACAAACTAATACATTCTTTCAAAACCAGTCGAACCAACTCTGTCATACACGGTTCAATTATTAAACTTAGTTTTTCAATTGTTTTGTCTTCTTTATATATTTTTAGCCGGGCCTAATCTAAATTCATATGATCTCGTGAACAATCAGATAGAAATAAACGGAAAGTTTTCTCTGTTGTTCAGGCAAATCAAATTAGTAAATCTTTTGAAATGGGGTAAAAGTGATAGTGGATAGTGCAGATACGGTGGCATTGCTGAAGAGGAAAGAAGCCATACTATTCTTAATATATGGACATGCAAAGTTAGTTTTTCTTTTATTAGATTTTTATATAAAAGCCTAAATAATATACAGGAATTGAAACATAATCACAGTAAATACCTTCTTATGAGTGCAAATTTCAAGCAGTGTTTAATCTGCAATTAATTTGTCGTGAAGGGTAACCACATATCCCTTAGATTCCTTGTATATGTTGTCACTGCCTTTCGAAAACGAAGGTATGTTAGTTTTCTCTAGATATATTATCTACAATGAATGATGAGAAGATGTGATGAGGTATTCGTCATTGCAATAGGTTTAACAATACTATTTATGACTAAAAATGCGCGCGCACACACTCATATAATGGGTGTACGTGTGTGTATGCATGTATGTATACCATTGTTTAATAATTGAGGGACAACCTCTTGATTTTGAAGTCCTTAAAAATTGAAGTTTCTTAACCTTTTCAAAATTAATTTACGGACTCGCTTCAATACCGGAAAGATTACTTCTCTTTCAAGGGGTTTATCATATATATAATAATAACATAATTAAATACATTACTACAGAAAGTTTGCTTAAAATGTTCTCTCACGTCTTCCAAAACTACTTTGCTGGTTAATAGTAATTATATGGGTCTTGCTGATTATCTGAAGCAGGAGACGCTTGCCCTCATGTGTCAAATCCTTTCAACATCGTAGTTTAGAATGTGGTTTTGAAACCACCTAATTATTACTTGTGGCTACAAAATTTGACTATTTAGTGTGAAACAAACACAGATGATATACCTATAAGGTAAAAGTTAGTAATGTCCTGGATAGATCGTGTGTAATTATAAAGTAGTGCTTACATTGGTGGCAATACAGAGTGGCTATGATTCGCTTCATGCTTGGCAGCCATATATAGGCAATATCAGAATATTGACACCCAGCATAAAACAAAAGAATGGCATTATTACTTAAATTGAATTAAAGGAATATATATATATATATATATATATATATATATATATATATATATATATAACTTTTAAGGAATAATGTTTTAAGTTTATTAAAAAAGAAAACTATATAGACGGTGTAAGTAAGCAAGGAGGAATTTAAAAATGAATCGAGAAAGACCGAGTTGAAAATACCGAGACTGCTAATAAAATACAAAGGCGTTTGATAATTTGACGCTCCCTGGACATATAGAATGCAGGACTGACAGAGGAAATTAATGACTAACGAACTTGTTTACAGCAATGGCGGATTGACAGTTAAGAAAAAACTTTGCAAAGATATACGAAGGAAGGTAAATTGTGGAGAGTGAGGATCACTCATATCCTGAAGGTATCTGACTGAGAGAAGAATATCATTTGATGGTCTTGCGTGTATTTCTACATAGAGCTTTTGAGTCTTACATTTTACATAAGTCTATCCAATTATGTGACTTTAGAATAAAAAAAAGCATACTCTCTTTCAATGAGATATGCCAATATCCTTGAACTGCTTTTGTCAAAGGTACAGCACTAAAAGGGATCAATCAATTGATCGGCTAAATTCGCGGGAAAGATCTACGAAAAGCGTATTAAATGAATGACCATTCAGGTTAGGTCACTTTACGCATGGCAGCCTAGTCGTAGAAGTGATATCTTTACTGCATTGATTTAACTGGAAATAGAGAACATCAGCATAATGACCATCTAAAACCAGATCCCTCCATTAATAGTATTTAAAATGGAGTAATCTTGAAAAAATCTATGCCGATCAAACGCAAATTATTTATTCGGAAGAGAGTAAAATCAATGAAATCCGCATTCAAATCTCCTTTAAAACAGTGTAATCCAGCTTCTCTCTCATGGTGACATATTCAGTATTTAAGAAATATTTTTAACTAAAACTTTTTGCAACAGACTCATATGTGTTGAAGTCCTAACAGTATTTAATATTGTTGAAGTTATCGCTCACATTTTCCTAGATTTACAAATTTCGCAAACCAATCAATGAAATATAAAAGATAAAGAAACGATATGCAAAAATCAATATTGCATTTTTATTAAATATATATTGCTTAATTTAATCATTAAGTTGTTTTAAAATGGTGGGAGTATTTTTTAAGTTAAATAATAAAAGTTTTAATTTTTCAAAATTTTAATGAAAATACATTGTATTTTCGCACTACGCACTCCTGTAAAAGCAACTGTACTTTGTGTCCCCTTAACTGTTTGCAATTCTTCCAAAGATTTGTTGTCGATCGGCCACTGTTTGAATATATTTATAGGGTGTAACGGACAGACGAAGTAATGTGATTCGTATATTTTTGTATATAGAAATGCATGTTTTATTTTGTTTTCTTTTTTAGTGTGATTAAATCCATTTTTATTATATTTTATATTATAATGTATGTATAAATAGTTGCTGTGACACAATAATTCATAGGTGAATAGAAAATATTATTTGCCGAAACTAAAAAACATATCATGACATAGAAGAAAAATAGAAACACAGAAGAGATAGAGCAAACCAGATAGAAATATATGATAATTCAGACGACAAAAATGCCAGTTCAAACCGCTGATGGTGAGAATTAGCATTTCAAAATAATCAATTTCACCACAAGCAAGGCAGAAATTCAAATAGGACACAAGGCATCACTGCGTGTGAAAGAATTAGAAGACATAAAATATACCAAGGAGCAAGAAGAAAACTATATTCAGGAGGATAGTAAAAAGATATTGACATCGTATTTAAATTTTTGAAGATGAAATAGGGTAGAATCCAAGGGACTGAAAGAAGGTCCCACAGTTGAGGAGTGCGAGAAAACTAACGGTTAGCATAAAACTTACAGTTACGTCTAACCAACTCAACTGTATATTGGTGAGGCCTTGTCCTCAATCTATCCAATACTGAGCTTAATTTCATAAAATCTAGGTCACCTGGGAAGTGCTCATACAAACAGTAGACACGAAGTATTTATAGAAAATGCATAGAGGCAACTTTACGGCGGTGGGAGAGTGATTGAAGATGGAACGCCAGATTAGGATAACTAATATTACAGATTCGTCTTTGAGATTCATCAATGATCTCTAGATAAATGGTGGGAGCACCAAACTATATATGGTATCAATATACTATTTATGAACGAATGGTAGACTTATAGATATACTAGCAGCATGGCCCGGCGTTGCCCGTGCTTGATTCCAAAATCGTACGCTTAGGTAGTTTCCTCTTACTTTTATAATATATGTGTAAATTGATTTGCAATACAAACAGTACTTACGCCCACCAAGCGTTTCATGTGACAAAACATATTGCCTCCGTTGAAATTGACTGGAAAGCCTCAAAGAGGCCTCTACCTCGGTTTTTTTCGGAACCTGAGTCCGAACTCAAAAATCGGGCTCCGATTACGGCAGCCATTTGCAAACTTGTGATGAAAACCGCATCGAAATCGCGTGAGAAATATAGATAGTAGATAAGATAGATTCGGGAGTTAAAAATTGTCTAAGATGACAAAGTGAGCCAAATTTCTTAGCAGTAGCTGATGCCATGAATTCAATATAGTCATTCTAATTCATGCCAGCCGAGATGATTATATCGACATCTCGCAACGAGTATTTCTCCTGGAGGTTAGTATCAGCCATGCTGATGGAAGGTAGAAAGTGATCTTTCACATGATTCTAAGAGAATAATGCACTAGGTTTCTGTCATGGTACATCTCTGAGATTTACTATACATTTTAATTATTTTGCTTTATATTTATATGCGCAATTGAATCATTGACTTAAATTATTATTCTCGTCCTCACATTCATTCATATTCATTTTAATGTGTCTGTTGTTTCTTCTCATTTTTCGGAAATTAAAATCTTCCTCCCTCATTTTATTTCACCATTGACTTTTCAAAATTATTTTTCTCCTTCTCTTGCAAGAATCGGATTGGCACCATCCGATACGACAGGATAATGTTCATATTTTTTCTACATAAACATCCTTGATTTTATACAATTTGTTTTGATTAGTTGATTTTAACATCAATCTATTCACTTTAATCTTCAATACGCAGTTTATTTTATTATGTCGCTGAATTTATTTTCTGTTCCCTTTATCTATACACATCGATTTTCGTTCATACGAGTAGAATAGATTTCATTTTATTTAGAACTACATGTGTTAGTTTGATAGCATTCAACGTGAGCCTAGTTAATTAATATCTGTATGTTCTTGACTTTAAACAGGTTTTGCGCAAACAATTTCTATTGGAACGAAGAGTCTTCATTAATAAACCCATCAGTCCGGAAGCATTCCATCTCTAAAACGAGTACATTTCTAAATCCTCTTCATGGTTATAATAAGACATATTTTATTCTTTCGTTTGTTTCTCTACTTAAAAGAAAAACTAAGGGAATATTTTACGTTGATCGATAAAACAGTAGTCGTATTAATATATATTTACTTTTAATTAATTTCTATTTCGATACTTCGTAGTAAAATTAATTATATACTGTTTTAACAAAATCAAAATTTATTTCTAACATATACGCTGTGCACACAGTAGAAACTTCTTTCTTATAAATATAATACCAGGATATATTAATAGATGATAACGCAAACAAATATGACAAGTAATTTACAAAAGAAAGCAAATTTATTTTGCCATTGATGTCTTTATAGCTACTGGAACCTATATTTTTCTTCGATTAGATATTATAGTGAATATGCTCTCCATGTATATATGTATTTTATCCAAACAAATTTCCTTTGCCAGGTTTTATAGACGCTTGACTGAAAGATTCAATACATTTGTCTTTTCTCCTTTGACAATATATTGTCGGATATAGACTAGGGGTAAGTTATCTGACTGATGCCAAATCAGTCAGATTTCAAACCCATCTTGAAGCAATCGAACATCCAACCATACAGAGGAGCTGTGATACAGTGAAACAATATGTATGTTGGTCTCTATTTATCTATCTATACACACACATACACACACACACATATATATATATATATATATATATATATATATATATATATATATATATATATATATATAGTCGCATTGGCTTTAGAAACACTCGAAGATTAAATGTCACTTATCAAAATATATTGAATATAAGAGGGTATAGTGCAAAGTGCTGCTTGACTTATCTCGCAGTTTCACTATTTATATAACTGGATCATTTTGAGAGGATTTATGAAATCTAAGAAAAGAATTGTCAAGCATTTTTACTGCAGAAAGAATATTTCAGTTTGTTAAGGGCAGTTTCAGCGTTCTATTTCACACATTTTGTTCGGGCCAATGATTTTTCAGACAACCGATTTCACGCGGATACAATATATATATATATATATATATATATATATATATATAGGTAACTATACTCGTGTCGAAAAACCTTCGAACTATGGATTTAAAAATAGCCAAATCAATCACGAAGGAAAAAAGGTTTTAATAAAAGAAAGAGCCGGGAACATGAAAGTCTGTCGAAAATAATCGCACAGATACAGGTTCAAGGCCCAAAGAAAAAACCCCGATACGAGTAAACAACTAACTAAACAGCTCAATACAAGCGTAGAGCAAACGTAGTCAAACCTACTGAGCCAGACACACCTACCAAGGTTTCACTTAGGCAGATGGTCAGGGTCGGCTGGCCCTGACGATCTGCCTAAGTGAAACCTTGGTAGGTTTAACTATATATATATATATATATATATATGATGGGTTGAGTTCTACAAATCTTAATTTTTTCTACCATAGTCGATATAGTATTTAATAAAGACGTTGCACTATATTGAAGAAATGAACCTTTACGATTTTATGCTGATTCAGAGAATAGATTCGAATATAAATATATTGTAAAGGCTCATAGATACTATTTTTTTAATTTTTTTACTTTGTAGGCCTTCAAGACATGACCATTTTTATTGTAAACATAATAAACAAATCTTCATCAAATTTCTAGATGTGAAACAGATTTCCCAAGTGACACAAATACACATGTATATATTCATTATAAAAATTAGAAAAAACTATTGATTTTTCGCATATGCTAATACATGTGAACAATTTTAGCTAGTACCTTGTGGCACCTCCTTTTCTAAACGCTGACTAGTCTTTCGCATCTGCGGTTGTGATATTTGTTCACTCCTTGAAAATCTCGGCCAGTGATGTTGGCGACGCATCTGTCATGAACCTCTGGCTTTAGGTATAACCACGAAATTTCTATTGAACTGAGATCCAGCCTTTGCAGATATCAATTCAGTGTACGAAGCTTCTTTCATTTAAGCCATTCCTTGATAGATGTGCCGGTTTTCTTAGGATCATTCTTTCGTTGCAAAAGCTAATTTCGGTCAATCTTCAAATTTCTGACTGACAGAGATTCTAAGCCAGCATTTGTTGATAGGCCTGAAAATTCACGTTTTCTTGGGTAATATGGTGTCGTCCTGTTTCAGAGCGAGAAAATCATCCCCAGATCCTAACATTTCCACCCCCCATGCTTCATTCTTGTAATGAGGTTCTTTACTTTGTAGGCAGTGTTAGCCTTCCTGCAAACGTGGCAGCTTTCATTGTAAGCAATCATTTCTGGTTTGGGGCATCTGTCTAAAGAATGGCCTCTGGTTTGTACAAGTGTCAAAGTTTAAACAGGCAGCTTTGTTCTTTCTTGGGAGCAGAGGCTTCATTCTAGCAACTTCCAATGTATGCAATGTCCATTCAATTTTCGTGCAGTTTTAGACGTATGTACATTTACTGCCACACTCGTGGGGTGAAGTGTGGTTTGGTCTGAAGTCATTCACTTTTTTCAAAGGTTTGCTGGCGTTTGATTTGATTGGCTTCAACTTCTAGACAGATTTGGAGTCGTGTTGAACGTCTATCCATGTTTAAATTGTCTTACAGTGGATATATGGAGCTGCAATATTCTTGGTATGGCTTTATATCTTTCCGTAGAGTGGTTAAAAGTCAGTAACTACCTCCTGGTATCCTTGTATATCTTTTTCCTCTCGTCATCTTTTATCTGTAAGTCTATATTTTGGCATTTCTGTTGCTGAGCTTGTTTCCTTCATTATTAATGTGTTATCGAATCAACCAACTAAAGATGATTAATTTGATTGGTCAACTTAAATTGAAATGAATAATACAGATATGTTTCATTGCAATTTATTACACACATGACATCGCATATGAAGAGGTCGGTATTAACATACATTTATATGTTTTCGACCTCTGATTTTGGGAAATTAAATTAATTTTCCTGAATAATTAAAATATATCCCTTTTTGGTGTTTATTATTTGGAAATTTAACTTTACAAATTGATATTTGGATGGTCATTTCATAAGCTTTTTTTAATATATTTCCTATTAACGATGACCATAGCTGTAGGATTTACATAATTTCAAACGACATTTTATATGTTTTCAGTTTATCCACTGAAAACAACACTGTTTTTACTATCTGGTAATTCGTTATTTTCTGAAACATGTGTTCAGTACTAAAATAACCAGCAAATTCTGAATCACAGAACAATTACTCATACTTCATATTATTATGTCATTCATATATATATATATATATATATATATATA
Source organism: Acanthosepion esculentum (assembly GCA_964036315.1). NCBI lineage: Eukaryota > Metazoa > Mollusca > Cephalopoda > Sepiida > Sepiidae > Acanthosepion > Acanthosepion esculentum. Next base: position 36,704,649 of record OZ038482.1, on the reverse strand, counting down.
TATATATATATATATATATATATATATAATAAATTGGCAATATGTCTTTATATATTCGGTAGATAAATTTATTACCTGGTATCATATGTAATATAATTTGTATGTGTATATATGCCTGTATATACGAATTATATCTGCTGCTGTATTTTCAAAAAATAAACGATAGAAATGCAGTTACATTCTTAAACATAAGAGTAAATGTATAGAATATTCTAAGAAATATCGAGTGAGGTTTTCCTGACGGCTAATCAACATAATCCAATAAGAAGCCTTTTGAATGTTTCCATCCGCCGGCCATTTCTAGCTGATTGAAGATGAAAGCTTCCCACTCCTCTCCAAATTGACCAGATTGATTTTTTTGTTGTCGCCTTTAGTTTTGCGGCCAGCAGTGGCATTATCTCTGACTTGACGAAGGTATAGTCGTTCGATTATATTTCTGACTCTAGAGTTTCGCACTCACCAACCTTGCAAACCACTTGAGACACTCTCGAAGATCTACAGGACAAGTGTTTGCTTCACAGGTTCATTCAATTTTGTCATCTCTTTGCACTTTCTTTTCGTTATATCAGTGTCTTTCTCAAGCGATCGATAAACATTTTTTTACCTATACGTACCGATCTCTTTTCAATTTCACGTCACTCAGTTGAGAAATGCTCTTTGTCTTAGATAATATATATATATATATATATATATATATATATATATATATATATACATACATACACAAGCGTAAACATGCCTATACAGTACATATATATATATATGTCTTATTCTTTCATATATGCAAGCTACTTTTCACTGAAATTATTCTCATTGTCAAAATAACATTATATTTATAACAGCTCTAAACTTTATGTACTGCCTCGTTTTCATTTTTGCCTTATGGTTCTTCTTGACTTCTTTATTTTAATTCGTAGCTGGTTTCGTATTTTTTTAATTCCCCCGCATTATCCTTTTCCGTCTGTTTAATCTTCATGTACGACGAACCAAAACAGAATATGTAGAAGAAAATCCATAAATATTTCAATACATTTTATTCGTTGATATTTTTTGAATGCTGACCGTCATCTCATATCTGAATTACATTTTTTTTTCCAAATCGCGTATCTCCATTTGAAGATGAGGTTATTTCAGTGCAAATAGGAACAACTTATAATAATTATTACATACCATACATAGTCTTGCCCAGTTTGGGGCTTCTCGGCGTGTTGTAATGGTTAGCAAGCTTGTCTCGCTAGATCAGTTACGACTGAATGGTGAGTTCTATCCTATATTTTCGGCCTCTTGTCACATCTAATCTACGCTTAGAAAATATTCATAGTGTGGAGCAGTTTTAAAGCGTTAGTATTTGACCGTGAATCCTGTGTTCGACTCACCTTGGTCGTTTATTTCAGGAAGATGAGTGCGTGATAATATCCCTCTATGCGGCATTGTTGAAAACGAGAACACAATACTTGAAGATGGGATTATTCGGGTGCCGTCGACGTTATAGTAAGAAATCACAAATCATATTCTCTTTCAAAGAACTAATTTTGTTTCTGTAACTAAGATAGCCTCATCATAGTTGCAGTAGAATTACAATTGTGAAATCCGAAACACGTTATATAATAATCAAAATAAATTCCTTGTAATAATTATAATTTAGACGAAGATATATAAAATTAATCATAGGATCTGTTTATACTACATTAACATCCAACATTGAATTAACAGCACATTGGGTATCTATGAATTCAGATTCTAAAATAAGTACACATCTCTACTTATTTTGTAATTTAACCAAAGCGCCTACTGAATATTCAGTTAAGATATCCACCTTCTAATATCAGAACATAAGTCTATCGAAAGTTGATTTATTCATCACGAAAATTTCTGTGTTGGCGTGTATGTTCATCGTTCATTTTTTGCTTAGATTACAATACCGCAAATTAAAACCATTCACTGACTAATGACTTCAAAACATACATTCAAAATAATAATGATGAAATGAATTCCGTTCACTAACTTATGAATCATTAAGAGCATGTTGTGATTACTATTTATCAAAGCATATCTTTTTTTCTTTTTCAATGTCTTGTAAAAAATATTTTTATATCACTGTGTCAAGCAATAGTATCTACAAACTTAAACCGGTAATAATTCATTATTATATCTCAATGGGTGTATTTCAGCAATCATTCACACTCGTCTTCAATCGTGTTTTCTTCTAAATAGGCAAATGCACTTATCTAATAATTGTCATTATATTTTAAAATAAGTAAATGTTTTTCAATTACTGCAAAACGCTTTGATGGGAAAATATTTTTTAAAGAAATTGTTTCTAATTTTTGTGGGGAATGATTGCAAACACTTTTCCTTCCCTAATTTATAGTCTGAATCACAAAAATGCATGCTGTGATTTCTTCGTAGCAATAAAGTAATCCAGTTCCCCGTCTGTCTTGTCTTAAAGTCGGAACGCTACGTTCGCTTAACCGGATTTGCTCTTGTGTACAACTTCAACTCTTAGTTTGTGAACTTTCTCTCATATTACTGTTGTTTTGCATTATTACTGTTAATTTGCAAGGAATATATTTTTTGCTTGCTTTATATATTTTTTTGCCCTGTCTTTTCATGTCTTTTACTTATTGTTTATTTCAAACTTTGTAAGATCTTTAGGATGGGCAGTGATGTCATGTATTTACATTTAACGAAGTTCACTCACTCAAGAGCAAAGCCGATTCAAAATTTCGCTGAAAATTGATTCACATTAAAACCTGCGGAATTTAATTCAAAACGTATTGAAGAACTGCCTGAAAAATAGCAACAAGTGATTGCAAATAAGGGTGATGATATATAATAAAATATTATCGTACTTTATTTTTGAAGAATAAAGTTGATTATCAATATAAACCATTTATATAAAAATATATACGACATGTTTTACGGCAGCCTTCCCCCCCCTCTCTCTCTCTCTCTCTCTCTCTATATATATATATATATATATATATATAATCACATATAGTGTTTATAAAGCCAGTGTACAATTTTAAATACTTTTAATTTTATAACTACAGCTGAAAGTAAAGGATATACAAAATATCTTGTTAAAAATCATTATGAAGTTCTACTGGTGCTACACATTCTTGTGTTAAAGATGTTCGTCGAGCCAGTGTTATATCATTGACTGCATTTGATACTTGAAGCTTATTAATATCTGTGGATATGGATTTCTTCAGTGTGCTTAATTATTGTAATGGATTCCAAATCTTATTTACACAGAAGTGATAGATTTTAATTAACGGAAGAAGTTGTACTGCATTCTCTTCGATTGAAGCCATGGGTCAATATAAATTCCCTTCTTAAGAGAAAAAAAAAACATATCTATATTTCAAGTAAAAGATGAACAACAATAAGTAACAAAGAAGTTTTCGAATAAAAACCAAACATGTTGTATCAAGATTCTTAATATTTTCTCTTATTAATTATATCATGTATAGCCACAAAACTAAAGGTATTTAAAATTGCACATCGACCTTATAAAATCCCATTATACACGTGGGTTTCTCACTGTGTGTATTTTCAGCGGGTTTTGCTATTGTTCTATTATTAATAACAGATTGCTTAAATTGTGACATGAATCATGAAGAATTCTGCGCTGTGGAAAATAAAATTTCGAAAGTTGAGACATCCGGAAGAGACACGGCACGTGAACTAGAACATTATATCCATGTGCACACAATTCAAAGAGTTCAGTTCGAAATTCCAATCACCTGAAGAACGACGGAGCGTAAAACGCGCGGAACGTTGTGAACATGGCAATAAAGATGAGGACAGCAGTCCAAATAATGTAAAAAATTACAATACCTCATCTTATATGTATAGATAGATGAGCTGTAAGAAATATTTATTGTTTGCAAAAAGAAGTAAAAAATATGGAATTTACAGAAATGTCATTTCTACTCATATTTTTATATTACCATATCCATTTAACATAGAGAAACCAGGAAAATAGTCAAGGATTTCAGACACAGAAAAATGATTTCTAAGACTATCCGATGCAAAATGTGTATCATGTCAGACATCAGCGATTTTTGATACCGGGAATTCCATATTTTTCAATGTGTTTTTAGCAACACAAGAAAAAATAACAAAAGTCTATAAAGATTTACATGTGGATTTAGTAAGTAATAACATTTCAAACAAATCAGTTATAATAAATTTAGTATAGGAGATAAGGATATTTAACATAGAGGAGGCTACACCAAAGAAATGAAATTAATCTAAAAATTCGATTCATGTACTTAACTACTATCGTCAGATCGATATGTTGACATGGATGCCATGCAAGGGGCCAAACCCGTTATGAATCATATAAACTGTCAGCTCTATATAAACGATTTCTAAAATCAATAGATAAAAAGTGCACTGAGCAGGTGAAACCTTTGGGTCTTCATGAAGACCATTCTTCATATATTGTGGACTGGCGCTACAGAAATCCCAAATAAATGTAGCAAATCACCAGCACTTGGGAAACCACATCACTTGGGGACTATCAAAAGAGCGACAACTAAAATGGATATTACATGTAACACGAACTTAAATAATGTTAAAATAAATGTGTAGGACGCCCCCCACCATAAGTAATAGAACGAGCTATAAGAGCGACATAACTTAAACAATTTTTCAGGAAATGAGTCTCTCAAGGGAAAGATTTTATAAATTTCAAAACAAAACATTAAAAGGTGCTCGATCAATTAGTGTCAAATGTTTCCTTATAAGAAAACGACCACTGTTACTATTGCCATTATAATATATTCAATAATGTTTTGTGTTGTACGTATTAAACAAAGGTAGCATACATATGATGAAACATTTACGCAACATGAGTACCGAATCTTACGTAAAATTTAAGCCTCCAATGAATTAAATTTGAAGTTGTTTATAAGAAATATCGTCTGTATCTTTTGAAATTCTAAGCATTAATTTTGATAAATATAACAAACATTAGAGGAAAGTGAACAAGGGCGATGGGAGTTGGAGTTCTTTAAGTGTAGTTTCAGCTGTGGACGTATGTGTATTACCGAAGAACTAAAAATATTACTATTCAGTGAGCTTCCATCCGGTTTTGTCTTTCGTTCTTTCTCTTGGGAATATTGGATCGGATTCTCATATAAGAGGCAGCAGACTGATGCAGGCAACGAACCAACGTGTCTTCGTTGGTAAGTATTTAGCATTGTCGTGAACAGGTCTTAACAGACAAGACACAAAGGAAAAGCTTCATGCAAAACAAAAATCTGCTTAAACTAAGCTGGAAATATACTGTCAGTTGCCTCAGTGGACAGGCTGCTTGGATAAAAAAAAATGGGGAATATGGTACAGTGAGTTTCGAGTTAGAATATTTATTTTTGGCATATTTAAAATAACGGAAACAGAATGTGTGTCTGTAACTTGTGCGCGAAAAAAACGCAAAATGAATCATACTCACATATGCAAGCACACACACACGTATATACAGGGTGGATCAAAAATACATTTGCAAATTTTCGGGCGGGTTTCTCAGACCAAAACAAGGACTAAAATCCATATAACATATCCGAAAATCTTTCGTTTTGAGTTAAGATTAAAAACAACTTACGGTCAATGGTGCTGTGTTGCCATGAAAACAAGGTTACATGTGTAATTCTTTTACATTTGAACTCCAAATGATTATTAAGGTATATTTGATACTCCCTATTTATTCACGATTTATTTCTGTTTCATATAAATGAAAGGTATTGAAAGAGATAAGACAAAAAAGAAACTAGCAATGTTAAGTCAGTATATTTATATATATTACGAAAGCATATCACATAATGTTAAAAAAAGTAGCGTATTTTAATTCAGTGAATTTATACTTTAATGTGATATGTTAACAAGTCAAAACTACTCAAGCGAAGGAAATTCTGTCATTGTAGAGTAGGTGCTAGTTTTATCAGTTACACACGCAAATGTCTTCCCAGTTTAGCGTAAGACTTAAAACACATTACCTTGAAACACCGATTCTCCTACGATCACATTAATTAAGCAAGGCTATGTCTGCTTAGTACCTTGATGTGTGACTATAACTTGGATGTGGTATTAGATAATGGATCGGAATTTTTAATCGGATTACCGAGTTCCAATTCCTGTTAAGTTCTTTGTATTCACTTACGCGCAAATACCCATGTGAAATGTATGAATCCACCCCCTCTCCCACATCTATGGGTAAATTAGTAAGATCTTATAACTAAACAATTATTATCTCAAACAATCCATACAATATGAAAATATTTTCTAGAATCAAATAACCTGCAAAGTGCAGATAAGCCGTAGAAAATGAATCAATCAGTCAATGAAAACCAAGTTAGAAACATTTACTTTGAATTGCAATCTTTGTATACAGGGTGATTGAAAAGTAAATCCCCATTTTAAAATATTTATAATTTATTTATTATTTATAATTTTTCACAAGAAACGCATATGAGATGGAAACCTTTATTTAGCATGAGGCTTTATTTAAAATTAGATATGGGCAGCAGATTTCGCCATCAGCTTCTCGAGCCGCCCAAGAATCGTGTACCAGTAACTCTTGTGGTATAGAAGACATAATTCTTTTATTCGCCCTCCCAATTCTTGGTTTGGTATATTTAGACTTGCTTCTTTAATCATCCGCAAAGACGAAGACACAGGTTGTTAAACAAGATTCCTGACTGTCCACTCATACGTAAAATAGGGAGTTACTTTTCAATGAAACTGAGATATAACCCATCACAACCAACTTGAAAAATATACTGCGTTCGAAAATTACATACATTGCATATATTATTGCATATTATGAATGTTAGAACTTTACCTATACTTTATGAAGGTGTTTCATTTTTTAACAAACAGGTTTATTAATCGGATACTGATTCCTTAATACTTTGGTATGCCTCCTCTGCCCATTTTACAATATTCTGTTGATAGAGTTGGTAACTCATAAATGGCGCTTGGAATAATCAAGCATTTTAAAAATACTTTTGTACTCTAGGCATCAATAATCACTTGTAATGGAGCATATAAATTTGAGCATATACTGCTGCATGCTGTACATTACTGTCTCTAAGTTTCCCTCATATAGTTAGTTGGAAATGTTTTCTCTGTTAATATATCCACTATTTATTCGAGCGCAACTTCAGTCAGTACATAGCATTATAATACAATGGAATTATTTTCATTTTCTGAAATGAAATTTGTATGTATCACTATTTAATAAGTACGGATATGTGTATAACTTAGAGAATATTATTCATATGAACGTATATATATTTAAAAAGGATTGATTACCAGTGTATATAAGTGAGTCAAGAATATATATATATTTATCAATATTTAAATTCACAAATTCATGCCTTAATATCTTATATATTCTTATTACTTGCATATTCGTGTTTTCTTATATATATATATATATATATATATATATATATATATATATATATATATATAAAGTTGATACAGAGCAATACCGAGCCGCGAGTCTTTTCCATCTCCTTGTCAAATTTGACATTTACATACGCTCTATACGTGATATTGTGCAATTTTACCAATAAGTATAGTATAACTTAAATGATATATATATATATAACTCAACATAATAACTGCCAGTTTCATGCCTCAATCTTGTAGATTTTCAGACAGCATTTAGACGTATATGAAAATAATTTTAATGTCCGAACTCTCTATATCTACAAATTATGGATATATTATTTTGGTTACTCTTCCTATAAAGAATATTAAAAAAATTAAAACAGTGTTATTGCAGTTTAATTTTTGCTACAATATTTTATTAACCACTTTACAGGGAGTGAATTTTCTCATCATTCCTCTTGATCTCGCTTTGTTGTAATATTTACATATATATAAACATGTATTTTAAAATATCCGTTATTAAAACCAGTACGCCTGGGTATGACGATAAACTACGTCCGGCAGCTAGTCCTCTGATTGGGAATTTGGAGATTTTGAGGAGCATGGAACAGTTTCTTAATTTTTGTCTTCCCAATGGTGTTCAAAATACTTAGATTTTGGTATTAAACAACTCAGAGTAGTTGATATGTCGAAAAACACACTTCTAGTAATTATGTTCACACAAACATGTATATGAACAAAGCTAATTATCATTTATCAAGCATTCAATTGTGAATGCAGAATGGCATATTTTTATTACTTCAAAACTCTGGCGGATATTAAATTTCGGCATTAGCTGATCAATAAGGAAACTATATGCCGTTAAGTAAATAAAATCTTAAAACCACAATAATATTGTAAACAATATATGAGAGAGAGCCGGTTGCTAAAGATTAGTAGAGACCTCAGTTTACAGAGACATTCTTTAAATGTGATTATTTCAAACGTATAGTCACTGGCATAATCCGAAAGAAATAACAAAAAATAAAACACGAAGCACAAATTGTATTTCAAGCCTAGCATATTTATTCAGTCGTCCTCTACTTGAATGAAACATTTTTAAACGGCAAAAGTTGTCAGTATGCTATGCATAGCATGCAAAATATGGTGTCATATATATATATATATGTATATAATATATATATATATAATATATATATATATAATATATATATATGTATAATATATATAATATATATATATATAAAGTAACATCACGTAAGTATTGTCAAATTTAATGTGCATTTTATGCAATATAAATTTAATTCTCTGTACATCTATCTCTCGAATGAAGTGTACACACAGATATATATATATATATATATATATATATATATATATATATATATATATATATATTTTCGTGTAAGAATGAAAGTCATATTCTCTTTAAGATAACCAAAGGCATTACTGCAAGCAAATTATGCTAACACGCATTGCTTTACGTTTTTCCTTCTCGTAATCCTGTGCAACTGCTGTTTTATATTTATCTACTCTTTTTCTCTTCTGTACGCTCATTCGATATTGCTATTACTTCAGGTATATCATCAATATTTCCCGCGGGAACATTTTCTCCTAATGCCCCCAAGAGAACCACATGTCTGTATCAAACGGGGAATTTCCTACTAATGTTATTATATTTCAACCGTTATTTCTGCTTCATTCTTCTTCATATGGATCATTGAACAATATTTTATTTCTTCGAAATAAATTCTGTTTTCTTTGCTAATTTGATCGCCTAAATTACTGTATATTTAACACTTTACAGGATAAGTGACCGTCAATTCTTCTGATAAACGATCAATAACATCGTTGGGGGAGGGCGTCCTTGAATGAACGTGCTCTGAACAATGTGAGTCATCAAGTTAGATAATATCGGCAGTTATTTGACATAGCGAAGGATGTGTCTTTCGCCAGGTATGAAACTGAACGGAACTGGTTAGGTGATCAGCGGCGCAGCGACACTACATCCACACCAATGTTGATGATATTAGCCGTTTCCTTATAAGGCAAAATGCAGCATTCCTTGACCTAGCAGCCGGTGTTGCTGTCCGTTGAAATTTATGAAATCTTTCTCTTAAAACAATTTGTCAGGAAAATATTTTGATCTGTCTAGTAAGTGTTATCGCTCTTTCCAGTATTGATAGTAATTTTCTTCGTAACCATTTCGGTGTAGAATCATGATCATGTTATAATTTTATTTTTACTCATATATGATAACTATTTAACGGCTGCGAGTGTTTAATTCTCTCAAGTGACGCTATTTCAGTTACCTGATCAATTTCATGTTTGTGATTAGCGACCAACGGTACAAAGTGTTCGAAGAACTATGGTCTTCGCCAAGATCCAAAGACTTCAGCAACATTTTTTACCAGTTATCTTAGAAACTGGTTCTATACTGCTGAGAGTCTAGATATTTCTGAAAGGGTTTGGAGTTCTGTATAACAGATATATGAAATTTCAGTCTGGTGAGTCTATTTAAGAACATGTGTTTGGTTAATATTTCAGGCTTTTAGCAATTTGGGGCAAAACGATTTCTAGCGCAGCCTATTCTGTGTTCAGATTCCTTATCTCTTAAATAAAATACACGTTAAGTAGTATTTTGATCTCAACTTGCATGAGACTTATTGATAACACCTTCCACAGTCGATGTTTGAGTTTGTTTGATAATTCAAAACTGCCCTTATACATATTCTTTTTCTAAGAAGACATTTTTTAAATTTCTCTTTTTGGTCACCCTCAATCAAATGTTTTTAATTAACTGTTCATTATACTGTAATGGGCACGTCTCCCCTGCCTTCGCTATGTTATCCAATTCCATACTTCCCAACTATTTAACCCTTTCGTATTTAGGTCATATATGAAAATAATGACTTGCTCTCATATATCTTTTTATCTATACTTTTATCTTGTATTTATATGTTGTCTTATGGGAGCGTACATCGATTTTAATTTTATGAGACTATGTGAAAAGTGAGAGTGCATTTAATTGCGCTGAATCCTACTCAATTATCTTTTTCACAAAGTTTTCCTTCCTTTTATTAAGAGGAAATTAAGACTAAAATCCACTATTACTCTTATGGAAGATGCGTTGTAGCGATATAAGTATGCTTAATAAACGAACTGGGCGGGGAAAATAACATTTTGATTGCTCATGATAGCCCAGAGCTAAGATTTATCTTTGATCAATCTCTACGATTACGATTATGAGTTGAATTCTGTGATCAAAATACTGTAAAGGCCCAATCTTAAATATCGAGTTCTCTTGCATCATAAGTAATATTTTATGATCCATAATCGTACAAGACTTGGACATGTCTCACTATTACTTTTTTTCCAATTTACCAGTAAGATCTAGGATGAGTGTGTCCTTGGAAATGTTATCCCTGATTTTTATAATCAAGTTGGCTTGATTAAGGACTTCAAGCATGATAGAAAAGGAAACGTTTTGTCAAGTAGCGGATGTCCACTTTAATGTCCATTACGAGAAGTGCATTCTGTTTGAAGCTATATATTTTCTACATTTGCAAAATCTATTTCCATATAAAACGTCTCGATTTCGAAGCACGAGAATTATTCAGTTTTATTTCCACAACTGTGTTTTGGATTCTTTTTTTTTTCTAAAATGTTGACTTATTTTCAATCATGCCAGATGATCCGCATTCACGCAGAGCGTTCGGCCAAGTAGCAGTGTTTTATAATTTGTCGTTTTTTATCGTAAAAATCCGAACGTCCGAATCTCAAATAATAATAACATTAAAATAAAGGAAACATGGCCATTCCTATTAAATAAATCATTTGTTTTTACAAACATATGTACATGAAATCAAGATAGGCAAAAAGGAGTAAAAAACAATTTACTTCAGTTACACTTTGGTTAGTTGGTCCACAGAAACAAATCTGTGGTTTAGTAATGACCTTTAGTAGCTTGTTCCTAGTATATGTCTGTGGCTGAGAAAAGAATTTGATCGGCAACGAAGATCCATTGACCGTCCCTGCTCTTGTTGTTGGGGATGATTCGTTTCAATTGGCCGACACAGGTTTCTTCCAGCACAGTCTGTTGGGCTCCGGCTGAAAAACTATGTGGCCAAGTCTTCTCTTGTTTTCGGACGGTGTCGAGGAGGTTGAATCTCTGCTACTCAGTATCGGAATCTGTGGGGTTTTCTAAGATTTTTATCTCGAAAATAGTCTAGACAAATATAGGATTTGGGATTTCTGTGATTGGTCAAATGTTTCAGATAGTGCTCTAAATGTATACCTAACAGACACATTTATTTAAATAGTGTGAGGAATTTTTGGTATACTTGTAAATACTGTCTGTTAATGAGTATCCAATACATTTTTGGCGTGTTTTAATAGGGTATGTGTGGTATGTAATTATGTTCGGAATAGGGTTTATTTCATTTAGCGATATCTAAAATCTACACAGGTGCTGGCTCAAGGAGGATTATTAGAGTTTTACTAAACAGCAATACTAAATAATGAGGTTATCTAGTACTACATATAATTTAAATTTATTTGAGTTGTTAAATTGGTCTTTCGTTTTTGTTCAAATCCGACATCAAGTTTTTTTACTAAAGTCCTACGGAAAAGTCTAAATAATAGGCAGAAACAAGCAAACATTTTAATATTACACGTATGTTTTTATATATTTCTCTAGTAGAATCATTAGGATTTTCAAGACTGCCAAAGGATAAGATATTTAAATATATGACAGCATTTAACAAAGAAAAACATGAAGTGTGTTTCCTGTTTTGTGCACATCGTGTAGATTCATTTGAATTTTCTGTTCTCCCAATTAGAGAGCTTAGAAAATTTGTCTCTGATAGGACAGAAGGAAAGATGGACGGAAGAAAGCAGCGCATGACCTAACTAGCTAGTAAAATTGGCTGGCAGATAAGTGATTAGTTCATATTCAAAAAGTCAGTTTATTAAAAGCTCCAAAGGATGGGAAATTTTGTAGCGACAACCGATGTCTTGAAGGGACAGGGCACAATGAAGAAAAACGATTCAACCAAATACGCGTTCTTATTTCTTTTTTTTAGTTCCAAATATTTCAAAAGTTTTCTTTTAACTGACATCCATCAAACATGGAACGTGGAACTAGAACAGTCTACCCCAGTGATCGAAATAAAGGGTTCAGCTCGAAATTCCAACCACCTGAAGAAGGCCGGAGCGTACAACGTTGTGACAAATATGGCGACAAAGATGAGGACAATAGTCCGACTAATGTAAATACTGTACATAATACCTCATCTCAGAAATATAGACATACTCTGAGTTTTCTTTTAGTTTATTTCTTAGCATTCGCCAAATTCTAAACTCCTATTCCAGTCTTTTTCAGCTACTCTTTTTAATTTTAAATCCATTCTGTCAATCTGAAGTTGCTTTCATTAAACAGGCTTGACTTAATTACTATTCTTTACTCCGTTGTCCATCTCATAAGATTTCGTGTTGAAGCACCATTACTAAAATCTCCTTAGTCCATTTCCTTCATTACCTTTATTTTCTTAAATTCCTTCCATCATTCATTCATTGTCTATTTGTTTCCTTTTACTTATTCCCTTTTATTTGACACGAATGTTCATTTTTACACTCTAAAATTTTCTGTTCTGATAAACACCTTGTTTTCTATCATGTTTTTTTCGTTTTAAATTATGACACAAATATATTATTCACCATCTCTCACTTACGTCTCTGTCGATGGGTAGAGTGCGCTCAGAGGCGGCTCCGTCAAATGACAGTCGCAAATTATGCTGAGATGTGCCCAGCCCTGAGGAAAAGCTGCCCTAGGCCTCGCACTCATCGCATCAGAGAGAGGGATTGGCGCTCGCAACGAGGTCAGCGCAAACGACTATTACGGGTGCTCGGGCAATTTTTGTTCCTAACCCGTATGTACGCACTCGGACTCCCCATATTAAACCGGCCTTGTTCACAACACTACCTCGTGGGGTGTTGTTAAATACAAATTATTACACCTGATTTTTTAAAATATCTTGTTCTATGATTATCACATCATATTTACAAACAATATTCAAAATGTTTCCTCTTTTTTGTAATATAGAATGATATATTTGCAGATTCTTAACCTATTGCAATCATTGTTTCATTCAACATTACTTTTAAGGTTACTATACAGTCAAACAGCCTGAGAAATTATTTTTTCTTATGAAAAAATAAAACAAAAACAAAACAAGAAACTCATAATTTTTTTGAGCTCAGAGTTCGATATTACACATTTGAACAGATAATTGTTTTTACAGTGTTAATCTGATTAAAAAAAAACGAAGCAAAACTGTACAATTCCATGCAAATTACAGTGTCTACTTAAGTGCAGTTCACTTTTATTCGGCTTAGTATTTTTTTCTTACCTTTCCAACTGTCTACATTAGCATTCAGTGCATCTAATCGTCAACTAAGAATTTAGCTAAGAGAACATTGTTAAAAATTCTTTCCACACAAGCGTCAGATTTCGAATTTGTTTCTTTTTTCTATTGCAATTACAGTCGATTTCTGAGGTAAAAAAATCTAAAGCAAGGAATAAAGATGGAAGCACACGTATTTCTTTTTTATAGATTTTTTTTTTATCATTTCACCCAAAGTAAGGCGGGAATTCCACTAGTACGCAGTGGGTTACATGGAATGAAATTGAAAAAGAAAAATGGGGATAGGGAGGATTGAGGAAAGGACAAAAGATGAATGGGTTCCAAGAAGAAAAAAGATGGTGATTTATGTTGCATATAAAATTTTGAAGATTGGAATTATCCGGGAAGCAAGTAAAGGGAATGGAGTGCCACACGTAGGATTTGCGAGAAAAACTGAGTAGAAGTGCCGCATTTAGTTATTTCAATATTAAATTGGATGGGTCTAGATTCTAATCTAGTAGCAGGCTAAAATTCATGTAGTCGTGACACAGGGAAAAAAAGCTCGTCGGAGTAAGTGAAATGAAATTATTTATGAAAAAGACGGACGGAAGCCACGTGACGTCGGTGAGAAAGTGTCTGATGTCAAGGTTTTACTCGTATTCAAATGTCGGAATCTGCATTCTGCGAAAACGTCAGATTTCAAATGTAATGCACTTGTTGCAACAATGATATCAAGCTTCAGAGCGAGTTATGTAACAAATAAACTGATTTTTATAAACTATAAGATGGGTGAAAATATCAACAAGCAAATTAGAATATATTTCAAAAACTGATATATGATTCAGTAAAATATTCATGATTTAATAAAAGCTAAATCCATATATCAATTTAGAAAGATATAATGTGTCATGATGGATCATCCTGTAGATGTCGAAATAAACAAGAATTTTTATTTTGCTATCACTTCATTTAAAGGTGTTTATGAATTATTCTGTAATACCGTACACGTGCAAAAGTCTTTATCAGCACAAACCTCAAAGATTTGGCTTTCATTGACAGATGTGTCCGATATTATCGTTGGTATTATTATGTCCATTGATTGTGCTTATTTTATACTCATGGTAGTTTCATTCCAAGACTTTATTATATGAAAATGTGGATAGCTAGCATCGTGATTATTCCATTCTTTTTAAATATGTGTAACGGGCCATGTGTTTCTACGCGTTGTGAAATGAACACGTGTATCTCCTGAAATAAGGCCCACAACAAATATGTCTGAATGAGTCCACCGAAAAGAAATGTAAAATAAAATGTGAAGAAAACAACGAAGACCGGTATATATAGCTGAAAAGTGAAAGAAGAAGGGGAGGGAAAAAAATCGTCAAGCATTTATAAAACTCGAGATCGTCGGCGAGTAACGGTTTGGAAATTTAGGAAATTAAGGAGGAGATAACTCCGATAAATGTATAAGCTATTTGGATTTTTGAAAGTCGGCAATATATATATATATATATATATATATATATATATATATATATATATATATATATATATATATATATATGTGTGTGTGTGTGTGTGTATTAAAACACATTTGATTTAGTAGGACTAGTATGTCGTTCGTGATGAACGATCGTCTTGTTGAAGAAATAGAAATAATTTGTTGGCGGCTATTTAAATCATTGCTTGAATACCTATGCGGCTTTATAGGGATCTAGAAACGAGATTCTCCTAATTCATGAAATCAACATGAATGTCTAAATCTAATGAGACAATTTTAAAAAAAAGTTACTCGAATTTTCAATTTAAAAATATTTAAATTGAAATATATGTCATTGAGAATATTTGAGGAATATAGGCATTTATTCTGAAAAGTCAACACAATTCCGTTTCCAGTAATTTATGAAGGACTCAGAATTTATTTTGGAATCCCCATTTGATTGGGACGACATGTTTTCAGTGTCCCAGTATAAAAACCGTTTCATGTTAACTCTTGAATATATATATATATATATATATTATATATATATATATATATATATATATATATATATATATATATATATATACTTTTTAGACACTGCATTTCTTTGAATGCTTTGGAAATACTTTTCAACAAACGCAGCTGTTATCGAGAACGTTTCACTATTTGCCAAGTTCTAAACATGGATCAAATCGATATTATTTAATTTCGTACACACACACACGCACGCGCGCGCGCACGTCTGTGTTTGCCACGCACAAGTGGATTTCTATTCTTGTTTAGTGTGACTGTTCTCCCAGTCCCAGTAATCTATCTAAAAATATTTCACACCAAAGGTAAAAAATAAAATTATTTTCACACAATTATTTTATTTTTATATTTGAGGGACAGGAAAATGTATTAAAAAACGACATAGCTAAATCGACTTGTGTCTATTCTAGTTGTCATTCAAAAATAATTTAGTATAGTTATTCGGTGCGAAAACTGACGGGGTTTTGTTTTATAGAATTTAGGCACACTTTATTTAATTCGAATGTATTACATTAGAATAATATATTTGACTGTTGACAATTTGAACGCCTTCAACAACCAGTTCAATACGTTTCAATTTCAAGTTCTTGATTGCTGGTACAAAATATTCTGATAAAAAATGACTATGCTCATAATTTTCTTACATATAACAAACTGTTAGTAAATGAAATTGAATTTTAAGGGGTTGCTCAACCTCATTAAGTACACATCGAAAGTATTTAATGCATAGTTCCAAAATTAAGATGAAAATTATTCTCTGTGAGAAAATCAATTTTGTTTCTATTTTGTAATAAGAACCTTTATTTTACATGAATATGTTTTCATTGCTCTCTCCTAAACTAGTGGTTCCCAAAAACTTTTTCTCTAGGCCACATATTCGGAATGAAAATTTGCTCGTGCCTCTCCAAATTTTATGTGATAAATATTATATTAAAAAAAAAACAGACATATTTTAAATTTTGAAATCTTATTCATTTTTGTCATATACGTTTTTGAAACTGATTTTAATCTTTGATAGTTTTTCAATCTAACCTCTTCGGTCATGCCTATAAGGCACTCTCCCCCCCATGTTCATGTGTGGTGTTTGGAAGAATACGAGTAACAGCTAGAGAAATACATTAGGTAATGTAAACCCACAGAAAATAGAGTTTCTGGGTCAAGCCTCTACATTTCCTTTTATCTGGTTTTTAAAAGTATTGTCTGGATAAATTTAAACCATTTTGTAAAATTAAACAATTTGTAATTTCGGTCTGATGACATAAGTATTAAAAACATAATTGTCGAAATATATTAGAATTTATATTCGAGTTTTCGATGATGCGTTAAATTTTTACTTTGATACGAACCTAATAGTTGTATTTAACAATAGATGAGGAATGCCGAATTCAAAGAACATTTCAGTAGATGATTTACACAGTTAATCGCCGAGAATGGTTTTCGGTTAATTTGGATAATATCGACTTAGTGTTTTTGTTTCTCTGTTAGAAAACGAAATAAATTGTTCTTTTAAACATCGTTTATTATGAATTAAAATCGTTACCAGAAAAGCATCTTCAAAGACTCAACTCCTTCAATTATGGAAAATTCATTTTTGCAATTTGATACTTTGTGCTTGTTTATTTCTCAGTCATTTGATTTAGTCATAAAATGTATACACAACATTGTTTTTCTTTTCATTTTTACTGTTAGAATTTACGAGCTATCCAACATGGAATTGACAGGCATATATATATATATATATATATATATATATATATATATATATATATATATATATATATATATATATATGCTCTTCAAGTAAAATTGAATTGAGTTCTTTCAGCCGATGGCGTATTTCATATAGAGAAAATCGTTAAAATCCCCTTCCTTCCCTGCCGTGCGAGTATGGCCTAAAGGTAAGAGATCTGTCTCATGTCAAATGTATCTCTCTCTCTCTCTATATATATATATATATAATCAGAGAGAAAGAGAGAGATAGTGCCTGTGTGTACGAATGGATTTTGAAAAGTTCTCTGAACAAACTTATTCCTTGAAACTTGTTTTATTTTGCAAAAAATGATCAATCGGATAACTTTCAAGCTCTCAACCTCGTAAGGGATTTTCATGCTGATAATTTTGAAATTATTTTCATAGCTTGTAAATTATTAGTGTCTTTTAATTTTCATTGTAACGAACAAGAGATAATGCGCACAGCAACAGTACCTTCATTTATATAAAAACATGCACAACATAAAACATATTAATATACAAGGTAACCAAAAAAGTTCTGTCCGTTTTTAAAGTAAAAAAAAGAAAAAGCTTCACATTATGTGTAGCTTATATTTAGTCTTCGAAGTAATCGCCATCGGAATCCAGCACCTTCTGCCGACGTGTCTCCAGCTGTTCAATGCCCTTGCTGTAGAACTTGGGGTGGGGTGACGCAAAGAAGTCCGTGAGGGCTTTGCACAAGTCTGCTTCATTGGTGGAGGATTTCCCACGAAGATGATTATCCAAGGAGTGGAAGAGGTGGTAATAGATGGCGCAAGGTCAGGTGAATAAGGTGGATGGCACAAAATCTCCCACCCAAGTTGCTGTATGGTATCTCTGACCACTCGCGTGACATGCGGCCTGGCGTTGTCATGGAGGAAAAGCACACCTTTGCGATTCACCAGTGCTGGCTCCTTCTGGCGCAATGACTGTTGCACACGTTTCAATTGCTGCGAGTATAGTTTGGCCCGTTGGTAGCAGTTCATATTGAAACTCTTGATGACCTGTCCACCAGACACAAAGCATAATCTTGCGTGGGTGCATAGGCGGTCTTGCGGTGTGAGGGACAGCATCCTGAGAACACAACATATGTCGGGAACTCTTAGGAGTTTCGTACAGAACCCAATTTTCATCACTGGTAAGCACTCGATTGAATAAGGCTGCGGTACTGTGGCGAGAAAGCAGCGATACGCAGGCTGCCACTCGTTGTCCCTTGTTGACGTCCAACAGCGTTTGCGGAACCCACTTGCTCAGTTTGTACATTTTACGTAGGCGGTGCAGGTGAAGTCTAACTGTTTTATCGGAAACGTTGAACTGTCTTGAAAGTTCGCCACACGTTAGACTACTGTCCTCTTCAATGGCCGCCTTCAGGACACAGTCATCCAAGACCTGTGGTCGTCCACTCCGAGGCTCATCCTAGAGAGACAAATCACCCGACTTGAAATTTTGAAACCAACGCCTTGCAGTACGTTCATCCACAACACTATCGCCAAAACCTTGACATATGCGGCGACATGATGTAGCTGCTGATAAGCCCACTTTGAAGTCGTAAAGGAAACAGCCCCGAACGAGATCTCTAGACACTTCCATCCTTCTCAAAGCTGTCCGGCTTATAACTGATGGCCGAACACGGTGCGCGTGTTTTTTATAACGTCTGATGTTCCTACTACCGGCTGTCCGAATTTGAAAACAATTGCTACACGCATTTCAGATATATTTCAACTTCATTCAATGACTAATCAAAAACCGGACAGATCTTTTTTGGTTACCTTGTAGTTTAAATCATATCAACCATTTTAATCCAATCGTTATATATTTTGTAAAATCACAGACACACACAAACACACACACACACACACATATATATATATATATATATATATATATATCGCTGGACACTCGTATTCGAGAATAGCTATCTACTAGTGTGGCTAGAGAACACTATGGGTTATACTGGAATTATGGTGACCAAACAGTACTTACACTTTCTGAGAAAAACGTTGTTATCTAGCGTGATCAAACGTCTGATCAAGGCTAGCACGCTCAAACCATCGTTCATGATATATTTAACTTTTTGCTAGTACAGCTACCGACGGTCCCAAGAGCACCGCCTGCCCAAATTCACACACAAGGTATGGGTCAACCTGTGATATATTTTTCATGCACATTCCAATAATATCGAACTATGGGATCGACCCATCTAGGCCGATAACTTACGGAAGTCTCCTTCATGACAAATCGACCATGTTGATTGAGTTTCGGGTTCTCATGTCAGAAAGCGAACGTTTTAACCACCCGGCCAACTACCCATATATATATATATATATATATATATATATATATATATATTAACATGTGGACTTTTAGTGTGCAACGAATTTGACATAGGCATTTATTATATCATTATAATATATAGAATAAGAATTCTTAAATTGATGGTGCTTCAAAATTTACTTGCCGTTGTTAGTGTCAGAAAACGAAAGTATAAGCGGAAATAGTTTAACAATAATGGCAAACTCAACTAAATAAGAACGACATTTTGTATTAGTCGCTCGATTTGTCATGGCCAATCAGCATCAGTTTGAATGTGTTATGCAATTGAATATATACAGTCATGGAGACAGCCCAATGATTTGATTTTTAGATTACTTTGGTGTTAGGTGTCGAAACCGATCACAGCCAATTTTGTAAAAGAGTTTCAAAATGGCGGAAGTAATGACATGCAGACAAAAACACACACATATGTTGGAATAAACACATAAGGAATGGAAGTAAACTAATAAGTAAAGATGGCATGTTAAAACGAATACAATCTAAACCTATAATGAAAGAATTTGAAAAATAAAATGTTAAATCTCTAAAATATACTCAGGAAAAAAAATAAGATTGAAGTGAGTGTAATATTGAAAAGACAAAAATCTTTTGTAAGGAAAGTAAAACAGAAGAAAACTGAAACACTTTAAAGAATTAATATATGAAAAGCGTGAAGAACACATTTTAATATGATTAAAAGGACATCATGTACAAACTTTAATTTCCATTATCTAGATACACCACTAGCCAATAATTGAAGTGTCATCACTTAAATTATTGAAATCCCTATAAGTTTGCTAATCTCTTTTGTTGTAGGGATTTCTTGCATGTAAGAGAGGTCACTTCAAAGATTGACTTTTGTCCATTCAACAACAAATTATGCACAGATAATAACTTCGCTAATTATTACATTATCGCCGTGCAAGTGTTACCATATTTTACGCCGGAAACATGAAAATGGAATTGTGAACTGTATCGCAGCACTTCAAATTCTACTCAAGAATTCATATCTCCATTTGTTTTACGAACGCACAGTGACCGGTGTTCGAAACAGCACAACCGGGCAATTCTATTTGGTCACTGGTTCAAGCCGATAAATTTTCAGTGTAGCATCAAACAGACGCACATACATGTTTAGTAGTAATTATATTTGATTACCATGTGGTGTTATTTTATTTATCACAAAACATAGCAAGTTTGACATATCATGAATATGTATCCTGATTTGGCTTACTTTTGTGAAGAAATTCGAGGTATTCTGCTGTACCTAGATTTCATCTCGTAGTTCAGAATTTTATCTTAAATCATCAGTTATAAGATATTAAATAATTTTACACATTCATCTTCAAATTTTCTTGTTTGATTATAAGTGTTTGAGAACGTTTACATAAGGATTTCAATCCATTTACAAATAAATGCATTTTAAGGACAACTTATACAGTGGAGTAATGGATAGCGGCTCGGATTGAGGAATCGGAGAGCCGACTTCAAATTCCATTGTATTCACTTACGTGCTAATACCCTCGGCGAAGTTATGAATCCATTTCGTCTCCCCCAGCTATTGTTAAATAGCAGGGGGAGACGTGTTCTATAGACTTGGATGGCAACTGGTCTACCGCAGAAACAACGGGCAACTTACTGCGGGAAAAAATCTGACACGTCAGTCACGTATC
This sequence comes from Acanthosepion esculentum, assembly GCA_964036315.1. Classification (NCBI taxonomy): domain Eukaryota; kingdom Metazoa; phylum Mollusca; class Cephalopoda; order Sepiida; family Sepiidae; genus Acanthosepion; species Acanthosepion esculentum. Next base: position 36,683,089 of record OZ038482.1, on the reverse strand, counting down.
GAAAGATACATGATCGCATAAGCGTGTATCATGCCTGGCATTTAAAAAAAAAGAAAATCTGGTACCATTGATATTGTTGTACATATTATTTCGACACATATCTTCGCTGTGAGTGCTGTCAATTATAGAATCTTCTTTACTCCTTTTTCCGATAAGCCGGAACAAGCTCAACACAAATTATTTTTCTTTGCACTAAAGTTGATCAATTTCGCATTTGAAATTAAAACAAGCACTGCATGACTTCATACGAAACCGAATTGCCAACTTCAATATTTTTACATGGTTCATAGAGAATTCATTGAAATTTAGGAATTTTTTTCTAGAGTTGAACAAGGTAAATGAAAACGGCAAACATTGAGGACCTCAATATATACATCTCCGCACACAAAGAGACCAGATCTGATCAACATATGTCTGCACTGGTGCTATAAAAAGCACAACGCATACATCGCCTGTGGAACTCTCTTCCTTATTCCTGTTTCCCTGACAAATACAATCTCCAACTATTTAAGTGTAACGTCAATCGATATCTCCAGTTGCCTTGATCTATCCACTTCCCTTCTCCACATCCTTTCACCTTTCATTCCTATCTGCTCTTGCTCCAAATCTTCTATAACCCCTTTGCCTTGATCGATCCACTATCTTTCTCCACATCCTCTCCTTTACCACTCCTATCTGCTCTTCCTCCAAACCTTCTATTACCCCTTGCGTGCGAGTGGCCTCCAGCCTTGCTTGGGGTGATAAGCTTAAAACAAAAAAAATATTCGTCATTTAATCTCCTTCGAAATAGACTTCTGAAGAAAACACTTTAACCATCGTCGTTTCAATTCATGGAATCGTTCTTGGAACTTGCTTTTTTGTCTGACATTGCAAGAAGCTGCCTCACCACTTTCTCTTGGATTTCCTTGACATCTTGAAATCATGTTCCTTTCAAGTGGGATTTGATTTCTGCGGGGGAAAATGTCGCAAGGGGTGTTATCTGGGGAATATTGTGATTCAAGAACATGAGTAATGGACAAAAGCTGCTACACAAGCCATAGTCTCTTTGTGCTGCTGTTAGACAACCACACTCGACAATAATTTCCTTCAAATTCCTGCGATAAACAATCGGATAGAGTAAGAAATTCATAACTTAGTGACAGTACACGACGTAGTTCAATAGCAATATGTGAAAAGTGGATTCACTCTGAGTATTTTAGCTCCATTACCATAGCTACAGTAACGATATATTTTGATCAGGTCACGCGCACACACACACGCCCGCACTTAATGGTTGTTGACTGCGAGTATAACTATTTGAGTCTATACCTGCAATTCAAAATTGTCTACTTTTTTCTTTTGTTCTTATCGAATAGAATATATTGACTAGAATTATATTTTAAACAATTTGTTGTTTAGATAAATGATTATATTTAAACATTCAAGAGTTTTTATTTAAAAATCCTAAATTATTTTCTCGAGATTTATCTTTTTTCTTCATTACATACAGTGTTGTGCGATAAAAGTGACTCACCTGATTTTTTTTACTAAATCTTCTCTTTTCCGATTAAACGAAAGTTGAGCTAAATTCAAAGGATAAGCGATCTAAAATCTGAAGAATAAGCTTTGAAAGCTCTTTGAATTTAGCAGTAAGTACTGTCAAGCACTCGTTCAGTGTAATGTTCTGGGGATGCTTTTCTTTTCATGGAACTGGTTTCTTAAAACCTATTGAAGAACCCTCAGGTGCGAGCAGTACAAGAGAATTTTAGAGTCTTGTCTGCTCCCTTCTGCTGAAAGGGAGCAAATCGACCCCACCAAGCTCATTTTTATGCAGGATAATTCTCCCTGTCAGAAAGAAAAATTGATGAAGGAATACTTTGATGAGAAGCAGGTGCGTGTTATGACATGGCCGCCCCAATCTCCTGACCCCAACCCCATAGAAAACTTATGGAGCATTACAAAATACAGGCTCTCGAGAAAGCAGTTGAGCAACAAAGAGGATTTGATGGTGAATTTCATATCCGAATGGAATTCAATGCTTGTAGATGAAATTTGCAAGAACCTAATCAAGTCAATGCCAAAAAGGGTTGAAAAGGTTATTCAAAATAAAGGAGGACCCATAGATTATTCAATATTTCGAACTATATTACCTATTATAAATAAATTATACATCTACTATTGTTTATTTAAAAATGTTCGGTTATATTTCTATTGATTACTAGTTGCAAGAAATAAGTGAGTCACTTTTTTTGCAAATATTTTTTCCGTAAATCTCATTTATATCCAAAATTATAATTATCAATGGAATACCTTAGGGAGAGTAAACTTTTTCACTAGGTGGTCGGGAAGGGGTCTTTATATTAGTAAGATTAAAAATTAGTTTGACCCCAAAAACAATAGGCGAAAAAAATTTTAAGTAAAAAAATCAGGTGAGTCACTTTTATCGAACTGCCATGTACTCCTCCTGAGACGCCTTTCCGTCTGCAAATTCAATAATAGAAATATATATTTTTCCTTACTCCATAATTCCTTATGCCTTTTTATATTATCTCACTCTCGATTCATTTATATATTTGCTTCTCTCGATGAAATTAATAACTCTTTGTTTAGTTCATATTTATCTCTGCTTTCGTAAATACCCTTCGTTTTATGATCTTAACATTTTAACCTAGTTAACATCGTCTAAGCGATGGTGTCAGAATTTTTAAAATGAAATTTTCTGACATATTTCCAAACTCATTTCAATCACGTGCGAATGATATGCTGGATGATTGTACGATGTTTTCCGTATCAAATGGTCTTTTCTTCGTGATTGGCCATGGTGAACACTCGTCGTCGTGAAACTAACCATGAAATAGGTGTTCAACGAAAAACAAGTTCGCTAAACGGCCGAGTATTCATTTTTCAGGATCTGAACTAGAGACATTCAGATTTACATGTAGAATTTGATGCACGTATGTTGTAAAGATTGCGAATCCGATTCAATTCTACGTTGCAAATTAGTGTGTAATCATTAAAATAAATAGGGATTTTATGTTGTACTAGGTAGGTTTAATATCAAAACTTTGGCTGAGTAGATATTCTTCGTTGAAAGATGCAATAAAAGTATCTAGGGACTTGTGGAATAGTGATACCCACACGTATCACATTACAAACTATATTATTATTAAATATCATGCACAGAGATATCTACTCATTGCTATTTGTGAATGTTACGTGTCTACTTTAGCTTGGCTTACGTTTACAGAATACAATTTTCTAATGTTCATTTACCTGCCTTTTTTTTATTAGTCTGAATGTATTTGACACTACAAATAGTTGACCAGGTTATCTCAAGTGTTATAAAGGTTTTTTTTGTTACATTTGTTAGCACTTTCACTATTTGTATTTTCAGTTCCTACATTTCTTTTAGCATTTTTTAGTTGTCTCTCTTTAGCTGACGGGGATAATTTCCCTAATGAACATCCTTATCTCGAAGTCATCAGATTCGCACTTTATCTTATTTATTTTTTCTTGAGATGAGAATCTGTGGGAAAATTATTTCTTCATGGTCTTTATTTTATTTTTTATTACAATTTGAGTTTCATTAATTTCCTTCTCGGCGTTAGTGCTGTCACAGTTTCTTCAGCCTTTTCTTTTGCATATTTCCTTTCATTCCATGGAAAATTATGTATAAAAATTGATTAAACTGTTATAAACAAGCATGCAACTAATTTTTATCATTTATTTTCTGTGTTTCGTTTAGGTTTCTTTTCAATTTCGCCCTTTTCGTTTTTATTCTATGGTGATTTTCTATGCGAGTCTTAGATGTGTCACAAGGCCGAGTGTTTAAGGTAACCATGAGGATCGAACTCACTGCTTAGATTGTAATTGTTCTATCGGGACAAACTTGCTATTACATCACGTCGAGTTGCCTTAGGTATATTC
>OZ038482.1:36621683-36674183 GCA_964036315.1 Acanthosepion esculentum | reverse complement strand
TATTTCCTTCACAATCGTACTAAAAAGACATATCATATTTTTGTTAACCGTTTCACCACAAGCAAGGCGGGAAACCACTAGCACGCATGGGTTACAGAGAGATGGGGCGTGAGGAAAAACGAGTGATAGAGGAAATGATGAAGAGAAGGATAGTGTATTGATCAAGGAATCTGGAGACGTTGATTGACATTACATTTGAATAGTTGGAGATTGTAGCTATCAGGGAAACAAGAAATGGGGAGGGGATCCACAAGGGAGAAGTGCGAGACATGAAGCTAATGGAGTAGAAATGACGGCTACATGTAACAGTTTCCACAGTGAAGGGGTGAGAGCGAGATGTCAGTCTAGTTGAACGCTTAAATTCATGAAGTCTGGGAACCAGCGAATGTATCTCATCAGAGCATTTACCATGAATTATTTTTGTAAAAAGAAAATTACAGAGTGAGGTGGCGGCACGTCTGTGAAAGAGCGAATGCAGACGAGATTCTAGATCAGCGCCAACTACATTGCATATCCGTCTCTGGATTTTATCAAGGACCTTGAAACAAACAGAAGGGGCTCCAGACGATATATGGCAGTAATACTCCATGCAAGAGGGAATGGTTGATTTGTAGATTTGAAGGATCGACCACGGCGAGAATAATTTCCTGGCACAGTACAGGGAGCCAATTTCCTTGCGAATATATTATGAAAGTTTTAAATAATAGTTCCATTTTTTTACTTACATCGAAGGAAAACGAGAACTTGGTATATCCATATATGTACTAGCAAATATACTTGCCATTACATAGTCTTTTCACATTCTTAGATATGTTTTACGAGCTAATTTTAAGTAGGAATTGCATAGATGTAATGTCTGATACTTGTTTACTTATATTTCCGTTATTTTTCGTTTGGTCATTAAACAAAATACAAAAAGTTTCAAAAATAAATAGACCCCCCCACCGCCAAATTTGAAAACCAAAGATAATCAAGCATGTAGAGTTTGGAAAATATTATTTAATGATAGTGTCAATTCAGACTTCGTCAAAAGCCATGCAATGATACTGAGGCTACCATAAATGGAACATGTGAGAAACGAGGGCGTTTAAAAGAGAAAACATGTCTACTTATAATCATAAACAGTCGGATTTAAATTCTGTGACAATAATGAAGATATATTGGATATCTTAACAGTGAAAATGAAACGCAGAGTAACCTAATTAAAGATTTTTCTTTTGTAAATGTTTGACGGGTTCTCGGAGAGTAATAAAAAAAAAGCTGTTTAGTGCTACATAATTTTGGAAGAGATGTAGAGCAATTATCAGCTACGTCCATAAGTGATAAATGACTCGTCACGTTAATTTACACTTCAGATGCTAACTACGGAAATCTTCGTTTTTCTTATCTTCTTCCAGCTGGCTAAGTACGGAGACCTACGTTTTTTGCATACCGCTGGTATGAGTGTCCCGTTGCGCCATCTATCGTGAAATACGGAAAATTCTAACTGTTCTATCATGCAAATTATTAGTCAGCCTCGATTTTTCTCAACGTCATGGTAGTTTCGTATCTAATTGCACTGGGCAAATGAGTAGCAGTGAAAGTGTTAAGATGAAGAAGTCTCTTGAGGCAAAGTAAATATGGCTCTGCAGTCAGATACTGAGAATAACATGGACTGAACATTTGAGTAAACGAGGAAATCTTATGAAAAATGAAATAAAACAAACACATTTCTACTTGGAACCAGAAGGAAAAAATTGAAAATTATGATACATATAATGAAGAGGGCTTGGAGAATTTGATACATTGAAGACAACAGCAAGGAGACGCAAAAAGTAGCAAACAACCAACATGGCGTATTCGATCGGCGAGAATAATTTCCACTCGAACAGCTTCTTCCAGCGATCCAATGCTCTGTGGAGAAGATACATAAAACATGTTCCCATGATCAGTACAATCTGAATCTGTTTAAGTCTTGGGTTAAAATTTACTTTCTTTCCTATCCGTACAAATTCCTCCTAAGGTATCAGTCTAACACGAATGGCCGCGGGACCTTGTACAGGACGAATCTTACTGTAAAATGAAAGAAGACTACGCAAAGCAGACTACATAGCCTGCATAACGAGCTTGAATAATTATTGGGAGGAACTGGCATTAGAAGAGATAAGAAAAAGACAAAATTTCCTAAGAGCAACAACGGACACAACGTTTTAGAAAGCAATGCTCACTCTCGTCTTGATGGGAATCGGCATATTGAAGAACAATTCCAATTCCTTTTTTTTTCATAGACACACTACAAATTGATAGTCAGATTTTCGATAATGTCGAAATATCTGTTTCGATGCAACTCAGTACGCCCTAAATATTTTAAGAATTCATATGAATCATTTTATTGATTCTTTTCGTACGTTAATGCCTACATTAACTTCTAATGAAGAAAATGAAAACATAAACAAACCATTAACTGCTACGGAACATTGTTTAAGAATCAGTTGGATTTTAATAAGATTGTGTACTTTGATCTTTCTCTAACCTTAAGTGAAACTTACAATTCCCATTAAAATCGGACATTAGTGTGTCGGTAACGATTATTTCTATTGACGTAAAGTATTCTAAATGTTGTCTCGGGAAAGGCAAGTAATGGAATGAGTTGAAATTTCCATCAGTTCGTTTCCGTCACCCGAGAATTTTCTTTATGGATGTACATCATATATTTCTATTGATGTCCGATTTCGCTTTCGTTCCGTGATATATAGTTTTATTTTGCCTCTGACGGATAGCGGCTTCAAAATTGATACGCTGGCGCTATAAAGTTCTCGTAAATGAGTCTGACATCGCAGTTTCGTTTGCCTCATTAAGGCATGTACCTTAAATCATTCAGCCATTCATAGACCAGCCTTAGTGCATAGACAGAACGTGCTAAATGTAATTCCCAGATGAAAACATTAGAAGACAATTTGCATTATTAAAGATCTAATTAGAAATTTTCCTATTTTAAAAAGGATTCTTCGTATATTAAAATAACGAGAATAGATTTGCAAGGAATATATTATTTTCAGGTAATATATGTAAATGCTATCGAAGGGGATTTGGATATAATTTATTAATTTCGTGTTAGATCAATATCCCTCATTTCACCCTGAAGAAAAATGGTGAAATTCCTCAATTGAATTTACAATGACGAAGAATACTTATTTAAATGTAGAGTGACTATGAACATATTGTAATAATTTTTAATTAGAGAAGGTTCGGTCGTCTATCGTCAGGGTGATACTAATGCCTACTACTTTTCAACTGGACTAGAGGTTTTTCCCTTGTTTTCTTCTAATATATTCTCATTTTCTTACACTTCCGATAGTCCCTTGCGACTTAGTGGCATTACCGCTCTGCTTGGGTGGAATTGATCAAAAATTTATAGCATAATTATTGTTTTAAAGGGTTAATCTTCCTGATTACTCTGATGTCAATGGCGAAATTAACCGTTTAAATTCAGTGAATCTTTTGCATTTATTGACCAAACAACATTACTGCCAGATGACATTTTTGAAATATCTTCAGAAAAAATATGCTTAAATTCAAGAAGGTTTTGTTTAAGGTAATTTGCAAAACTAACATCTTGATGTTCTCATTTTTGATTCAACATACACGAAATATTCATTATAATGGTTTCATCTGCTGGAAGTCTTCCCGTTATATTTTTTTATTGGTATAGCATCATTGTTTGATATAATTTAGCTCGGGTCTATAGGTTTGGTGAAGAATTGGCTTCGTTCAGAACAGTAAGATACTTTCGCATGAACCTATGTCATCACATTATCTGAGAATCCAGTAGAATATAACTGATAGTTTACATATTTCTAACGCCATTCGTAGCATCAATATAGCATATAACATAAACAATCATATTATTATATAATTTATTTCTTCAACATCTGTCTATATTTCTGGGTGAGATGAGGTATTGTAAATATTTCATATATAACTATATTCAACCAACGTCAGAATTAGCTGGACGCAATCTGGAATCAAATCTACAGAATATAGCCTCATTCGGAGAACAGTAAATGTTTTCCACAAAGGTCATCGAACCAATCTTCAGACACGCCAACATACAGATTGTCTAATTTTGGTTCGATTCGAAATTCAAACAAATATCACCTGAAGAAGGTGTAAACTTTGGGAAGTTGAGAGTAAAGATGAGGATGAGAGTCAAAAGAATGTACAGAGAATGAATAATTAATTTCTCTGTTCAATCTTTTTAAACGCGTAAGAGGTAGCAATCAGATAAAGGACACGGCATCATTAAGTCTAATTAGTTTGTTATGCCACCGAAAGTTACAAGGGGTAAAAGATCATTTGGAACACAATTGATTCCTTGGGGTTATTATATTCGTGTAAGCATGAATATATTACCCAGAAGATTTGTCATGGGTTTATGTTGACCATTTCTTTATTCCAGGTATTGTGTTCATATTTGCATTAATTTGAATTTTCTTCATTCCATTTGTAAAAGATTCAGTGCAAGTATCACTTTCCAGATTTGTAGATCATAATTATAGTTTACATATATGAGAGGAAAAATGCGGTCAGTTTATGATTAGGTCTCCAAGCCGCTGTACCCGTTTCAAAATTGGGTTGTATTTTTTTCAATTAGTATATTTCTATAACGTTGAAAGTCTTGTAGCATTTTACTTTTGTCAGTATAGCCTTTTGATTTTTACGTTCTTCGACTTCAAAGTGTTGCGGATGTATATTTTATCATTGTATATATTATGTATTTTTAAATATTGTAATTTAATCTCAAAACTCTAGAAACTATATTTCCATGAAAACTGGTTGATTGGTAAATGTCCTGCAAATGGGATAAATATGTTATTCGAAGGAAATGGAACGACATGCTATAACAAACCATCTTCCTCTCTCTCTCTCTCCATATATATATATATATATATATATATATATATATATATATATATATATATATATATACCGAAATAAACAAGCAGTAAAATAGTGGCTTTAAAATCATATGCGTTAAAAAGTGCTCAATTTCATGTAAGAAAAACCAACTCGGTAGAGCGATTTAACATCTTAAAAAAGATTAAAACGCTGAAGGGAATACTATCCCGGCTTTGACCGCGATGGGCAAACTTGGAGGTCAAAAATTCTGGTAGTGTTCCTTTCAGCATTTTAATCATTTTAATATATATATATATATATATATATATATATATATATATATATATATATATATATATATATATATATAAAATGATTAAAATGCTGAAAGGACCACTACCAGAATATATATATATATCTTAGATTTTTATTTAAGATATTCCGGTGAACTCACCCTTCCAAATTTTACGATATTCTTTTGTATTATTAACTGTTAAAATTTCAAAATAAATTTAAATTAACCCCAACCGTTCTAAATAACATGACTGACTTAAGGAGATGGTACTATTTCCGAGGCTCCCATATTATAGGTTTTGGGAGAAAGAAAATAGCACATGTGTGAAAAACAGAGCTTGTTTAAAAGTTGTCCGTACTGAATACTTCCCCAAAATTCACCACTAAATATTTGGTTTGAGAGCGCTTTTAGCTCACACGGAACACTATTCAACCTCTTTTTTACAGATCCTCAAATATCACAATTAAATTCTTATTTATACATTCGATCAATCCAGCGAATGGCAAACCCAAGTAGATATTTAGATATAACGATAATTTTATGCAATCAATTAAAAGCACGTAACAAAACCATAAGATTTGCTGATAGATTATTAATGAACTCGGGTTTATTTAAATATTTCGTGGGTTTACCCTTCTTTACTGCCACTAGACATTTAACCTCTGCTGGGTGGCATTTTATTAGGCACTATATAACAAAAACGACATAAACACGTTCCCTTTTAAACCCGAGATGATGGTGAAAACATGTACTTAGTTTCGCCGCCAGGGAAATCTTTTTCCACACGCAAACAGACTATTAGTCTCCACCAAGCCATGTGGCCGACACCCATGCGCTTACTCAGTGTATATATATATATATATATATATATATATATATATATATATATATATATATATATGCATGTATGTGTGAAATAATATATTTCGATGTTGTTTTTTTATTTGAGAGCAGCCATTACATTTTGCAAATGCTTTCTGTCACTATTGATAACTTGTCCGCTACAATCCCGATTTGTAGATAAAGATGATAAATTATGTTGCTTTATGACTCGTATTACTTAGATTTGTCCTTTTTATTTCTCTCAGATTAGGCTCGTTATGCTACGACTGCAGGCTGCGAGGATTAGAAACAATATAATATTCTGACAGCATTTGATATTCGATTTACCATTCTTGCTTCTTGCATGATTTTCGCAAAAGTAATATAATACCAGCACATAAGTATGATGAAAGACAACATCCAAAGTGTATGGTCTCTTCTTTTTACAGGTGAAATGACTCGATGTCAACGTAATTATGTGCAAATAGTTCCTTTCTCTCAATTCCCGATGGATGATCTCTCTTCAAGCTGCATTTCGGTCAACATTGATCTTCAAATGTATAAACGAAATATCAATCGCTAACATCTGTCTTAATTCTTGTTCATTTATTATTCTCTCTTCCTAATAATGTTTCCTTTTTCTCATATTCTCTCACGCTCTGCAAGCACTTGCTTCATATTGGCTTTATATGATGATTGATATTACATAACATCTACCAGTCCAGAGCGGTATATATATTCGACTACATTTATATTATTTTAAAATCACATTCAATAGAACATATGGTAAATGTGATAAAAAAACGTAGATGTATATCTGTGTTACTTTAAGAAAACGAATAGTCTAACATTTAATTACATGCAATTACGCTTCTCACTGTCCGGATTTGTATCAGACTTGTATATTATTGAACAACCTACATTTCTTATTAATATTCCCTTAATTCAACTACCTTAAGGGAATATTTGCCATCACTCTATAATTAAAGTTTTTATTATTTAGACAGTATTCAAACTCGAACATTAAACTTATCCTCAAATGAATTCAATTTCTGGAACACGGAAGTTAATTTTATCCGTTTTCGTGTACAATTTATCAAGGTTTAACGGCTTGCGCTTTTGACATAATTTCCAAGTATAAAGCGTGGAATGATGAAAATAATTGTGCAGTTATTTGAATACAATTTATAAATAGTCACATTCTATTTTCATTATACATTCTGTTTATATGGAGGCACGGAAATCGGTGATATATCTATGTAGGTATCTATATATATATATATATATATATATATATATATGTGTGTAGATATATATATATATATATATATATATATATATATATATATGTGTGTGTGTATGCATATATATGTGTGTAGATATATATATATATATATATATATGTGTGTGTGTGTGTGTATGCATATATATGTCTGTAGATATATATATATATATATATATATATATATATATATACCATTGTGACAAACATCAAGCGGTCAATAAAAACAGCCGGTTACCCTATCCATTCCGTCTGAATCCACCGATTATATACGAACTTTTTCAAAATAGTTATTGACGGCGTTATGACGAAGATAGAAGCTGAGGCAAAAGTGAAGGCAAACAGGAAAAGGATTATTCGTAACTGAATAAATGAGATACTAAGTACAGCTTATTTCTTTTTCATTCTCCAAAATGAAAACGAAATATCAACGAGGAAATTGACAAGTACTTCACAACGAATCCGAGCCAAATATTGAACAGTTCTAATGAGTGCTTTCCGTCTTATTCGTTTCTGGCATTCAATAGTGGAAATGAAGTACGGCTTTCCGTCGGACCCTCTGCTCGATAATCACGCTGATTTCTGGCGGATATATACCAGGAAGTCAGGTACATTTCAGAGGAGAAATGTGAGAAATTGATATTGAATATAAATGCATTGCTATGTGCTGCGAAATAATATATTGTAGGTGAAAAGTGGAATAGTTTGAAAATGAAATAAAAATGTCATCAATGATACCCTTTCATAAAATATCGTTATTGTGTGAATTTTGATAATTTAAGTGTAATTTTCTTTTTTATATACAACTAATCAAACTATTGTCAAGTAGATTAACAACGTTTTGTTTAACATAACTACATTTTCGTCATTGACGGAAACCATTTTTCAAAATAATGGTAATTCTTTATAGAGACATGTTTGGAATTCATTAACTGAGAAGCCAGTACTTCTGTAGGTTGAAATTTATAAAATATTTCCAGTAAAACAATTTTTCAGAAAAATAGTTTCCTCACTTTCTCTTGCTCTTGTCTCTCTTTCCATTATTGATGGGAGGTTTCCTTCCGAACGTTTTGTTTGAAGATATGCGGAATGCCAACATCTTGATTATGTCATTAGTTTCACTACGATTTAAAAGTGCTATCCATTTTAGTTGTTAGTGTTAAAAGTCCTCAAGTGATGTTATTTGATAGATTCCTTTGAGATTCTGTAGCGCGGAGACCATAATATTGGAAGAAATCTGGTTTTCGCCTAGTCTCACAAGTTTTTGTCGCTTAAAGCCAGGTTTAAATATTGCTCTGAGAAAGCTGTTGTCTATTTATCCTACTGTGTTTGTCTCAACCGTTTTTTAGTTCGCGCGAGGGTTACGCTATGCCAATACCTCATAAATAAACTATTCAATTTCGATCGCGCAGAAAGAGTAGAAAAATGCTACTTGGTATCAGTGAGAAAACAAAAGAAAAAGAAAGAAAAGATAGAAGTGGAGAGAGGAAATCAGATTAAGCTGATGTGAAAAGATAATGAATTTTGATCTAGTCAAAAAGCCGAGAAGCGATGGTATTTTCCTGACCCACTTACTTAGGATGCGGCAGAAGGTGAGTTTAATATGGGGATTCGAGTTCGTGCCCGTGGCCAGTTCCCAAAACCAGACCCAGCAACCGTCAGTTGCGACGCCATCGTTATTACAACCGAAACCTCCTCTTTAGGTACAACCGCAGGAAACGAATACTACACTTTGATCACAGTCAAAACCCGGAGAAGCAATGGCGTCTGCGATAACAGCACCATTTTTCAGATTCATTGTGCCAAACAACGAAAACAAAGTAAGGCAATGGTATAGAATTCAGTCACCATAAATAAATCTGCTGAACTATTTTCTTTTACAAATTATTATTAAGATAAGTGTTACTAAGACGTGGATTTAGCTAGTAATCATTATAAGTACTGATTATAAAGCAGTTTTCATGTGTTGCTTTACCTGGCTTATTCGATGTAATAACTGTAATTGTGACACCATTACATTTATGATGCATCATTAAGAGAATATTAATATCATCGGATATATTCATATTCATTTTTATCTCAACCGACGCCTCATATCGACCAACACCAATTCATGCATCTTTATTTTTGCAATACGATATATTTACAAAGTCTAGCTCTCATTTTGTAAGTTGAAATAGAGGAAGCCGAGTATGTAATAGCACGATGTTGATCTCTTGGAAGATAAATGGCTACTCATATTAATGATATTGTATATTTTAGTTTTTGTTTTTCGGAGAGGAAATCTATTCGAAAGCTTTCACATCGAAGGTTAAGTGCTTCGCAAATACTGATGACCTACTCTCCAGTTTCTTGAAATTGACTTGTAAAATCAATTTCAGTCGGAGACAGAAACGTATGGCCTATTGAATTTTGCCCTTTCGATGTTTCTGTCATTTATATTACTGGTCAGATTTCAGGATTTACTTTGATTTATTTTTATATATTCAGCAGATAATAAAACTTCTTAAATAACATTCAGTTTATTTTTAAATTTGCTTTAAAGTTAATCTTTACTTTCGACCGTTTGAGACAAGTGATTCGGCTGGCTATGATTATGTCAGGGAATAAGTGCCAAATATAATAGGTTATTTTGAATTGTTTGCACCTTTTCCCTATTATTGATGAAATGACAACGTGACGTGTTTGAGGATATCTTAGCACAAATCTTATTGACTATATTTTATACGGCTTACAGACGCATCACGTTGAAATTAGGGCTGCGGTACAATCACCGGAGTTAAGCAATGTTGAGCCTGGTCATTACTTAGATGGGTGACCTCATGAAAATGCCAGGAGCTGTAAGTGTGAATATGTGAGCTGGGTAATGGATAATAGCTCAGAGATTTTTCTCGAAGAGCCGTGTTCCTATTCCCGTTAGGTTCGTTATATTCTGTTACGTACAATTACCCTTGGGGAAGGTAAGAATCCACCATTTTTCTTCCATCTACGTGTTAATTAGTACGAATTGTATCAATAATGATGTTAACTAAAAATACTAAAAATCTGAGTTTAAGTAACGACAAGATAGATAGGCCGTAGAAAGCAAATCAATCAGTATAATATATCTGATTTTATATACATTTAAACGTACAGATTTCTCATATTACGAGACTGAAAAATATATATACAACGTCGTTTTCAGAATCTTTAAAATTTCATAGATGACAACATGCATTAATGTTATCAATGTTTTGAGTCATTTGTCAGTTCCTTTTTATCGATATTCTATAAGATTCTAATAAAAAAAATATGTAAGACGTTTCAGTGTCATGAAATTTTTTACATAAAAATTAATACCAAATAAAAGTCTCTAGAGCCAATGAAGAGGAACGTTTACTATTAAGAGTTACGATACATGAGTTTTCATTTGAATGAAAGCAGATGTGATAGTGTTATAGATTAATCGATTGTTTTTACAGAATTTGAAAATTATTTAAATCCAGAAAATATTTTTAGATTATAAGATTTTTTCAAGATAATGATTTAATCTTACAAGTTAAGGGAGGAGAAGTGATGAATTGTACCGCCCCAAAATAAGATGAACCCGACTAGAATTAGAACTTGATTAATCATCTTCCAATTCTGAGTCGTTATATATTACACCTCCGCAGATTTATGGTTACAACACTTGGTGTTCCCAAGCCATCACCTAATGTATGTTCTGATGAGGATCAACGTTTTTTTTCTGTTTTTTTTATAACTTCGATGATCTTACTAAAACCCGGTGTTTCAATGTGTTATGAGCGTAAGCCTGAAAGTGGGATGATAGGAAGATTACAGTGAATAAGGATTAAAAAGGTTAGATAACGATCGACATGGGCATGAAGAAATCAAGAGAGTAATTTTCAGGGAATCATGTACGCGATTGTTTGTTTCACAACGTAATTTTCCGCAAGAACTACTAAGTGAAACTTTCAATTTACATATGGATTTCGTTAGAAATATGTCTTATTAGTTTCCTTGCAGTTGACTTAGGGTATCTAAGGAATAAATTCAGACTGTTTCATGCTAAAGTATTGAGATCATCTGACCCTTTGCCATTGAAATAACAATAGATAAGTGATAGGCATGCGCGTAGCATCCGTTCAGAGAAAGATTAGAATAGAGGAGAAGCCTACCACTACAAGACCCCGGAAACGAATTTGAACTGGAATAACAATAAAGTTAATCAGGACCGTAAATATTCATGAACTAGCGCATAACTGTGAGAATATTTCGGTTAGTTCAATGTAAAGCATAGCAAAAACTATTGTCTTATATAATGTAGAATCTATTTTTAGGGCAAATAATAAATAGATAGATCACGTCGATAATTAAAATAAGAGGTATATATAAGTTCTGTATACAACAATCTTTAAGCATTCACGCAAAATGTGGTCAATTTCTGGTGGTCTTAGTCCACTGCAGGGAATACAGTCAGCGTACTCTCAGCTCTGCCGATATAGTCATTCTAAGCATATACGTATATCAGTTACAAGTCAAAGCCCAAACATTTCGTTAGTTTACTTCATGAATTTAATATCGAACCATAATACCCGCAGGACAAATACATGGAACGTTTCAGATAAAGATGGTTAAAATTCTGATAAAATGTTAGGATTTCTTAGGGAATTAATCAGGAAGGTGTTCACCTTCCGACAGACTGCAGGAATATTTTAATTATAACCAACATCGAGATGGGTGAATCTAATAAGATTTAAGCTTATCGAATATAAAACGCTTAAATCATGTTAAATTCGTATAGATAGTGGATACGTTCGAGACGCTAGGAGTGGTTTATTTTTGCAGCGTTATCTAAAGGTCGCTTTATGGAAAGAACTTTCGCCGTATAACAGAAAATATGTGCCAAATTGAATATTTGCTGATGTTCCAATCCTTTTCCTAGTCGCGTAAAGGTTTCTAAATAAATAAGCGGAAGTCTATAAGAAGTTGCTCAAAAACTAAAGCGAAAACTTTTATCTATACTTTATTATCATACGAATTGTTGATAGACAGAATCTATGCGTCATTATTACAGCCGGAACATATTTATTGAATTAGCTGGTAAATGAATTTACTGATAAAGAGAAAGAAAATGGCAAATCAACAGGTATATTTAACCTACACACACACACACACACACACACACACACATATATATATATATATATATATATATTGTTAGCAGAAATTGAGTTTACATTGAATTACTGTGTTTACCCTTCACCAAATAATATTCAATCAACTTTTATTATGGCTTGACTCCAATATTCCTAATCCAATAGAATTTGCTCTTTGAAGCCGTGTCATTCCGGACCTATCAGTGTATAGTCTCGCAAAAAAGTTAAACTCTTTTATGACTTATGAATGAAGCAAATGTAATCCAAATGGGACTGATTCGATTTTGGGATAGAAAAAGTGAATGAAAAATAATTATATGAAAGATTTGTATTTCGAGGAAAAAAAGGTTCCCAGATTCAGATATAAAAGCAAACAGTTTCTTTTTCTATGATTATTTGTTTACACTGATAAATTTTCGAACTCCTTCGTATTAAGTAGTAATATAATTTAAGTAAAAGGTAATATGATTCTATACTTAGAGTCCCGTTGTCGAAGTTACTGCATTGTTATATATTTTATTCATTTCTTTATTTATTTTTTGCTAACGTAGAAGAACCTCTGTATTCTAGCCGATCTATTATTATTTCTAAGTGTATAACTGATTATTTTAAAGTTGTGTGACTAGGAATCCAAAAGAGGAAACATTACAAATTTTCTGAAAGCAATCTGATTTCAGGAAGAAACCTGGTATTTCTTTGAAACAGTAGAATTAAAAGATGACTAAGTATTGTCATGATGTAATTACGTAATTCCAAGCCAATCATAGTGCTCAGTGTTTAAACCTCGCAAAATCCCAAATGTTATACATGGTTTATCTCGTTATTCTATTTGGTGGATTGATGTTAAGCAAAAACGTATAATTATTACAGTATCAGAGACTGAGTTACTAAATTAGTCACTTTTCAAGGTTTATAGTTCAAAATCCTTAATAGATTTGTGTAGATGGAAATATAGTTTCTTCTCTTTCGCAAAAACGCAAGTCCATTGCTATTCTCCGGCCATTCATTAGTTTCTACCATTTCTGATCTGTACAATTAAGAAACTCAGACTTATGCCTCTATATTCGGTTCACCATTATATTCCAAATCTAAATTATTTGTTCTTGAGCCTTGCATTGGGTAAACTTTTGTATGAACATATCTACATTTTTGTACTAATTTGTCATTTTCATATACTAATACAAGCGGCGTGTTTGAAAAAATACCAGGATATATTTTGCAGCTAATTTATTAAAAAAAATGAAGTGAGATAATACTGATAGAATTAGAAGTCCTACTACTTTTCGTTGGCTCTCAAGGCCTTCACAAAATAATATATGCAAATGACACGGTGTTGATAGTAGATACAAGAAGAAAACTACAAGAGTTATGAAGGCGGTAAAAGAAAGTGAGAAGAAACGACTATCAGTTGTAAGAAAACAGAAAGTAAGTTTGCCAGCCAAAGAAACAGTTAAAAATGCAAACACAAATTGGAAAATCAGAATCATGCGTTTAGGATGTTTAAATTATATAGGTCTAATTTGAAGGTAAAATGTGATACTCAAAACACAAGGTACACTGGAATATTGAAATATGCCATGTAAAATAGACAGGGAATCTTCGTTGGAAAGAAAGGAAGTGTTGCTGAACTGTTATCTAATACCGGCCCTCCGACATGGCAGCGACTTCTCGATCATCTCAAAGATATAGAAGTGACTTGAGGCAAAAAGTGGTTCAAAAGACGGATGTTTAGAATACCATGGATTGAACGTCTACGCCTGTTATCCGGAAAATGCAAACAAAATGGAGATTTAGAATCAGAAAGTGAAAATTCATATTCCTGTGTTCAAAACGAGGGAAGAGATCTTGGAGAATCTGACAGTCAGTCCAAATACTGAAGGCCAGAGAGACAGAGGAATTACAAAAAAATAACTAACGAGTTTTGTAAATGATTACTTAAAAAGTTAGGAAGATCAAAAAGGAAAAAAAAATATACATGCACATATTTAAAATACGGGAATTTGTGGAGAGCTATGTTCTACAATATTCTGAAGGGACACGAAACAAAGAATCAGAAAACAAAGAAAATCTTGAGAACTAAAAATATATTCCTCTGCGAAATTATATAACTTACAAAATCTGGCCTTAGCGATCAATAATTCGATCCTGATTAAATCTCTAAATTTGGAACGTTCTGTTTTGGATTTAGCTCTAATCAATATCACAGAGAATGTATTCGGTAGGGCACGAACATGTATATTAATATTTGACATTAACGATCGGTATTCGTATACAGATAGAAAAAACGCGTTAAAATACGTCTAGTTTAAGTCCAGTAAACTCTCTCTAATCTAAATTTTTATGAAACGTTATATATATATATATATATATATATATATATATATATATATATATATATATACACACACACATTTCACCATATTTGGACCCTGTGCCATGCTTGAAAAAACGGTTAAATATTGATAAGAAATAAAGTGATTAAACTCATCTAAATTAGGGATAAGTTATTACTCTCATTTTATGGTGTATTCCGACAAGACAAATAAATGTTCTACTCGAATATATCACGAAATCATTTTAGGAAAATAAAGAAAAAGATTATACCAGATAGCAAACAATAAAGAATAATATAAACAATATAAGAATAGAGTTAAAATATTCGGTAAAATGGCAAATATAAAATAAAGAAGCAAATAAGAAACTATAATAAACTAATGCATTGACTTCAAGAAAAAAAGGGCGGGGCATAGAGGAAATGTAAAGAAAATGGATAACAGTGAAAATACTTAAAAGTTAATATAGAGGAAGTAGACAAAGCTACAAATAAAATAACAGATTAAAGAATGTGAAACGAATTTCGACTTAATCTTCTCGTTTCTCATATTGAATAATTCCCAAGCATGGTGGGTCAATCCAATTATGGAACAACCAACAATCTATAATGGTCTTGTTATCAATAATGTTGCATTGGAGCCGTTTCTTCTCATTTCCGAAGCCAACATTGAAAGAACAAAACAAAAAAATATATCTTTTCTAGTTATTATGTAAAAAATATTACTCTCAGGTTGCGGAATCTTAAGTACAAATTTCATTAGCTTTCGCAAATGTTTATGAAAATTCCACTCTAAAAAGTAATTATACATTTTAACGCGTTATTCTTTTCGGGGAAATTGCTTTTCTTCAACAATCCAGTCTTGGTGAAATGCTTCGATATGTATTTCTAATGTGTAATTCTCAATTATTCACTTATCTCCGTTCATAAATGCAGGAAATATATCACATTTTCCACGGTTAAAGAATTACTGATACTTGCCCAGGGAAAATTATGAAAATCTATTCAAAATACTTTTTTATTTATACAAGTGTTAATATCTTCATATATTGCAAGGCATTCTGGCATTTTTTTCACAAAGCTGGTGAAAAAGGCTGGAGATATAAGAATTCTGGATTCAGAGAAGGATGCTGACAATATGGCACGTGTAATCAATTAACTTTTACAGGGATTGCTTAGATGGCAAAATGACAAATACTGCTAGGAGCTACAAAGGATAGTATGTTGTGAAAAACTATGGTACCTCGTGTAGTAAACAACGATTACAATTATTAGAACTATGACTTTAAAATCAACGTTATATCGGGTGTGGCAATAATAACTCCCACAAATATGTCCTACATGATGGTAAGACATTAATGGGAATGGTGTCTCCATCTAGCTAATGTGACAGGTTTTTCTGTCGCACCCTGTATATTAAGGTGCATTTTAGTAATTTATATCTCCCTGGTCATGGGCAATTGATAATTTAATTTTTTTTTCACTAGAGTTTTCATAAACTATATCAATAGAAGTCATTAGAGGAGGAGGAGGAGGAGGCGTTAATAATAACATTTCCAGAATATTTTCTTACTAAAACTGCCTTCCATTTCTGAGTACAAACTCTTTTGTTTTCAAAATTTCTATTACAGTGAATTTCATATTTACTAAACATTGGTTAATATGGCATAAGAACAAAAAAAGATAGTCGTATACCATGATTATCATATGAATTGTTGACTTTATTTGCGATCGATAAGTAAATGTAGCATCATTTTTGTCTTCTTCACGTGCTCATCATGAGATTTTTATGGTTTCAACATTTTCCATCTCAGTATCTGTCTATATTTCTGAGAGGAGGTATAATGTACGCTCTTTATTTACCTTATTCTGACAATTCTCCTCATCTTTGTTGCCATATTTACTATAACGTTTCGGCCGTTGTACGCTCCGGCCTTCCTCAGGTGGTTGGAATGTAGAACTGAACCCTTTATTTCGCTCGCTGGGATAGACTGTTCTAGTTCCACGTACCATATCTAGTGGATGTCAGTTAACAGTTACCTCCTGTTAATTTATGTCTCCAAGTTCTCCACTGCCTTAACCAGGTATTGAACTCACAACTATTTGGGTCCTGACACTGGATCTAACCAATGCATTTATCCACTGTGCCATGTGTCATTAAGGAACAGATGGATTCGTACATTTTTTTAAGTTGATTTGCACGTTTGAATGTTCCTCGACTGGAATTCAAACTTCGCTCTACGATTTCTCATTCCAGACGTCCATCAGCGTTTGCAAGTCCATGACACTCCTCTATGTGATGTCGTTAAGCATACCGAATATAGCATAGTAAATGTAGCCAATTGCTTCGGATTAGCATCCTAAATGTAGAATACTAAATATAGTTAATTGCCACGATCCATTATGAAGATTATACTCTCGTTATGGTCACAGTAATAATTTATTAATCAGCACAGAGATAAAGCTATGTTTGATTATAGCAATACGTTTGAATGTGGACGATGCTATAACGTTCTTTATATTTTTAAAATGTCAAGTCATTTCAGAACAAAGTCTATACTGGTTTTCCACTGGAATTCAGATATTTTCTTTCCTTAAACTAGTTACAAAAATAATCTAGAGTTCCATTTCTACCGCGCGATATATCATATGCTGGTGGGGACTTCTTAATTGCATATAAACTTAAAAGAAAAAAAAGGGAGTATTGGCAGTTTAACTATTTTCGATAATTTAGCCTGTTATTTTTCCAAATTAATTTACCTTGTTTATTTATAAGTTTTATTAAGATGCAGTCGATAAAAATAACACGTTACCGATCAAGTTCAGATGAGACAGTCAAATATTTAACATCGTTGTACCGAGTGAACTCTTCCTTTATTTTAATCGATTAATACTTGGACTAAATATAAAAAAAAACGAGATATGAGCAAACACGATGTTTTTCGATTCTGACACTCCAAACGGAAATAAATTCAATCAGTTCTCAGTGTATTAACATTTATTAGATTTTTTTATGCCCTGAACGCCTTTCAAATATTTTACCACAAACTGAAATATCCCTAGTTATTGATTCAACAAAAAAGTTAAAATACGTTTATTCTGACATTTTTTCCGCTTTAAACAAATATTCCTTGTGTTTTGCAATTTTTTATTCATAGGATATTTCTATTTTAAGATAATTTAAAAGTATTTAATTTTTTATCTATCTTTACAGTGACTTGTATTTTAAAACAGCATTCTTTATTTCGTCATTTTGTGCTATTGTATCTCCGCCTCACTTTCTTCCGGTTTTCATAATTTATTTCTAGCATATCCTGCTTAACAGTAATCTGATGATCTCCAACTTTGAACTTTACTGTATACTTGAAAATATTATTTTGTATTTTTTCTATGCATTTATTTGTTAATTTTTAAAGACGTAAATTTTTCTTTTATGTTGTAAAGTTTTCTCAATTTCTCATGAAATATTTCACGGAAATTTCCCTGATTCTTCTTATCGTGATTGATGATTGATTTTTACGGTTTATCAACTATTTATGGGTTATTTAAAACCGAAATATATTTTGTATTGAAGAAGGTTGCTTGCCGTACCCGTTGTTTCCAAGTGGTCCTCCATCTAAGTAACTCGACTTCGTAACTTCGGCAATCGAATGAAAAATATTGTCAGCGATCTTATCGTTATAAAAAAAAATCCAAATGAGATTTTGTCAAGATACCAGTTCAACAACTGGTATCGTGACAAAATCTCATTTGGATTTTTTTATTTAGTAATTTTACTTATCATTAAATGTATGTGCTTCAAATAGCACGTTGATGTCCTTTCTTCCTTAACCGAGTATTCTCTTTCGGTCAAATCGATCGCAACGAACCATGCTTAAGTTTTGTTCTCAATGTCCTGAAAACTTATTAAACGTGTTTGTATCGAAAACATAAAGCAACAAAGTTTTATGATTCTGTGACATTTTACTTGAAGGATTAGCCAATAAGTTGACAAAACCAAGAAAGCTTAAATTCAAGAACTGTCGAGTACATCTCATTAATTCTAATGGATCAACGAAAATAAATCTTATCAACGAAACGAAAAATCAGTTCAAGATAATTTATATTTGAAAAGGTATCGATATTCTAATATTTATAAACAATAATACAATCAGATAAAACAAGTGTGAAACAATGTTTTCTAAATTTAGAATGATTCTTTCAAAAACAAGAACAAAATTAAATCGAGAAGAAAAAATTGTTTTGACCTGTAGTATTTTATTTTCAGGCAGACTATTGTCCTCATTTTTATTGTTTTTAACCCAACATATCTGTCGTTGTGCTTTCCGGTCTTCGTCAGGTGTATGCCGATCCGGTTAACTTACAGGGAATTACGGACTGAAAATTTCGTTAGTTTTAGGAGGGTATATGCTTTTCATTTCACTTCAATGAATAGTGATGACTTATCAACTTTTTATTTTCGTACTGGTTGCTATTACTCGTCATGTTTCCACTGAGTTCATCTAAAGAATGCCCAGTCCAAGGATTGAATTCTCAATTTCTATATCACTAAAATTACCAAAATATGCTTAAAAACATATCATAATTTTATGTGGAGAATATGAATACTTTAAACCTAACCTGCCTTCTGGTAACAAGCAATAGTATTATTACAAAATATCTCAAATTAATTTTTATTAAAGAATTTCATGACGCTAATAGTAAAGATAGCCGTTTCCTTACAGGAAATATGTGACATTTATTGACCGATGCGTTCTCGATAATTTCGATTGATATTTATAAAATATATCTATTAAAAAATAATTGATGTGAATTATAATTCCAATGTCTATTTCTCTCGCTCATTTTTGTATTGAAGGCAGTTTTTATATCAACAGCCATTTGGAGTAATGTGGATAGATAATAACGTGGTTATGTCCTTAATTTCTAATCTAATTACATAGATCCGGCAAGAACGGTTTGGTTGCTGCTGGGAATATTCGAGTTATGTATTCTTGTCTCTTTGGCAACCTGCATATATTTATATGTTTTGTAATCGGTTTATAATCATTATTGTTGCTACCATTAAGGATAATGACTGGAAAGGTGAGAGAGTTGGTTTCGGGAATTTGTTGAGGGTGCAATTGTGTATTATATCCCTGGGCCGGGTTAGATGTATAAGCTAAGGTTCTATGGAAACATGACGAGCCATAACTGAACAATTAAAAACGAAGATATAAACCTAGATACGAACAGTTGAATAATGAAAATCTATCCTTGTAGATTAAAAAAAATACGCAATAGAACATTCCCTGAAGGTAAACAATTGACGGCTATCTAATGAAGGCCGGTGGACAAGAAGGCTGAAACTTTATTATCGTATCAACAAAGATGAGACTATTTATCTGACTATAAAATATTTAATAATATATAAGTTATCCAATAGAACAAATTACTGTCAACTTGCCAAAATAATATAACCATTAAAAATGATGCCTATAATACTGAGATGAGCTGATGTAAATATTTACACTATTTACATCGGTCGGACTGTTGTCCTCATCTTTGAAATCCTTAAGGGCGGGGCGTACAACGGCCGAAACGTTATGAATGTTGCAATAGAGATTAGGAGAACAGTTCGTAGGAAGTAAATATTGTAAATAGCCTTGACTTTAGAGTGATGTATATAGCCTCTTCGGCAGAATTGTGTCACTGTCAGTCACTGTGTGTTTATCTAAATCTAAAAATAAACACGCTAAAATTTACCTTTATCCCTGTCGTGCGCCGACGGCTTACTACTGGTAGAAGTTCCGACTGACGCAAATTCAGTCGGGTTTCGATCCTAGGTAGAGGCAACCAGACGTCGAGCCACACTGATGAGCTGTGAAACAGCGAGACAGTCTGTCTGTGGATGACAATATATATATATATATATATATATATATATATATATATATATATATATATATATACTGAAATACAATTATTTTGCACAGTGTCTATGTATATGAGATCCATGATCTACCTCTTTATATAATAAAACATAACCTACCCTTCGCGGCTTTACCATGATGACAAAATTTAACCACAAACCAGATTATATTTAAAAGGACCTATTAGCTAGATAGACACATTTTCAGCTTACTCTGTTGTGCCTTTCATCGTACTCATCAGAATGTTTTTCCTTTCCGAGATCAACGTATTTTTAAAAAAATTTTTTAAGCTTATCACCCCAAGCAAGGCTGGAGGCCACTAGCAGACAAGGGGTTATAGAAGGTTTGGCGGAAGAGCAGATAGGAGTGGTAAAGGAGAGAATGTGGAGAAAGATAGTGGATCGATGAAGGCAAGGGGGTTACAGAAGATTTGGAGCGAGAGCAGATAGGAATGAAAGGTGAAAGGATGTGGGGAAGGGAAGTGGATAGATCAAGGCAACTGGAGATGTCGATTGACGTTACACTTAAATAGTTGCAGATTGTATTTATCAGGGAAACAGGAATAAGGAAGGGAGTTCCACAGGCGAGATGTGCGAGACATGAAGCTATTGGAGTAGAAGATGCGTCTACATGTAACAGTTTCAACGGTGAAGGACTGGGAACGGAATGCCAGCCTCGTATTTACTAATCGTGACTTACGCTGGTATCGTCTCCCTAGACCGTATCTCGCATCTTATTGTTATTGTGGAAACACTAAAGTTCTTAGCAATTGGCAAAGCTTCCATATAGCGATAAATTTGTAATATTTTTTTAAAATCACGTCACCCGAAGCAAGTTAAAAAGGCCACTGTGAAATAATATCAGATGAATAAAAATATTAATGAGAAAGCAAAATAAAGAAAACTGGGGGTAAGAAGACAAATATCCGCATTGTATTTAAACTTCTGAAGATGAAACTTGGCTGGGAAGGACGAATATGGAAAAAAGTGATCCGCAAGCTAGAAATACGAGGAAATAAACTGTTAGCACAAACATTACTGCTAAATATATCAATTTCAACTGTATATTAAAGAGACGTTATCGCAAATCTAGCACCGCGCTAAAACTCATAAAATCTAGCGTCCAAAGCGAATATATATTATTTTTCGGATTGAGGAATCAAGGCGCCGAGTTCGAATTCCAGTCGAATCCATTACATTCACTTACGTGCTAATACCATTGGGTAAGGTATTACTGCCCCTTTTCTCCCTCCAGCTATGGGTAAGTAGCAGGGCAGGCTGGGTACTATAGCCTCAGATGGTAACTGGTCTTCGGCAGAAAGAAATGGCAAACTACTGCGGGAAAAAAATCTGCCTCGTCAGTCATGTATTGAAAGATACATAATTGTCTAAGCGTGTATCACGTATGGCACATAACTGGTCAAAATGTGACTGTAAAAAAATATGCATTGCTTTATTAATGTAACGAATTGAATGACCATGAAACAAAATAGAAATGCACCAACATGCTTCTATTAATATTTTTAAAAATAAACGATAGCCTTTTATCCGTATGCTCGTAGCAGTCATGTGAATATAATATACAAAGAATCGATTCAGAAAATTTTTCAAAGATGGTCGCTTAGAAGTGTTCAGAAAACAGTACTTACATTCAACATACAAATGAATCTACGTTTTAGTCTACTGGTTAGAATTGTACGTAATAAAACACAGGATATTTCCGTTGAAGTCGATGACGCTTGATGTCGCTCGGTACTCTGTTTTGCGTATGCACTTTTCCAATTCTAAAATCGATATTTGTTGATTATCGAATAAATTGCAGACATTTTCAATAAACTTATATTTGATCAATTCTTTTGATCGCTCTACAGGTTTCTTTGAGTGTGTGTGTTTATGTGTGTGTGTGTATCTTTATCGGATCAAGTGTCTCAAGCAACAACAAACTAAGTCGATTAGACTCGATTTTCTAAGTTTTAGACTCTCCGTCTCGATGTTAATCAATGCTTCTCGGGTAAAGATAATCATGATAAGGACACAACATGATGAAAAGTGGACAAAGCTAAGCTTTTACAGCCACTGTTTTAGAGGTTAACTATTTCTTTTAATCTAATTTATCAATACACAGAATTATACATACATATACATATATATATATATATATATATATATATATATATATATATATATATAGTGTATCAGTTGCATTCTCACAAATTTTTTTGTGGGGGAGCATCGCTAACACCAGAACAAGGAAAAAGTCCATATAAATTTATCCGTTAATA
This sequence comes from Acanthosepion esculentum, assembly GCA_964036315.1. Taxonomy (NCBI): domain Eukaryota; kingdom Metazoa; phylum Mollusca; class Cephalopoda; order Sepiida; family Sepiidae; genus Acanthosepion; species Acanthosepion esculentum. Next base: position 36,651,240 of record OZ038482.1, on the reverse strand, counting down.
AAGTTATTAAGTTTATAAAAAGCACACGGTAGATGTCGCTGGGTTACATTTGTAATTCGTGTACATTCGTAGCTAGACTGTCTTCAGCGTATAACGTGTGTAGCAGCGAATTAACTGAAAAGTGTCCTGTTTAACAATTGCAGGATATTCATAGCGTGAGCAGGAAGATATGATTTTATGTACGGTCGCACGTATGTCATTGGACGCGAGGTTGCACAGTTGTATCAGATTGCGTTTCCAGACCGAAGGAAAGCGAGTCATCGAAAATTTTCTGCTGTTCATTCTCCAGTTGCTGAGACAGGATGGGTGACAAAACAAAATATGGGTTGAGGAAGACAAAGATCTATTAGTACACCTGACCACGAAGAAAGCATTCTGCAGGCGGTCGCATACGATCCAGATATCAGCACAAATCAGGTGGCCCTGGCATGTCGTATATCTCATATTACTGCATGGAGAATATTTCAAGTGTGGCTCCTGTATACGTATTATTTGCAAAATATTTGTAAAAACATTTTTGGATTGTACATTTATCAGCTTCTATCGTGAACTTTACAATTAATAACTCAAAAAGGAAGGATTAGCGGATATACATTTATATAGACACGTGTCTTTGTTTAGGTGTGAGGAACCCGCCATCAAGTTTTGTTTAAATTATTTTTGAAACACACACACACATACATACACATATACATATATATATATATCTATATCTATATCTATATATATATATATATATTATATATATATAATATATATGTGTGTGTGTGTGTGTGAATTATTGTTTACTTCAAATATGATAATGAAATACAGGTTTTCATTTATTTTTTATTTGTACTCAATATCCTCCGTTAAACCTAGAGATGATGTTAATATTACGTTATTTAATCTTATTAGAAATGTTGCTAACTCATGTATAACCTTGTCCCACGCTGATATAACCAATAGGGAAAAGTTAAAAACTAATTTGGTTCTATTTTTTACCAGTGAGAGGATAGTATGACTTCTCGCTTGAGACCTTATCTGTGCAGCTTATATATTATTTTGACAACCAAATTGCATATATATACACAAACATAAATAGACACACACACACACACATATATATATATATATATATATATATATATATATATATATAAGGGGTTGGACAAAATAATTGGAACAGGTGCAAATTTCACTCCTATATTTCGAAGACAAATTATATTAAGAACTTTAAGTAAAATTTCGTGATTGCAGGTTATATCTATCGTAAATACGTTTATTTATTTAATTTACTGTCTTTGTGTTATTTATTTTTAGAATTTAGTAGAATTTAAGCTAACTAAATTTTCTTTGAATATAACAAGTGTTTCAATTATTTTGTCCAACCCCTGTATATATATATATATATATATATATATATATATATATATATATATATGCATGCACATTTGTTTGAATAGCGCAGACAAGCTGCGTTGATTTAGGATTTTTTTGTACAATTTCTCATGTTATCTATTTTTTTTTTCTTTTCGGATGATGAATTATGTAAAAACCGTCCAATTGTTCTTTTTATCCGAGCGTTTTCAGCTATGCATATAGCCATTTTCAATATTGAAATATATTAACTGTTAACAAGAAATAGTCTGTATGTATGTATTTATATATTGTTTCCATTTTCAAAAAACGGCTACATTTAACAGTTTCGATATGTAGCCCAAATTCCCAATAGAGAAGATTTCATAAATTTTAATTTAGTTTTCTTTTTATTAAATAAACGAGATGAGTTATTGTTTTTATTATTTAATACATCCAGGTGGAGACGAAATACCTGATTAACAAATGTAAACAGATACCGATTTTATTATTTAACAGAGAGACCAGCGCGAAGGTCGTGTCAGGGTTAACATCTCGAAACGAGACACTTAGGAATCTAGTTCGAATTACTACCGATTTCGTTACATTCACTTTCGCGCCAATAACGTTTGGAAATGCATGAAACCTTTTTTTGCGCAAGGTTAAAAATGACAAGATATACAGGGACCTTTAGTCGTGCTTTGAAACAAGTCTAGGAGAATGAATCTCTGAATTCTAAACCGAATGAAGGAAGTTATGTCCTGGCGCCTGCTAGCATCGACTGATAATATAGGCGTCACAATTATCGTATAATGTCGATTTTGGAAATGTATTTCGCTAAATATGTATTTATGTTGTTCTCTGTTGTAGGCAATGTGTTCGTTCATTTGTAAAAAATATTATTTTCTCGTCTTTTTGTCTTTCCAGGTTTCTTGAGCACGGGGGATAGCACTGCATCTGGTAACTACGCCACACTAGATCAGATCGCGGCGTTGCACTGGCTGAAAGAAAACATTGAGAGCTTTAACGGTGATAAGCAAAGAGTGACGTTGTTCGGCCATGGTCACGGAGCGGCGTTGGTGAACCTTCTTTTGGTGTCACCGGTTACGAGAGGTCAGTGCCAATCAAAGTACCTTCATTATTCTTTTTTTTCATTTTGTTTGTTGTTTGCCGGGTGCAGATTGTTTTTTAACAATCTTTGTTCTAATTTTTGGGGTGCTCTCTAAATTCTTTCTCATCTTTCCTTTCTTTCCAAGTAAAATTGATTTATTTTATTTTCTATATTAGATTTTCTAAAAAATTAGAATTTCATTTTTTCAATGTTTTTCTGTAGTATAATTTAAAATCTTCATTTCTCTATAATCAGTTTAATATTTCCTTTTTATATCTCTCCATTTTTCTCAAGAAATAATGTTTTTAATATCTTAAAATTATAATAATCTAACTAATATGTCTAATTGATGTCTCAATAATCTCCATGTAATCTGTCTTTCTCCCTATCGAATCTGTCACTCTCTAACAAATCGATCCTGTCTATTTATCCGTCTACCTAATCTATCTCTATTCTTTCTATCACTAATCTATCTTTCTGTCTATCTCTGATATGTTTATCTTTCTATCTCTAATATGTCTATCTTTCTATCTCTGATATGTCTATCTCTCTCTAATATGTCTATCTCTCTCTAAACTATCTATCTCTAATATGTCTATCTATCTCTAATATGTCTATCTATCTCTAATATGTCTATCTATCTCTAATATGTCTATCTATCTCTAATATGTCTATCTATCTCTAATATGTCTATCTATCTCTAATATGTCTATCTATCTCTAATATGTCTATCTATCTCTAATATGTCTATCTATCTCTAATATGTCTATCTATCTCTCTAAACTATCTCTCTCTCTCTAAACTATCTCTCTCTCTCTAAACTATCTCTCTCTCTCTAAACTATCTCTCTCTCTCTAAACTATCTCTCTCTCTCTAAACTATCTCTCTCTCTCTAAACTATCTCTCTCTCTCTAAACTATCTCTCTCTCTCTAAACTATCTCTCTCTCTCTAAACTATCTCTCTCTCTCTAAACTATCTCTCTCTCTCTAAACTATCTCTCTCTCTCTAAACTATCTCTCTCTCTCTAAACTATCTCTCTCTCTCTAAACTATCTCTCTCTCTCTAAACTATCTCTCTCTCTCTAAACTATCTCTCTCTCTCTAAACTATCTCTCTCTCTCTAAACTATCTCTCTCTCTCTAAACTATCTCTCTCTCTCTAAACTATCTCTCTCTCTCTAAACTATCTCTCTCTCTCTAAACTATCTCTCTCTCTCTAAACTATCTCTCTCTAATCTGTCTGTCTATCTATCTCTAATTTGTCTGTCTATCTATCGCTAATCTGCCTGTCTATCGCTAATCTGTTTATCTACAATATCTCTATCTGTCTATAATCTGCCTGCCTTACTGTCTATATATCTCTATAATCTGTCCATCTATCTATAAATCTAGCTAATCTATCCATCCAACTACTCTATCTATCTAAACTCCTTTATCTTTTATAGATTAATTCTATATTTATTTGGGGAATGTATTTTATTGAAAAATTTAAACTATGAATTACAATATTTTTAAAAGTTAAAAAAAAAAAATAATTTGAATGAAAAATGAAGTTGTTGTTATTTATGTATTTTTGTATAAAAACATTTAAAAGAAAGGAATTGTTGTATTTTTGAAACTATAATGTACATCTATATTTTTCGTTTTTCACACATTTCGTAGTATCTCTGCATGCACGCTGGTGTATTCTGTCTCACTCTGTACTAGTTCTATGTTCTGCTACATCTACTCTCACCACTATCTATCTCTCTCTTTCTCTCTCTCTGTCTGTCAGTCTGTCTCTCTCTGCCCGTCTTTTATTTATTTATTTATTTACTTACTTACTTACTAATTATTATTATCATTATTATTATTATTATTATTTTATACTTTCCCGCTCTGCCCCCTTTTTTTTACTACTGCTGATTCTTCTCTCCAAATCTATATATTTTCAAAAAATAAAAGAAAAACACCACTTTACTGTTTATCTTAAAATAAATAAATAAGTAAATAATTTTTTTTCAAGGAAAAATTATTTGACATATTTATTTATATTTACATTATTATTTTTTTAGTACTTACTTCACAACTTTATTCTTAATCAGTCCTTTCCAAGCATTCGTCCGGCTTTGGTCAGTGTCTCTCTCCACTATCTTCTCACCATCTCTCCATTTAAAACTAAAAAAAAAAAAAATATATATATATCTGTACAGAAAAAAATCACTTCATCTCGTTTTATTTTTTTTTTATTATATATATATATTCTGATATCTTTCTTGTTTTCTCGTCCTGTATTCTTCTTACTAACTGCTATATAGTTTCACGGACGCATCTTCAATAGTTCTCATTAGCTCTGCTTCTATGTTTTTTTTTTCTTTTCAATACAAACATATATCTTCACGAAACTTCTTTCTTTCGATCTAAAATGCAGCAACTTTATTATTGTTATTATTATTTATTTAATTATTTTTGTTATTCTTAATATTATTACTCTTATAATTCTTTTTTATTTTTTTTATTTTTTTTTTTATTACTATTATTATTATTACCAGCCATTAATCTTCTTCCATATCATAACTACCGACGCTACTCCTTCGGTCTTTTTACTCTATCTATGATCTCATTTCTACTTTCTAACGTGCTTCTAACACAGCGTGTGATACTCTAGCTAACAGAGGAAAGAGAGAGAAAAACAAAATTTCGTTTACAATACGAAAAAGGCTGTAGTTATAAATCAACCTATATGCATTTCCGCCCCAAATTTAGTGAAATACGAAGCATGAAGATCGATTCTCTTTGTTAAATGGCGGTTATTAATGTTGGACTGAAAGGAAATGCCATTGTTTTGCAACACTGGCGTCACAGAATGAAAAATACGAAATGAGTAAATATATGTAAGATTGGGAGATAAACATGGGTATACATATATGTCTTATCTTTAAAATATTTCTAGATGTTTCTTCGCAATTCCGGAAATGACTAATTAACTAGCCAGAATAATGTTATTTAAAAAATATATATTTTAAAAATTAATGTTTACGTAAATAATTGTATAATGTTTTTTTTTTAAAGATCATTAATATAAATTCACCTATAAATCAATTATTATTCGTAAAATTAACAAATGTTCTGTCATTTTAAAATTTCAAATTTATACAATGCGAATAAGTTGAATAACTTCTGGGATTACGTCTTCCATAATATTTTGAACGCATCTCTGATGCTGGAATGCATTAATACGTTTAAACGCGTGCATAGCTTTCATCTCCTTATTGCTCTGTAAATTAGCTTGGTGGCTCAGTTACAGACAGAGTACACACACATTTTGAACAGTGATTTTAGCCGTTCAGCTGATAATGCAACATTAAGAATTATTCTACCTGAATTGAAATACTTTAATCAGAACTAGTTAAAACACGCGCAAGCATAATAAATATTCCTTCCGGTCGCTTTCATGTTTCGAAATTAATTTTGGTATTCATCAAATTTAAAAATGATGTTGAAGCGACAACTCATAGTTATTGTTACTACGAATGTGTTTAAAAATCAAGCATTCTGTCTCATATGCTTTATTCAACATTGCGACCCGAAATAAAATACAGTAACGGATGAAATTGTCATTATAATTTTGAAGAAGAAAGAAATTAGATACAAATGTAAATACTTATTTTTATAACATAAATTAAATTTCGTTTATCTATATTTATCAGTAACCAAGTCTGATCACTACATATAGACCCCAAGCATTTTAGAAGAGAAGACTGCTAGTGAGCAATAAGCGAATACAACGTATGTTATCAATATCAGGGAATATCTTATCATATGTGAGAAAAGTTTGTCACAGATTATTTCTCATCTTTTTTCATAGCTCCTTTCCATTATTATTTATATAATTATTCGCAATGTATTGACATACGTTGTTTTTAATACAATCAAATGTCCTTTCGATTTTAAGCTAATCAAATTAGGAAACTAAACGGATATTGATGGCCCTAATGTAGTATGATTATCTATGAGGTCAATCCATATTTGCTTATATTTTCAAGTATATTGATTCTTGTAGAAAAATATAAAGATTATAGTTAAATTCTAGTTTACACCTGCATAAAATATATTGAAATGTTGATTAATGTCAAGTCCGATTTTCCAATTCTGAATGGACTATTCGATTACTGAAACATCATTTTTAATTTGGTTTTATTGTTTAGCGGGAAGTGTTTTGTATTGTTTTTTTTTATCGAAGTAGATAAATTGTTCAGAGAAGGGAATAATTTATTAAGGTGAAAAAATAGCTTCCCTCTTTAGATTTATGTCGCAGCTAAATACCATAAAATCGGAAAATGATAGTAAGATCGAACGCCTTAAAGACTTAGTTAACTTGTACAAACTTGAAAACTTAGTTAATTTCCCCACGTTAAAATTTTAGTTTACATGGGTCATGTTATAGTCTTGGTAATCTTGGACCGTGCTAATTCTTAGTCAAACTGGACCACGTTAACAACCACCTGGATCAGGTCAAAGTCTAGGTCAATCTAAACCTCTCTTAGTCAGTCTGGTTCACGTCAGTGCCTTAGTCAGTCTGGACGAAGTTAAAGCCTTAGGTTAATGTTATTCGCTCTAAGAATGAATTATTGATACCCCCGTTTAATATTTCTCCTTTTATTTGCTTTGTTTATCCTGGGCCTTAATATGATTAACTTATGTAAAGTCTCAAATATCCTATAAATTGTGCTAACGAATGCTATTCAAGTATATACAGTTTACTTCTCCTAATGTCGGTAGTACTCCAGATTAATCAATTATATTTTCAAGAAAAATACTTACATAGTGTATGTAGTTAAAGCTTGTCAAAAAACAAGACAAAATCAGTCAACGTCTATAAGTAATTCACCGGATGTTAATATTTCCCTTTCGCAAATATACTATCTTGGCACATAGATTAAAATCTAACCTCGGTACTACTCTTCGTGCATTTAATCTACGAACAAAGCATACATTATTACAGGGAGAATCAAAAGGATTAATGCATAATTGATGTACATTTAAATGACAAATGCAAGAAATGTGATTCTGAGTTAATATAAACGAAAGCCTGATAACGTTTTTGCCCAATGCCTAGATAAGAAATTAGTGTTACTTATATTCCCTGATGAACTATATACAAAACCAAACTATTACAAATGTTCTTAATTATAATGATATGGGACTCCTATATATGTCTCTCTGTGTGTGATAAAAACATACATATACGTACATATACATGCACGTACGTATAAATATATTTCTTTCTCGGGCATTATAATTACAGTGATCAATGTCATGCAAAAAAAAGCTATAATTATATTTTAGTGAATATATATAATACCCAACGTCGGTAGCTCGACTCCGAGTTACATACAATCTTGTATCACCTGAAAATTGCAAGACTGCATGAAAACTCGGAGTCGTGCTACCGATATTGGATATATATATATATATATATATATATATATATATATATATATATATATATATATATAATCAAGAGTGTTCTTGCTTATGACGCAAATTTGAGTTAAAGTTCAATCACGAATAATGAATGCTGCAGTTTTGTACGGAGATAATCCTGAATATAGTGAAGCAAAGATTCAAATCAATAAAATTACCTAATCTTTGGCAATGTTGGAAATAATTCTTGCAGACATTGAGCGATCTTTAAGTGCGCCAAGTAAAGACTAAAATTCGGAGTACACAGAAAAGGGAATGCCTGATAAATAAGAAACATTTGCTTGAAAGACATTTGATAAATCTTCATTGGGCAAAACAGTGAAGTGTGCCACGTGACATTTACGTCAAACGCGCACATATACAAAAGATGCAGTACAAACCCTCCCCATACTATTATATTTCATTTTGCGCCATTAAGAAGAGGCACCATCGGATATTTGCTTTTCAACACTGACTGAGAACCATTCTCCTGTTTAATATCCCCTCATCTTATTACGTTATTCTTTTTGCAAGTTCTGTGCGTTTAGATTAGTCGATTCTTCCACAATTTCGTTAATTTACTAAGTTCGAAGAGAACATTTGGGAGATTACTCATACGGACGATTAAGTGCCCAGCAAAGCATCGAAATCTTGTTTAACCACATGTCTGTTCAAATCTACAAATTGTAGACCTGTTCCAATGGCTGCAAAATTTATAGCCTATGATTGAAGAAGACAATGCCCTTAACAATGTCTATGGCGTCAGTTGGCAAGTATGGAAAACAGACAATCGATTAACGGACCTGAAGATTCAGTTGCCTTTAATTTTTTCCCGTCCTATTTAGCGGGTATTTCAGGAAGAGACGATGAAGAAGTTTACGTATTTATATAACGTTAGACAATCCAGCACGTATTGACATACGTTGTTTTTAATACAATCAAATGTCCTTTCGATTTTAAGCTAATCAAATTAGGAAACTAAACGGATATTGACGGCACTAATGTAGTATGATTATCTATGAGGTCATGCCATATTTGCTTATATTTTCAAAGGTATCGATTCTCGTAGCAAAATATAAAGATTATAGTTAAATTCTAGTTTACACCTGCATAAAATATATTGAAATGTTGATTAATGTCAATACTGATTTTCCTGTTATGAACGGATTATTCAATAACTCAAACATCGTTTTTAATTTGGTTTCATTGTTTAGCGGGAAGTTTGGTATTTTTTTTTTAAATAGATATATTGTTCAGAGAAAGTAATAATTTACTAAGGTGATAAAATGGCTTTCTTCATTAGATCAATGCCACAGAAAATACCATCAAATCGGATGTGATAGTAAATTCGAACGGCCGTAAAAACTTAGTTAACTTGTACAAAATTGAAACCTTAATTAATTTCGTCCACATTAAAATATTAGTTTATTTGGGTGAGGTTATAGCCTTGGTAATCCTGGACAATGCTAATTGTTAGTCAAACTGGACCACGTTAAAGACAACCTTGATCACGTCAAAGTCTAGGTCAACCTAAACCTCTCTTAATCAAACTTGTTCACGTCAATGCCTTAGTCAATCTGGACGCCTTTAAAGCCTTAGGTAAATGTTATTCGCTCTAAGAATGACATATTAATACTCCTGTTTAATATTCCTTCTCTTCTTGAATGGTCGCACGTCTTTAATGCCTCCATTTACATTGTCTTTTCGATTTTAATCTAATAACAGTAGAAAACAAAATGGATATTGATGGCCCTAATGTAGTATGATAATCTATGAGGTATAGGACATATTTGTTTATATTTTCAAAAGTATTAATTGGAAAAATATCAGAGAATTTTTATGGACCCCGCCAAATAAAATTTACACGAACAAATAGGATGGGGTACGTTGACAAATTCCTTATTTGCCCACTGTCTTTCCGAAAGAGATTTCCCCAAGCGAGAAGTGCGATAGAAGAAAATGTTAGCCTAAGACGTATGGTTACATCTTGCCATTTCAACCGTAAAATGATGCGAACATAACGCCAAACTAGTACTGCTCTTAATTTCATATCTTCTACGCGACATATCTTACGTTGCAGGAATAGTTTCCTTTAAAAATATAAATTATATGATGTGTCGATTTTTTCCGCAAACATACACGCGTAAAGTAATTACTTTATATTATATAAGTATAATTTGCGTAAAGAAATTTCTATAACTTATATTGGAAGAATAACTCTCGACAACGACTTACTATAGCGTATATTGCGAAATTAACATGCGTCAAGTATTTACTATAGATTATATTGCAATAATATTTTTCGTCAAGGATTTGCTATAGCTTGTATTACAATAATAATTTGCGTAAAGGAATTACTATAGATTATATTGCAATAATAATGTCCGCGAAGGATTTACTATAACATATATCACAAGAATAATTTGCGTAAATTAATTATTATAACATACATTACCAGAATAATTTCCTTTAAAATATAAATAAAAAGATGTGCCCGTGACTTCGGTAAACAGACACGCCTAAAGGAAAATAATTTTCTTTATTTTAATGTCTCAGTTGATAAATTATGAGACCTTGCAAATTCAAATGCATGTAATTAAAAATAAATGTGAAATTGAGATAGTAACAATATCATAACCAGAAGGTCTATCCAAGCACATGTAAGAATACACACACAACGTATTTCCATATATAAGCTATACTTGAATTAACTGCAATATTGTTATAATTTTTAAATTAGTATGATAGACAGAATTTACTTTACATGGAAAATAGCCATGGTGTATCATTTGATAAGAGTTCGTTTGGAGAAAAATCATAATATTGAATATCAAATCGAAAAGTAAATGATAAAAGCTGAATACGATTTGACAGGAAATTGTATTTAAAACTCTGCAGAAAATGTCTTAAGTATTAATGCGATATTTCTTTTTATTTCGGTGTATCTATTCATCTAAATTCAAAATAGTCATCGATTTTACTTCGATGTACCGTCAGTAAATTAACAATAAGTAAAAAATATAAAAATAACTTTTGAAGATCCTCTACGAGTATAAAATATTAAACGACGTAAATAATGTGAATTTTATTTTCGTTATTCAGAATTTATTTAATAAATTATTCTACAAATTGGCGATAATTTAAATCAATAGGTTGAATTTATTCAAAATATAACGTGTAATACGTGTATATAAATCAAAAGCAACATGTAGAGACCGGAATTGTAAAATTTGCACCTTTTTAACTAATCTGTAGATATTTTGTAGTGTCTCTACCTCGTTTAAACAGCATATTTCGCTGATGTCCCTTATTTATCAAATGATAGATATTTATAAAAAAAATAAGTTATGGATGCTGAATTACAGGTGCTACATTTACTGAAAAAGAGAGAGACCTGGTTAAAATCAGCTATATTTGCATCTCTGAGAGCAACGCTGTTAAATTAACAAATGGAAAAATACAGAAGAAAACATTCAGAATAAGAAAATATTTATACGAGGCCTGATCAAAAATTATCTGGAGTGGTTCTATAAAAAGAAACCTATAACATATAACAATTCGGTATTTAATCACCTCCGAAGTAATGCCATTCTGAAGCAACGCACTTTATCCAGCGTCGTTTCCATTGATGGAAGCATTCCTGGAACTTATTTTGGTATAGCTAATAGCTGCCTTATCGTATTCTCTTGGATTTCTTCTAGGTCTTTGATTTTTGTAGAGGGAAAAGTCTCAATCAGGGGACTGTCGGGCCTGTGGAATGTTGGTTCAAAATTGCTACACAAGCCAATGTCATCTTCGTGTTTAATAAGACGATTACACTCTAAAGAAGTTCCTTTCAAATACTACTATAAACGAGGCAATTGAGCGAGAACGGTATAATTCAGTGTTTATGTGCGTCAGTTTTCCCGGGTAATCTATGTCAACAGCATTTACTGTGCGTTCTGTTTAAAATGAGAGTTCAGATAATTTGATCAGACCTCGTATAAGAAATAGTTACATTTTATTAAATAGAAATCGAATATATTGCTTTTTTAATATACTTGATTAAGATGGAGAAATAACAATTTATTTTAAGACCTATGTGCGATTACAAATAAACAATAAGTCATTTTTTTTACATAGACACATTTTATGCATGCGTAATTATGACAGATGCTAAAAAATAATTGGTAAAAAAAATAAGGTGAGTGAGTGAGACACGAGAAGACAAGCCATATTATGTGAACTTTTTTTTAAATAAAAATTATGAATAATATCAGTTTATTGGCATTTAAAATTCATTGTTTATTATTTTTCTTAAGTCACAGAGAATGAAACATTTAATGTCAGGGTATATTTGAATATATACTGACGATTAACAGACAGACTGAGAGAGAGCGGTGAGGGCGTAAGACATAATGTTTTTATTGCTACACACCTCCCACCCCGTGGTCTGCCTAAACCTTTTGTTCACTAAATGTTATACACACATCCATACACCTGTGCGCGTGAGAGGTATATATATATATATATATATATATATATCAACTTTCACAAGCATATTCACTTATTATTGTACATTTTATATATATATATATATATATAATATATATATATATATTGCCCATATATATATACCCCATACCATTTCAGTTGTCTAATGCAGTGGTTCTCAACCAGTGGGGAATATTGGAATTTTATTATGGAATTGAGGCAAAATCAGTCGCCGATATATACAATTGCCTAATGACAGTTCTATAAAATCCAATTCTACTATGAAACTGTTGAGTCTGACAAACTCTGAAAATTGGAGTGTTATTCTGTAATATATTGTAAAAGGTTGAGATCCACTTGTGTAATTATATTGTCGCACGCGTGTTTATACATACATACATACATACATATATATATATATATATATATATATATATATATATATATATATATATATATATATATAGCCTTAAGGTGCCTGAAATTATTGTATTGTCTTTGAGAATTGTTGTGGTTTCATCAAGAAGTTTTCTTACCCATATACTATCCAATTTTTCACGTGCCTAAGGCGACATTCACGGATGCATGGATTTTTTTTTATTGGAATGACTGAAGGTGTGAGTACAGATGCGCGTGTGATTTGTTATCTATTGTTGTTTGATTAAGAAAATCTTTATATTTTCGTTAATATTTTCTTTGATATTTTTTTTTCAGTGTACATTTTGGCATATCTGAGAATTGGAAATATGTACTTTGTTTTAATTTCATTATCTATACCTACACATAACTTATTAGCCGACTCGAGAATGAACAGTGTATGCATGGAATATACTGTTTTCGGTGATAACGTACGAAAATTGGGATACCGAACACCCTAGATGGAAATCTGAGTGCACATTCTTTTTTATATACGACATCATACAAACCGTAAATCGGGTATACGTATATAAAAATAATTTCCATTATTATTTTGTTTTGAATATCTTATTTTGGTTATATGTCTGAGTATGTATATTGCACATTTCTAATCGACTGCTTGAGATCTATGTAGCAGTTGTTCTTTGGCCCTTATCCAAAATCAGACACATTGTTCATCGTATTGCTATAATTGATAACATAAATTACTGCTTAATAATATATACGCAATGACGTAATAAGAGACAAAATCTATATAAGCATTATTCACACCAGTTTTCAAATATATTAATCTCCGATAAACGAAATAGATGACACCATCTTTCAAAGCCTTGCGAGAAAGATGTACGTTCGATGAAAGTCTCTGAAAATGACTTATACTGCGCAGCCAGCTTTAATTTGACGGAAACCAGAAGAGAATAAACAATTATTTCCAGATGGGAAAAAATGTTTCCTCTACTTATCAGGCTTTAGTAACATAATTTCTGTAACATGACTTTATAAACTTAATATATTAATAATAAAATAATAAATTATTTTTCGGATTAAAAAATATCGCTTCGTATTCGTGTCAGACTATATTAATATATTTATATAATATTTGTTTTAATGAAATACACTCAAAAACTGTTTGAAAAAACTTAAAAGCATCATGTGGACAATTACTTCATGATTAATATCAGTTAAAGTATGTATCATATGAGACTAGTCCTGGACAATATCGTGGGATTCAGCATTCTCGAAATATGAAGTTTATCTAAATTATCACACTGTAGAAATGTTCTTTGGTAGGCATTCTGAATATTTTCTTGGAACTCGCTTATCCAATTCATCCCGTACTAGTTCACTCGGCGAGGGGTAAGTAGATTGAGACGCCCAAGTCATAATTTCCCAAATTTCTTTTGACTAGAGGTTTTTCACATAATGTATAAGAGTCTTTTGGATCGGTGTAAAAGAAAATGATGCACTCTGCCATATTCATTGTACAAATACCAGATTATTGAGCATAACCCATTCTAAAGAAGAATGACTTATTTCCAAACGGAAAAAAACTATTCATTCAAATACATTTTACATATATACATTAAAAATAGAATCTGAAAATTTATTATATAATAGTTAATACATACATACGTATACATAAACACACACACACACACACACACACACACACACACATATATATATATATATCCATAAATTTGACTACATTACTAAATCGCTGAATTTTTCTATGGATTTTCCTTCTTCTGGCCGATTATATTCTGCTAATTAGAATTTATTTATTGATTTTTTTCCTGGTTTTCAACTCTTTTCAGGTTATTTCTGGATTTATTATTTAGATAATAATGATTTCTTTTACATTATTCGGACAATGAGAACAATCCTAATCTTTGTCGCCATATTTATTACAGCGTTTCGACCATTTAGAATATAGAACTGAACTCTTTATTTCGCTCACTGGGGTAGACTGTTTTAGTTCCACCATCTTATGTCCAATGGATGTCAGTTATCAGTTATCTCCTGTTAATACCCCTCTCCAAGTTCTCCACCGGCTTAACCAGGTATTGAACTCGCACTCTTTGTGTCCTGTCACTGAATCTAACTAAGGCCTTTATCCACTGTGACATGTGTTCTTGGTGATATCTGTGTAGGAATTTCTGGGTATTTCCATGGATTTTTTTTATTGGCATCACTGAAGGTGAGAGTACAGATGCGCGTAATGTCTTCAGAAACTATTTTTTACCAGTGCACATATTGCAATTTTTGTTGTTATCATCACATGTTTTTACCAGAGCTCATATTACAGTGATAGTACCCAGAGAGTGTGAGAGGGGAGTTAACAGGAGATAAATGGTAACTGACATCCATTAGACATGGCAAGTGGAATTAGAACAGTTTACCCCAGTGAGCGAAATAAAGGGTTCAGTTCAATATTCCAACCACCTGAAGAAGGCCGGAGCTTACGACGCCAGAAACGTTGTAATAAATATGGCGACACCCACAAAGATTAGGACAATAGTCCGAATAATATAGTGTCTATAATACCTCATCTCAGAAATATAGACAGATAATAATGATTTTTTTATAAACATCCTACTGAATAACCCATAGCTTGCGAGGAGAAGAGGTGGAGTCATACTTCTCTTAATGGTATTTGAAGCAACATAGTACTGAACTCGGCACCCCGATTTCAAATTTCGTGCCGTTATCCATTAAATAACCTGCACGTCCTAACAACACCATCTGATATTACCAAGCGGTCACCCATCTATGTATTGAGCAGGTTCAACATTACTTAACTTCGGTGATCTTAAAAGAACTGATTTTTAAACGTGACATCTGAAATCCTTAATATATTGGGTTGGTGATGAAATATCATTTATTGTAACATCTCTTTGTTCATATGAAATAATAAAATAATTATTCGATAATCAAATTATATCCCTAGCTCACTGTGACCTATGCTCCCCATTCAGCTATAATGGGTATTCCATTAGAAAATATGTTCCTCAACTTTTGATTCGATAATTATTTGGAGAATATTTTGATATCTTCCAATTAACTGTCTCGGCAAGAATTATTATATGGAGAGAAACCGTTGATTGCTTGAAAATAACATAGCTGCAGAAAAAAAAACGTATATGGCACAATTTCCTATCCATGATCTGTTGCTAGGCCTTTTGTAAAACACGATGCGTTGGTCTGTAGCAGAAACATGGATCGACTGACTTTTGCTGAAATATATATTTGATGAATTTAACTCAAACGAAGTAATTGCTTTATGTATTGTTGGGCGGTAACATTGTATCCAGTTTAAATTGATCGTCTTAGATGACTCCACATAGTTCATACGAATGCAGTGAAGTATACTCTTCCTTAATATCTATTAAAAAAAAGAACAGGCCTCTACTGAAGGTAACCACCTTTCCATTCGTTTGGTTTAATTTAATAAATTTAATATTGCATAACATGTATTTGTTGATTTTTTTCTGAATTGAATGTTAAATAATTCAAATGTTATAGTGTGGAATTTAAAAAGAACAATCCTCGAATTCTGAATTTGACTGCATGTAAATCTATCTTTCTGAGATGAGATATTCACACTATTTACATTGTTCGAACTTTTGTCCTCATCTTTATTGTCCTATTCGCGACTTTTCGGCCGTTGTACGCTCAGGCCTTCTGCAGGTCGTATACGTTAAAATTCTGCACCGAAAAATGTATTTCGTTCACCGAGGTAGTTTTTTCTAGTTCCACGTACAATGCTCAGTTGATAAAAGCGTTAGTTGAAGTAATGAAGTGACTTGATACAAAAAAGTTCTGAATTCAATACCAGGCCATTGCAGAGCTTAACAAATCTTGGAGTGTTGAATTACTAAAAGGAAATATCTGAAAGTGACATATCCAAATACTGCATATCAAGTGGAACTAGAACAATCTACACTTTGGACGATATAAATGGTTCGGTCCGAAATTCCAAGCAATATTACTTGACGAGGTGCCGGAGAGTAGAATGGTCGAAACACCATGAATACGACATTAACGATGAGGACAATAGTCCTATCAATGCAAATAGAGTAAATTGATCTACTGCATATCCAATAATCAAAAAAAAAATTCCAATTTGTTTATAAGATTGTCCTTTTAACGTTTGGTGCTAGGAAATCATTATGAATGAAATATTTAAGTTGATTATAACTAGTGTAATTTAATATACACATGTGTATAAATGCGTAGCGTAGCTCTTATTGGTGCGATAATTTCCATAGGCAAGCCAAATTCAAATTCCGGTGGTGACCGCTGCATTTCTTTTTTGCAAATATACCCATTGGAAAAATTACATAATTTTTTTTTTACCTGAAACAGCCCCGGACTAATTAGGTGCTCTAATGTTGTCTTGCAATCAGTCAAATAGAAGTATAATACTGAATTCAAAATCGATTCGCCATGGTACACTTTCTAAAACCTACTTGCTACGGAAACCACGGTAACCACACACACATTACCGAGTCTGTAAGTATTTACTCTGCAGGAAGTCTACAATTTCAGTAATAATAATATACGTGGTACTATCTAAATGTTTTAGGGGTTTGATTCGGAAAGGAACAGGAACACGCCCTCGGCATGACAATTCATGGTAGTATATCTTTAAAAGACACATTTTAGCCATGTAGAAAAGAAAATAATTTTATTTGTATTATTTGGCAATAGATGCTGATATATTTTATGTTTTTATAAAAACAGCTTTTCAGTCATTTGAACATGATAATCCATAAATAATATTTAATTCTATATTCCAGAAAAATATTTATTTTATGTTTTACTTTGTTGAAGGTGATATCACACTGTAATTCTTTTGATTTTACGACATGACAACGGATGAGTTTCTCATTGATTCCGATTGTGCTTCTAAAATATAACCATACATGAAAAATATTATCTACTTATATTACCATGAAAATGAAACCAATTTAAGTTATTAAACTATTATTGTTGTATAAGTTAGTATTATTAAGACATTTTGATTATATGTTTTTTTTAAAATGACGACGATTCTTGTATTTAATAGTATTATTTCTGAAATATAAACACTAATGTGAATAAAATTAAGTATAATCGTTTCCTTATTTCTAAACTTTAGAATGTCTCGTGTCTATGACAAGCTTTAAGATAAACCTAGATATGATGGTAATTATTTTTTACATCTAGAAGATGTGGAAACACTCTGACGCATGTTGAAATTCTCATAGTCGTTAGTATTGCTGAATTTATCTCTAGAATTCTTATGTCGAGATTTCCAAACTCTACGTTACGTTCAATTTCTCAAATCATGATGAAAATTGAATAATCTTATTTGTTTCTAAATATATTGTGACAAACAATCCACTTAGTGGTCTAAAGGTTATTTTATTTAATTTTATAGGACATCATGTTGAACAATATGTTTTAAGAATATTTTTCTTTTTCTTTTTTAACAGTGAAGAATAAATTCTTAGAATTTCTTACTTTTGAGCATGCAACATACAACTGGTCAGGCATAAATATTACTTTCTGGAGTCAAATTCCGTGTCTGAAACGTTTGGACTTGTAAATTGTTCATGGTTCTCGCAAAGAACAAGAAATTGGATTCTTGTCTAAGTAAAAAGTTAAAGGAAATATATACAAAAGAAATAGTGCAGCTTTATTTATTAAGTATTTATTTTAATCATTAAATTCTTTTTTAACATCGTGTGAATATTTTGTATGTTAAATATTAATATTTTTAAAATTTCCAAAAATGACTAATTAAAATTTATTGTACTAAGATAGGAACATTAGTAACATAAATTGTACTTTGTATCCCCTTACTTGTTTGCACTTCTTAGCCAAATTTGTTTTCGATCGGTCATCGCACGGCTATTTTAGAGGGTATGATAGACAGACAGTCGAACTAACTGATTTTTATATATAGATAGCTATGTCAATAAAATAAATCAAAGAAAATATTTATGTAAATAGTTGTGTTTAATATTTATTCACCATAAATACTCATTAGATTAAATGAGTTATTGTTTTATCTGCAAATTTTTACACATTATTATTTCATCGCAAGTTTCAGTATATGTGCAAAACAATTTTGCATTTAGTCAAATTTCAACAAAGCAGAGTCTGTCTATATTTCTGAGATGAGGTATTATGTACAGTATTTACATTAGTCGGACTATTGTCCTCATCTTCGTCACCATATTTGTCACAACGTTTCGGCCGTTGTACGCTTTGGCCTTCTTCAGGTGGTTGGAATTTCGAACTGAACCCTTTATTTCGATCACTGGGGTAGACTGTTCTACTTCCACGTACCATATCTAGTGGATGTCAGTTAACAGTTACCTCCTGTTAATTTACGTCTCCAAGTTCTCCATTGCCTTAACCAGGTATTGAACTCACAACTATTTGGGTCCTGACACTGGATCTAACCAATGCCTTTAGCCACTGTGCCATGTGTCCTACCCCAGTGATCGAAATAAAGGGTTCAGTTCGAAATTCCAACCACCTGAAGAAGGACGGAGCGTACAACAGCCGAAACGTTGTGACAAATATGGCGACAAAGATGAGGACAATAGTCCGACTAATGTAAATACTGTTCAACAAATCATTATTCAAATCGTTTTCCTTCAGTGAAATTTTCTTTCTGGTTGGTGCAATTGAATTTGTTTTCTCTGGAATTTTCTGGTTAATGCGTTGAGAATTTTAAACGAACAGTGAAATTAGACAAATTTAAAAGTTTCTTCACATAATATATAAATAGAATGCACATCCACACACAAGTGTGTATGTATGTATGTATATATATATATATATATATATATATATATATATATATTGATGTATTTTGACATGAGAAACATTTTCCGCTATTTCCCAAATTTATCGAAAATATAGACTTGGGATTTTATTCCAAATATAAAAAAGAATAAGTTATTAAATTTTGAAAAAAAAAATGTCCCCGATGCAATATATTAAAACTTGTGTTCCTTCTTTTCATATGACGTAGACAAAGCTATCAACGAAATCACAAGATGTAAATTCTTATATTCTTCCCCCTTTTTTTCTTTCATTTATTTTTCCTATTTTTTTTTTTTAAATCTCCGATTCGGCTGTACTTTTGATATTTCGGGAGCCTTTTGACAGTTTATTGATTTCTTCTGGAAAGACTTTTGTGTGTCGATTTCTTAAAAGCTTTTAAAGGACATTTTCCTAAGATATTTTAATGGAGAGAAGAAAAAAAATGAGGAAAAGAGTCAAAATATATCTGCACGTTCGAATCTATTTTCTGCAACATGTCAGAATTTCCCACAAGATAAACCTCTTTCCTAAGATGTCCTATTATCGGTAAACACGAGTCCCGTGGGTGTAAAGCTGTATGATAAATAAGTGATATAGTTTTGAAAAACATAGATTTACTTTCAAACGCACATGCACGAATCATCGGATGACCTCATATCTGTTCTTAAGTAGTTCGTTGAGAGATGAACACTTCTCACGGGCCATTTACAAGGATCTCACGTGTCACGTGATGTTAAGGCTAATAATGTGAACTGCCATTTTCAGACAGGAAACATTCGATATTCAGTGACAGACGAGTTAGCGTTGATATCTGTTAGAATGTATAAAATCAGGAAATAGGTTTCAAAATCTGTTACATTTCCTTAGAGTATTGAGGGGATTTTCCTCCTTAACCTACTGTTTAACCTAGTTTGAAATGTCAACATTCTGCTTATATACTTAATTTTTCAATTCAATTTATATCTTCGATGTTTTTTTTCTTGCTCAAGCCAATACGATATATGAGATTATAATAGAAAAGTTGAAATTTCTACACAAAAGCTTTCATGTTTCAACACTATTGTACTTCTTCAGGGGATTGTATGTAACTTACCATCGCATGAAGAAATACAATCATAATAGTGAAACATGAAAGCTTTTGCATTGCTTTCAACTTGATTTATTATATTTTTTTATTCTCTTATGATAATAATATTACATTGCTCTACTTTGTATTGAGCACTTTTTAAAATCAAATGCTACGAACAATGACATTTTACTCCATTTGTTATTTTTCATTTGGACACACACACACACACGTGTGTGTGTGTGCATGCTGATGTGCATCATAGATAAGCATTAGTATACCATGTGTCTTTCGAATGTGGACGTTCACACTTATCCACAATTTCTATTTTTTATGGCCGTACCCGATCATGGCCCTCCACTTCTTTCTATCACTTGTACGTCTCAATAAGTTTTGTTCCTTTGCTAATTCCACAAATCCTATTAGCTCTTAACAACATTTGACTATTTAGCATCTCTCTTTGAATCTGCCGTTCTATCCACAATTAGAAATTTCCTTAGGTAAGTAGTTCGTTGTTTTCCTTTACCACGTATTTCTTCAATACACGCTAGGTGTATTAAATTTGGCAAAATTTTTTACCTTAAAATGCACGCAGGAAATGTCATCAATCTGATTGTGATTTTTATGTATTTGCGTCTATCTCCTTATTCTATTCAGAACATCTTCGTTGGCCATATAATATATTAACAAATTGTGATTAAATGTGAAATAATTACAACTGGCTAACTTTTGTATAGATATTCATGTTAAACAACGGGATTATTAAATACAGATGTTGAATGAAAATTATCCGAATATTTAGTAATACGGAAAGAATAAGATCTCATTATCGCCTTAATACGCTTTCTTGGGATATCTGGAAATTATACCAGATTATACTAGATTATATATATTATATATCAAAATCGTTTGAAATGTGTTCTTTGTAAATCATCACCAGAACCACCCCCCCACACACACACCCCAGAGTTGTTTGAAATTTCTACCTCAGATTTTCATCGGTGATTATTTAACTTTAGCCCGGATAACAGAACATGTAGAAAACTCAAAAATCGAATATGATGAATCTAATTTCTCGGTCAGTACGAATATGACGATAACATTTGTAGATTTCTCTGGTTGTTGTAATTTACTTTTATTTTGAATATAAGTAGCTTCAATAGCAGTAGCCATAAAGCAAATTTTCCAGCAATGAAATTATTTGATTAAAGGTTTTCTTATAATGTTACTGAAATCAAGCAAAAATCAGTCAATACTTTCTTCGAAACTAACAACCATCTTTTGTCGACCGTCTACACGCATGTGCGTCTATGACAACTTGCCCGGTTCCATCAATGCCATGAAGATGGTTTTGAAAAATATTCTAAACTAGCTCAAAAGCCGCCCTATTCTGAGGATCGCTCTTGATTGGCCCTTCATCACCATAAGTCGGGCGGGGTGAATGCGATAGGCAACAATAAACTACAGAAGAACCTAAAATTTATCGCTCTACTTAAGTATCGCATCAATATACAAGTTTACCTTTTAAAAGTTCAACGATAATTCATCTGTTGCCACTTAACTTAAAGGCATTTTAATGTACGTAGGTCCTGTCTTTACGGACAAAAATATTTTCTTTTCATGGCTGATTTTCGCTGGATGTCGCTATTAACTTTGATTATTCCCAAATTTATTTCCAAGTTATAAATCTTGTTTATCGTACAAAAAATTTCGTCGCAAAAATCACATAAAACATCTTCATGTATATATACACTGGGCAGACTAATTTATAATTTTGTGTAAATATAATATATGTGTAAATATAAAAGTGGTCAGATGTCGCATGAAAATTATAAATTAGCAATTGTCTGCCCGGTGTATGTGTGTGTGTGTATATATATATATATATATATATATATATATATATATATATATATATATATATATATATACACACACACACACACATACATACACTGGGCAGACAATTGCTAATTTATAATTTTCATGCGACATCTGACCACTTTTATATTTACACACGCTCTATCTTTGTATTGAGCACTTTATCCCATAAATATAGCACACTAAGACTATATTTCTTCATATATATATATATATAAATAATATGCGTGTGTGTGTTTGTATGCATGTATACAGAGAGAGAATTCAGTTATCGAAATATTGCATTTAAATAGATTCAATCATGAAAAATACCATTGTTGGAGATATGATCGGTATATAAATATCGACAATGTAAAGAAATAATTTACCAATAAGGAATTAACGATCTCACATACATACGTATATATATATATATATATATATATATATATATATATATATATATATATATATATATATATATATAGCATTAGTTAAATTGTATAAGATAAGTGTGATATTCTTTGAAAAATAACAGACGACGGAAAAGGAAAGAGTATATTCCATTGAAAATGTCGAGCGTATTAAGGATAAGCAACGACAAAGGCCAATAAATTGGTTCCTCGCCAGATATACAAAAATTAAGATATATTATTATCGAAGAATGTACTTACATCAAACTGTTCATATTTGAGGAATTGTGCTCTGAAAAATAAATGATAATCTCGCTTGCGTTTCGTTTTGTGTATACGTCTCTCAATTTAATTTTATACAAACAAACACAATCGAATTAGTGCGAGATATATCGCCTATTGAAAATAACTAACAAATTAACCTCTACGTTTATGATATACTAAAAACATCTTGGATAAAGAAAACAAAACATAATTTCAATTCGTCAACAAACCAATATTCTCAGCGAATTCGCTATCCCGTTTAAAGAAACTCCTTCGAATATTAATAAAATATAAATTAATACATATATTGGGTACGAAATCACTAAATTACTTCCCTGGTTAATTTGCTATTTATCCAATAATAGTTTCAATGTAGCGTATATCTCCCACCAATATAACACAACAAAAATTCGGATTAAGCCTTAATATATTTTCTCGACAATTGTTAATGCAAGTCGGCAAAAGCTCAGATGTATTGGTTATTTAACTTTGAAATTCTCTCCGGAAACATTTGCTATGTATTTGTATAATATTGATCGCAATTGATATAATGTGCGATGATATAATAAGAACATTGGTCTTCGTGACTCTCGTGGCATAAGGTCTTTTTATTGGCGCTTTTTACAATTATAATTAACCATGTTGATGTAAGATAAATTAAAGCGTAAATATATATAGTATGTCACATTTGTAGGTGTATTTGTCATGTGTTCCATTGCTATATCTCACTATGATTTCACAATCTTTAGCACTCATCGCGGCATATTAAATACTGGCCGTACTTTATCATATGAAATTCTTAGAAATGCAATGGAACAAGTACATTGGGTGGCGCATGTCAGATGTTACTCTTTTCACTCTGAGCGCTTGCCAGATATTAAACGTATGTAAGTTAATTTATCTGTTCGCTCATGCATTTAGAGTGATTCTTTTTGCCTGATTCGATAATGTTACCCTTGCAAAAAGAGTTGTATATTTAGCCTTTTTTGTTAAGGTGATGGTTTTTAAAATAATATGCTGTTGCTACGTGGGCATATCAGTCAGCCTATAATTTGTGTTTATATATATATATATATATATATATATATTTCCATTTCTGAAACATGGTATCACTGTGTAGTGAAAAAAAACATATTTTAAATCAATTAATTTATAATATTAATGCTCTGTAAATTTACATTGAGCACTATTGTGTAAAAATAAAAATATCTATAAGAACACCGGATTTTATATCTTACTGTTCTTTCTTTATATATATATATATATATATATATATATATATATATATATATATATATATATATATATATATATATATATATATATATATATAGAGAGAGAGAGAGTTAACATACATATATGTATATATACAGTGTAATCCGGATATAAGAGATATTTTCTCCGGTCCCAAATTAGAGCCTGTATTAATAAAACCAAATAGACCAAACCCTGATATAAGAGAAACCCGGATATAAGATACTTCTTCTCCGGTCCCGACAACTCCCTTATATCCGGGTTACACTGTATATAAAGAGTTAAAACATATATGTTAAAGGATATATAAATGTATATATATAAAGAGTTAACATAAATATGTGTGTGTATATATATATATATATATATATATATATATATATATACATAAAGAGTTAACATATATATATGCATATATATAAAGAGTGACATATATATATATATATATATCTGGATCATATCCTCTTGGAATTATTTTATACACATATGTGTATGTGCATATATAATTGCATATGTATGTGTATCTTCACCACTAATATTGTCTCTCTCTCTATATATATATAGAGAGAGAGAGAGAGTTAAAAAATATGATGCGTTAACATATATATATATATATATATATATATATATATATATATATATATATATATATATTATTTAAAATTAAAGAGTTGGGAGTCCAGTTGATAAAAGTCGCCCGAGGATACTGTAAGTTTGAAACCAAGGCAGCGGATTCAACTGATCTCCTAATTTTTAAAGTTATATATATAAATCTGCTACAAAATTTAGTAAATCGTACGCTATATTAATGGGTAAGATTGCTATCTATTATGGGTAGAGCGTACGTAAACGGTGGATATTGTAAGTACTGATCGGTTGCAGTCTGTTTTATGCTTGAACGTAATAGGCATGCCGCTGCTCGCTGTCCACGTGTATATTTCCGAACATGCCTATGAATATGTTTAACAAATATTCTTACAGCAGTTCTTTACGTGTGAATTTTTTAGTTGTTAGGGTCGCGTAAATTTTAGCTCTTCTTTTTATATTATAGAGAGACTGATTGAGATTTATAGTAGGCATCCGTTTATCTAGATTGATAATGGCAGCCTTAAACATTCTGTCCTTTGTTGGTAAGACTGGATTGATTTCTCCATGCTGCAGGTCTGGGCTTTTGTATAGGCGAGTTGCGCGGTGCGCAGACAATATGGGCTCACCCTTCACTGCGCCGACAAGATTCGAACAATACAGAACATTATATTTGGGGTCAGTTCGGCTTTAGGCGTTGTCGGAATGTTGTCAGCTTCGGGACTCCACGCCGGATTTTATGTCTGGATTTATTTCCATAGAGTTTTCCGTGTTTTAGTTATGAACGCACGGCAGCGGAGTTTTAAAATCTTTGCTTTTCTTCCCGTAGATGGGCTGCCCTTTCAGCCTGACCAGCTTCACCTACCAACAGAAACAGAAAGCAACAAGCCCTTTTGCTATGACACAATGTTACGGAAACTAATTTATTAGTCATTCCTAGTTGCTTTTAGCTATTTTCATAGAATATACTACAAATATTTCTTTGTAGAAGAAAACCTATCTGGTTTATTTCAATTATACTACACCTTTTTTGCATTTTTCAAGAGTTGCTGACATCAGATCTAGTGAGGTTTTGTCTTTTATTTGCGTTGTTTTATGTAGGTATGCTTAGCTTGGTATAAGCAAAACGTATTAACTAACTACATGATCGCAGTATGAGTAATATACCCAATCAATAAGAACATTCTTCAACATTTAATGTCATATGAAGAAGAATCTATGTATGGCGTTCATCTAACGATTGACATTAAAAGGAACGTACAGCGTGATAAAGTAATCATTAGTTCAACGGGACAAATAACGATATCACTACTGGATATGGGCATAAAATATGAGGTAAACGAAACAAACTAAACTAAAACGTGGAAAACATAAGGTAAGCCAGGGTTATTGTTACTGAAAAGATTTCTGTATCGAAAAGAATGTGATCGGAAACAAGACCGTCACAAAACGGCAGAGCCTAATGCATTTAGGACAGTGAATTACGAGAACGAATCAGATGGTAGCTGTAAATGTACTCTGAAACACGGAAGTGAATTCTGGGAAACTTCCCACTTTTTTTTACACCATGAACTTAGGGAGCGGGTTAGAGAAGAAAGATTATCGTACATTTTTGTTGTGAGTGCTGAACAGAAAGTTGCCACCTTTTGAGAAACACCGGAAAGATCTACATCAACAATGTTGTTGGAAACTAATAAACTTACCTTTCAGATTATTATGCATTGAAATATCGCGTTATTAACTCTTATTTTAAGCGTGTAAATTCCGAGAAAATGGCCTTTTCTCTGCATATTTATTATCATAAATATATAGACGATGTATTATTAACTATAAATAAATAAAACATTTTATCATCCATTTAGCATTATTGCGATTTCAAATCCGTATTTTTGATCGATACGTTCATATCTCGATTGTTAATGACATAGGATATACATACCCCGATAGAAGTGATTTGAAATTATTTGAACTAATTTACTTGACTTCACTTTGGAAAACTCCTGTCTCGTCGTAGAAAATGTTATCAAGATTTGTCTTAATAACTGTTGCTGCTGTGAACAATAGTCTATATTTACTGAGTTCACTATAATTGTAATCTTTCAACACGCTATGGTTAAAAACAGAATTTTACCTACTTTGGCACAAGATTAAATATCCCAAAATAAATAAAAATGATAAGTACTAACAAAGGCACTATAATGCATACACAGGCATTAAAATAGCTTAACATAATCCGAAATATATTTTGTTTCTAATATAATTAATTTACTCGTGGCATTTTATAACCTTGCTCAGGTTATACTGATCTGAAGAGAAACAGTAAGAAACAATGTTTAGTCACTATAGCTGATTGAATGTATGCATTGTAAGACGAGTTCCAAGACGTGTGCTGAAGGGCCAACTGTAAATTAGAGCTAACAAAATACAGGTATTTATTGGGAGTAGGATAACTCATTTACTGAAATATCATAACATTTAAAATTATTCATGATATAATACATAACAGACGATGAAATTTGCGAGATAATGATTCATTCTTATTATTGTTGGCGGATAGGTGATCGGTCTTGAAGATCTGCAAGTCGTATTCGTACAATTAAGTACAAAGGATATTATTAATAAATCGAAATTTATCTCAATTTTCATTAAACGCTATTCTTAATGGAAGTTTTTTTTTTTTTTTTTTGAAAATCAGTTGAAGTGTCAGAATGTGCATAATTGTTAAATATTTTGTATTAAAGAGAGGTTGTATAGAGAGCAAGTTGTCTGTCCCCGGCTATCAGTTATCTAATATTACGGGGTCTTGACCAAAATTCTCCGAGATATTAGGGAAATAATACATTCTCAGTGGCAATAAAAAACACATCGATATTTACAAAGCGGACAAAATACATAAACTTAGCTATAATTTTCAGGCAAATTTTCCTAGGAAGCATTTTAACATTAATACTATGAGAAACTAAATTTCTATATAGGGATTCTAAACAAAGGAATATATTTTATTGCTTTTCTGTCTTCTCTGGCTTCTTGTGTCATCTTTGAAGTTTTCAAAGCCCAGTGCCGCTTTTCAACTTGAATGGACAACGGATAATTTTCTTAGTTATGTTTCTCGCTTTATTTCACTTGGGAGAGGCAGTAGCCTGATCATCGTTTCCTGAATAAGCGAAAGGGAGATAGATAGGACGACTCTCAAAAGGCTGGCATCACCACGTAGGGGACCGTTGCAGTAAATTATCTATAAGCAGTGAGACATTTTCTCATTTCTCTTCATTTGCAATTGTACATTGTTTTTTTATTGTCATTTTATTCTTATATTAAATTTTAAAGAAACCATTTTGGGAATTCAATGTCCACACCTTTTAAAGCGCCCTCACGGCTTCCGATTCGTCAGAAATCTAACTACTAGGGTAGTGTTTACCATTTTATATCAACCTACGCATTCTCATATTTTCAAGAAGATTGTATTATTATAATTTAATCATCTCGACTAGTTTTCTCTATTGTGTATTAATATTTATTTTGTGACTTCTCACAGCCAAATTAATTTAGATTATACTTTTATGTTCTCATTATCGACTATGGATCGAACTCGCATATATTTGTTTGACTAAAAGTCCTGTTCAGTTCTTTAAGAAAAGATCTACTTAATAAAGCGAACGAATTCTTTAACCAAAGCAATACTTTCATAATTGGAAAATTAAAATCAACAAGAATATATATCGTTTCAACTTAAAAAAAATAAATGGTTATACAAAGTGAAAGAAGAGCTTGGTCTGTATGTATTTGATAAAAATTACGCATTATTTTTTTTCATTGTTTCCGTAAATATTTTATAACACGTAAACGCAGAAGTATTTTATGCGTCTATGAAACTCTTGATATCACGGTTATAAGTATTTCAGCAAATATATAAAAATAAATAAGTGCATTATGACAGCAAAATCTAGTTGTTGATGAACAGTTATCAATGATATATTACATGTATCACTGATATATTTTTTATTTCGGTTGCAATTAAATACATATTTTTAAAGTTTTCTTCAAATTTATATTTGCACTATAAATATTCATATAACATTTAGATATTTTCAGCATTAAAATGAAAACGCAAATTAATTAATTCGTTATATGCATAAATTTCAAAATAATAAATAATGACGAACAATAATTTTCATTAGATACCAGATCACTCCAGTAACTATGCGAACATGCTTCTTTGCCGATATATTTTATTATACGTAATATTCGATAAACTTAAAAGAAACATACCAGACTGTTATCCCGTTGTCTTCTTTATGAATTTAGTAGCATAATAGTTTCCCTTTAGATTAGCTAGAAGCCAAACTTAGAGAATCTAGAAGAAAGGGAATCATGGAATTTTCAAACTTATTTGTGCGAAGGTGAAGGCAGAACTATGAGAGCAGGCATTAATTAAAGCAACGAAAACTTCTACTACGAGATCCTACACATAAAGTACTGAATCATAAAATTCTTCAATAAGTGGCTG